>BMAV01025788.1:0-149106 GCA_019973955.1 Trichonephila inaurata madagascariensis
TGTTACGATATCCTGTGTGCTACTGCAGCAAAACGCAAGGAAAGATACGAGAGTGTTTTGCAAAATGTCACGAATTTAGCCCCTGTACAAAATCTGTTGGCAAGATTCGTCCGTATTTACAGTTTAAGAATAGATGGCTCTGAATTGACAGACTTACCCAGTAAGGCATTTCAAGGACATATTATAACTGTGATCGGGATCACTGCTCCATTGGTGCATCTACCAGCTGATGCTTTGGAAGATGTGTTCGGACTACAGCTAGTACACTTTCGAAATTGTCAATTTGACACCATTCCAAGAGCCTTTTCGAGTGCAACGCTTAAAACAGTAGAGCTTGTTTATGGAACGTTAACGGGAGTTGAAGACCAGCTTCAAAATAATGCTCAAATGACGAACGCATTGTTGAACAATAACAGAATCACCCACGTTTCTCCTACAGCTTTTCTCAATGCTACTTCTCTTCAATATCTCAATCTGTCCAGCAATTTGCTAATTGATTTAGATCCAGCAGTTTTCAATCCTGTTCGACAGTTGAAAAGCATTGATCTGTCAAACAACAGATTGTTTACGGTGGATGGCTATTTTGCAGCTCTTAATCCCAGGTAAGTGTGTTTTCTTTTTCCAAATATTTTTTTTGTAAATATCAGCATTAAAAAGGTCATACTAATATGTACAAAATTTAACTTTTGACTTGGGGTTTACATAAAACCTTTTAACTTAAATAAAATGTGTTGCTCTAATATATTTAGCTATCTCAATTAATGTTAATTTAAATTTAATCTCATATTTTTCTAAACACCAGTCTCGTTTCATTTCCCACATTAAAAAGATTTAACCCTGCAATGGTGCACAAGGGAGGGGAGGGTTCTCTGGTCTACCCCCATGATCCTTGATTTTTTCCAGGGATTATTTATAATCCTATGTATATGGTAAGTAAAATTTAATTATTTTACTAATATACATATAATTAATTTTATTAATTAATGCTAATGATTTGTTCAATCATTTTGTTTTTATTCCCGACAATCGACAAAATCAAAAGAATATGTTTGGCAGCGTATTGGGGTATGATACGAGAATGAGGGACTTTCGACCTTGAACTTACCTTGCACCCCTTGAAAAATTCTTGTGTGCGCCACTGAAACCCTACATTTTCAATTTTATTTCTTATCCCTAATATATATATATATATATATTAATAGTTTACACGTGCATTTCTCAACGACTATGTAGTACCAAATTTTTACCCTTAAACCACACCTACGCAATTTCTAAAAATAACTACTATTTCTCTTTACTTTACAGTGTAATTATGCCATCTCTATTGTTCTACGTATTGTAATTCTCTAGCTGAGAATATGTGGGGATTCCTCTGCCTCTTTTCACGATTTGTACTTGAAGCGAAATGACGTATAATGACCCCTGTCTTCGACTTCTGGAAAAAGTTTTTAATTTTTCGTCTCTCTTTTTACGACTAATAACAAGAGGTATTCATTACACACACACACATATATATATATATATATATATATATATATATATATATATATATATATATATATATATATATAATATGACACACACATATACATATATAATATATATGACACACACATATACATATATATATATATATATATATGTGTGTGTGTGTGTGTCATTAAACTTTTTTCTATAACTGTGTCCCCATTCCCTTAAATGCTTAAATGTTGGTTATATGAGATATTGTAGCATTGGAATAATTGAAATTATGTGTAATGGCCGCGGTAGCCTATTAGTAGCGACCGACGTTATTTCTGTCGATTATTGTTCGTGTCCTTATCCAGCCTCTAAATACCCTTCTAGTAGAAAAGCTGATTCAAGTTAATCTGCAGAAGTTAAAACTCCGCCCGTTGGAGTAATGAGGAAGTTTGGACAGTGGAATACCAGTTCAAACGTTATCCACGTCAATTGACCTGGATTCAAAATTTAAATGTCTGTCTCAAATAACAGCGTTGCTTCAAATTACAATGCTAATAAATTATTAATTATTATAACCTTATTGCCCAACGTGTTTCGATTCAAAATACATTTTTTTGTAATTTATTTAATAATTTCAATTTATTCAGAAAATTGACATGTATGTAAAAGATACCATGCATTATATATTCAGAGCTCTCTTTAAAAATTATAGAAATAAATAAGTGAACATTCAAAATAAAAAAAAAATTCATTTTAAGTGTAAGACATCTATTCAAAGCCCATCGCAGTTAAATCTTGATATTCTTCAGAGACTAGATAAAAAAGCTTTTCAAACATTTTTCTTAATTAGCAATATTTGGGTTTGAAGAATGTTCCCTTCCCAATTTTCCCTTCCATCTCAACAATAAATTAGATGAATTAAAAGATTATATATATATATATATAAACGCGCGTTCATCTGACATCATTGGCATTCAGGAAACATGTTAGTCCGGGCGGTTCCTTCACCATTTCTAATTTTACAATCCATCACGAAAATGTCACAAGTACATCGCAGAGGAAACACAGCAGTTGTTATTAAAAACCATATTTACCTTCATCTAGTTATAAAAACTATTCTTTCAAGGGTCGGTTCGCAGCTTGAAACCCTTTGGGAGAGCTCGGCTCTCCCTAGTAAGTAAGTGGTAGCCTAGTGTTCATGGTCACGAATTCATGGCCAGCGTGTCATGAGGTCGAGCTCCAGTGCCGTTGAAGACTCTCGGTATAGAGGAGTCGATACACGTTAAATCTATTGAGGCCCAAAGTTCTCACGTTGGCGGGGTGTAGTAGTTAGGAGAGTGGGGTACCAGCTCATGTTTCGTTCCCGTGGATTGACCTTGATTCAAAATTACAAGATTTATTGCCAGCAGCTCTCGTAGTGCTTTATAGTGCAATGTTAATAAACACTCACTTAAAAACGGAATTTAAATTAAAGCCGAAATATATAGACTTGAAGAATAAAAAAAAATAGGTAACGTGTTTCTGTGTGTGAAAGAACTAAATCCGGAGAAAAGACATTACACTGTTTAATTTGAACAACCAAAAAATATTATATATCCTCTCCTCCATTCATACGTATATCTTCTTTAAAAAAAACATCAATATTTTCATTACTACTTAAGACTCTCTACATTAAAAACTTTTGCCAATAGCTAGTAAAAATTCTGAACATTTTCTTAGTGAAATTTTTGGTTGTAATTCCTTTCATGTTCTAATTTGCTCATATTTTCGAATGTGTATATAAAGATATCTTAGTTTCATCAGGCCGAATAATTTATTGGCTATCTGACCGGTCAAAATGTCCTTCCGTCTACTAAACTACTTCCTGGCGTTGCTGTAGATTAAGAAACGGGATTTTCCCCTTTGGATCTTAAGTCAATGTCCAAAATTATATAACATAATCTTTATGATTTCTTATTTTTTGTACAACTCGTACAAACACTAAATGCACTCAAAACATACTTGATGCTTTCAGATGACATTCTTCTGTCCTTAAGGCACAACAATTTTACCCTCCTATTCTTCCTATCCCTTACCGATATTGCTTTTTTAATAGAATGTAAACAAGATTTATACATATTTCAGAAGTAATCGTATTTTCGTAATTTATATTATAATCAAAAGTAATCTTAATTTTTATCAAATTAGGATTGAATGTGTTTTTTTTTTTCATTTAATCAAAATGAAAAAATAACATTCCAAAAAAATTGTCCAAAACAGTAATTCAACTTGTATTGCATGTAAAAGTTTAATTTATTCGTAGAACAAACAAGATGAAATACAGTAAGCGATTTGACGAACTTCGCAATTTAACGAATTTTTCTCTTTCTCCGATTAAAATGAAGGCAAAACCCCTATTTAACGAATAGTTAACCATGACTTAACGAAGTATTACAACAACCGAAAATTTTTTAATTAGTTTGTGGTAAAAAGTATTGGATTTTTTTTTAAATGACATCTTTTTTATCCAGAACTGAAAATATATTTTTGTTGAAAGAAACAAATTTCAACGTGTGATACCCCACGACCCGGGGGTATAATCTCGTCATCTACGTGATCTAGATTTGTAGGAATAAATGATTGATCACTCAAATTCTTCATAATAAATCTAATTTATTATTGTCCTTATATATATTGATTAACGCAACACAAGTCTTACTAGAGGGATATGATCAGTAGTGATACTACGTAATTATCAATTCTAAGTAAATAGCGATTGAAATCCTAATCACTATCTATGTGAAATTAACCTCAGAATCTTTATCTACTGTAGATTCCTTAATAAGCTAAAGTCCGATCTATAATTACACTTCTATAATCAATCTCTTACCAATATCTCACGGCGATCAGCACCTCAGCTTTCTGTCTCTTCTTGTATTCTATTCTTCTACAATTATTCTTTTATTCTATTTCTATCCGACTTATATTCTACTATCCGGCTACTATCCGACAAACTCGCGAATGCTATGTGACGAGCTCACGCGTCTTTTCTGTAACATAACCTCTGGGTTCTTTGACGGCCAAGATTAATAACAAATCTTTTCCAACCCAAATCCAAGAAGTGAAATGCAAATTAGATAGCTTTTAAGAGAACAGAAGTTTCAGTAAGCAGAATGGCAATTTAGGGGAAAGTTATGTTAGGAAGAGATACGAGTGTGAATTGACAGCCTTCATAAAGTTACCGAGATAATCAGCCACATTGATACAAGGTGCATACCATTGCACGCGTGCCCAGGAGCTTCGTAGCATGATAGAACCTTAGCTTGAATTAAGGTAGGATTGATTATTTGATATTCGGACTTGTAATATTATCAGAATTGAAAGTAGGCGGATAATATAATTATTTAGATAAGTGGTCTAAGTTACGCCATCCAGTTTAACTATTGCTGTGTGTTTGGTTTATTAGATTCTCATTTATTAGAATTTATCTGAATCATTAGAGATTTAAATTATATTCTTAATAAAGTCATATTAAGAATTTTAAAATGTCTATTCAATTTGACAATTTCACACCTCTAATTCACGCTGACAATCAGAGATATGGTCACCAAAGAACGACCATATCACAGCTAAAGCTCTCTTATATATCTATTCACTAATCTGCATATCGCAGTTTCTTCTTGTGAGGATTGGATTGAAACAATGCCATTCTGGCCCCAAAGATTCCCCAAGAGGATTAGTAAGAAGGCGCGATACAGTCCCGTCACAAACGGTCAAGGGTGCAGAGAGCGTGAAAAGACTTAACAGGTGTAGATAAGTATAACCTATCGTATGAGTTTTAAACGGGGCAAGAAACTCCTTTATTATCTCATCCCACTCCTCAACGCAAGTTTTGTTACATTTGACGACGGACTGCTTATCTGTGCAACTGAAGTTCATGAAACTGTTGATTTGTCGAAGCCACTGAACAACGATTCTGATGCAGAAATTGTAATGAAACTCATATCAAAACACATTTAAAATGCCTCACATTGTTTGTGGAAACTGTGAAAACATACCTTATGCAGTAGGACAGTGCTTCTCGAACTTTCACTCCTTGCGACCCAATTTTCAATCATATAATTTTCATCGCGCCCTCCTCCATACTATAGCAATGTATTGAATTCAATCATAATATACTTTAACGCTAAAGCTACAACACTTAAGTGCCACCGACGTATATAAACGTCTTGCTTAACCGAATCGGTAATTTCCCAAGACGTATATATACGTCTATCAGAGGTACGATCTTATCTGTGCTCTGCTATACTTAAAATTATTCCGAAGGCTTTGGAATGCAATAAAAGGACTAAAAGGACCTTGACGGTGTTTGCTAAGGATTTGCTTATTTTTATCCCTTTTCTCCCCCCCCCCTCTCTAATACATCTGATACCCTTGTAACGTCCTGAGTAGTTAGCGCACAAGAAAATTTGCAACAGCCTCATTTTAAAATTAAAACAGTATTTAATAGCTTCATATGTTACTAAAAAGTCCAATAAATATGCCAAGCTGGGCGGACTGTCTCTTCCACGGGAGTTCAATCCCTTTTCCGAAAGGCACTCGCTATTCCCTTTTCCCTTCAGGGCTCCTATCCAGTTTGTCCATTCAGGGCTCGATCTCCTTCTCACTCCAGGGCTCTATCTCTCTGTTTCCATCCAGGGCTCCATCTCCAAGTTTTTCCTCTCCGTCCCTTTTCTCCTCAAAATTAACCCCTTTTAAACACCAGGGGCGGGTCCACCACACACCCCTCGTCTTCCTCATTGGCAAGCCAAAAAAAAGGTCTGCCCTCGTCCTCGGGCCACATTCGTCTCCCATTTGTGCGGCAAACACATTCCTCGTCTGTCTGGAATCTAAGGGCGCCATAATTCTCATCCAACTTCTGAAACTCCCATTCATCACACACCACCTGGGCCTTATAGCCCCATTCTCTAGGTACCGACTTTCATACAGGCTTCGCCTATACGTCAACCTATTGTCACCGGCATTCTTTAGTTATTGTAAATTCCAGACTCGATGTCTGCGTTTGTCCGAGGCCAGACAATAAACAATGACCCCATGGCCACGTGCTCTTGTCACCCAACGTCTGTTTGGGGCCATAAAACTTCTCATGAATAGATGGGTGAGGTTCTCCCCAATCGAAGACGTCACACCCTTGTCTACGTGGAAAACGATATCAAAGGAGAGCGACTCGCGCATATTTTAATCAACAGCGCGAGCGTGCGCTAAGAAATTATCTATAAACCTAATTTCAAGACAAATATTCATTTCTGCATATAATTTTTTATATGACAAGCTCATAAGGTTACTGTTAATTTTTAGGCTTGTTCTTAGCTTAGTATTGTTAAATTAATTATAAAATGCATTGGACAGTACTGATACATTTTTAGGTGTATTATATTTTATTTTTATTATGTCAGAATGTATTTTATTTGTTTACTTTCCATAAATTAATAACTTTCGTAAATAATTTTTTGTTTTCGACTTTTCAGTATTCTAGCACCCCTCTCTTTCAGTTATCACTCCCGGGGGGCACGCCCCACTGAGAAACGGGGCAGTAGGATGTAAATAACGCAGTATTTTCTTCTCTGCAGAGAAAGTCGAAAAAGAACTTTTTCGAGTCAGGAGCTAAAAAGATTGTCAAAGATCTATTAGTCAGTATTTTAAAATTTCCAATTAATTAGTGTGTAATAATTCACTAATAGTATTTTTAGCTGTTTAGTAAAAAGTGCAAAATTTGTATAAATATAGATTTTTTTTTGTAGTTGTTTATTGTGGAATTCCAAAAGGTAAACTCTCAAAACAATAGAATTTTGTTTGGACCCCGATTTAACGAACAAAATGTTTGGCCCTAATGAATTCGTTAAATCGGAGTCCAACAGTATAACACTTTACTTCAGAGAAGAAACTTCAATTGGTACACTGAATCTCGTAATTCATTGGTTCTCAGGAGGAGGACTGTTTGTGCTATTTATATGGACTGTGGTTGGCTATTTAAGCTTTGTATTCCGACCACATTATCTATACGCATTCAAGCATAGGATTGTTTTTGTCAATAAATTCAATCCAATTTTTAAAGGAATCTGAATTCTATTTTTTACTCGCATATTTGAATTTTAACTTTAAATTTATTCTTAAACTTAAGTTAAATATTTTCATTTCATGAAATAGTCTGTAAGCATTCAAAGTTGAAGAATATAAAAATTTCTAAAACTGTTCTACACATTATTGGTTATTATTGTATAAAGAAAATAATAATCTCTCTTCTAAGGGTAATAATTTCTTTCTCTTTGATGACAATGTGTTCAACTGAAAATCGTCATGAACTTTTTTTCAGAAGCCGTTTTTCGAAGAAAGAACTCTTGATCGAGGTTCAAAATTATGAGATCAGTCCCCAGTAGCTTTCGTGTTGCTTCAGAGAGCGATGTATAAATTAAAATCATTCAATCAAAAAGTGCATGTGATTCTCGGCAGCCTTATGATTATGGTCGCGAACTCGTGACTGGCGTTGTCGAGTCATGGATTCGAGTCCTGATGCCACTGAATACCTACAGCAGGGGGTGGCGAACCTGTATGGATCAACGTGCCATTTTTTTCTAAAGAAATGCTTAGTGAGGTATAGACGTGCCGTCAAATAATTTTGAGTTGTGTTTATTGGGAAATTATAATAAAACTAAATACTAACACAAAACTCTTTATTTACTACAAAAAAATACAGTTTGCATTTTATAGTAGTAAATGTTTTAGCTGAACGTTTAATTCGAATTTATAAAGTAACATTAATGTGAATTCTGCTGTTTCAGATTAGATAACAAATAAATTATATTAGGTTTGGGTAAGATGTTACTTTTAGTAGAATGCATGCTGAATTGGAGTCGTCTGCCAAATGGTTTCTAAACGAGTCTTTAATGTTATTCAGCACTGAAACTAATGACTTGTAGGCATAGATCGAGGAAAATATGGATAAAATAGCATGAGCCTACAAACAGTTAAACGTATCTGGAATCGAACTTAAGAGTATCCGACTACGTTCGGAACCGTAATTTTAAAAAAGCGCATAAATGGATATTTTTCATGATATTTAGTGTCACTCAGATTAGAATACATGCATAAAATTGTTTTAAGGACATTTTGACAAAAATTATTTAAATACAATATTTTGGCAAAAAATTAACTTAGAATAATCTTTTTCAAAATGTTCTCCTTTTGTGAAAAATGCTTCTATTACAATAATATTTTGCCTGTATATAGCTCAGACCTCTCTACAGAGGCTCAACTAGAATTTTTGAAAAATCCACATTATTTTCAGAGTTACCACCCATTGAAATAATTATTGGCATTTTTTTCTTAAAATTGCTCCCCTCTGTTGTCGTAAACTATGAATAAATCCACTTCTAAGTTATATATTTCAAAAATTCTAGTTGAGCCTCTGTAGAGAGGTCTGAGCTACAGACAGGCAAAATATTATTATAATAGAAGCATTTTTCACAAAAGGAGAACATTTTGAAAAAAGATTATTCTAAGTTAATTTTTTGCCAAAATATTGTATTTAAATAAATTTTTTTTGTCAAAATGTCCTTAAAACAAACACTAAATATCATGAAAATTAATCCATTTATGCGCTTTTGCAAAATCACGGTTCCGAACGTAGTCTGATACCTTAATGTTACCAAAATTTCGTTACTGGCATTTTTACTTTTATTGCTTGTTAATCTTTCTGTTTCAATCAATTCTAACTTTTTCCTTGTTTCAATAAATTTTTGAATCCCTATTGAACTAGATTAAAAATCAATTAGTTGCATTTCAAATTCTTCAATTTTGAGCCAATCGCATTGGGGCAAGTTCAGTTTATCAATTGATGTCACATCAAGGTACATAATAAACTTAAACATTTATGATAATTCTTTGAACTGAGAAAATCTCACTGAAAATTCCTTGATTGAAGAATCAATAATGGTTGATCATTTTGATCGGTGGCGTGCCCAATATATTGTGCCGCGTGCCATCAATGCCAATGGATCGCCCTCCCTGACCTACAGTGTAGAGATATTTATGCACTTTTAATTTGTGAGGCCCACAATCCTCCCGTTGTGGGTGAAGAGGAAGTTAGGAGAGTGGGATGTTGGTTCAGGTGTCGTTCTCATCACTTGACCAAGTTTCAAAATTACAAGATCCGTCGCCAATTGCCCTCGCGTTGCTTTAGTAGTGAGGAGCTAAAAGTTATGGCGCAAGAGCCAGTTTTGGCTATACTGTGCCAAACATTCAGATAAGCGTCTCTGTGGCTCTGGACGGGAAAAAGAAGAAAAAGGAGAAATTATGACAAGATGGAGTCAAAAAGTAGAAGGATCACTGGGGTATCGGGATCGTGACACCCGATGTTTACCAAAGATAGTAAACCCCTTGGGAAAAGGAAAAGATTCACTAAGTTACCTCGGATTGCTGACACGCATACCCACCTAGAATAGGTGAGTTCCTGATGGGGTCGCGTTGCTTTTAGACTACGACCAAAAAAACGCTTCATGTGAAAGAACCAACATGAAGAGACTGCGATAGCTCAGACGTTACATCCGCGTATTATGGACAGGATGAGACGTCTTACTTCAGAGCTTGACCTACCTAATGTGGATATCCACCAAAGAAACGTTTCGTGATTCCAACAATGGAATATACCCCGTTTTCAAATAGATCAACCCTTTTCAACACGCTTTTATAAGCTTCACTTGTATGTAACGGAATCTTTGAACTTGATTTTTACCCACTTTGAAAGGTCAGATAAATTCGAAATTTTGCACACTTGACCGATGACAATACAATAATTTCATAATTTTATTCCATTGTCCTGATCAGAGGATCATCAGGAATAGCGATTTCCAGATTTGGTGACAAATTCATTATATCATTTTCAGATTTGGCGTCTAATTCCATATACCATGTGACATAGCCATCTGTCGATAGCTATGACGTGGGGGTTCCGCGTAAGTTAGAGGTGTGGGATTATCGGAAGGATGAGACATTCTATAATTCTTAATACAACTTTTATTAAGAATTTAACTTAAATTACTTATATAACGAACAAACTTATATTAAGTGAGAATAAACCAAAGTATGCCGATTTATTTAAGTCAGATCGCACTAGATCACTTTATCAAAATATAACTAATTATCTGCCTAATCTCGCTTTCTATATTATACTAGCTTTCGGAATATAATCTTCCTGCCTTGGTTGAAGACTCTACGATTCTGATACTTGCAGGTAGATTGATGTACTCGTGTGCAATCGTTCCTCTTTGTAATTATTAATGAGGGTGGGCGTCTTCTTGATTGAGTAGGCCGTCTTAACACCTGTTCCGAACTGTTCCACACTAAGCTTTCTCTAAGATTGCCATCTTTCTCACTAAACTTTCTATCCTTTTAAAGGATATCTTATTTGCATTGTTGCTTCGTTTTTCCTCTTGGAATTGGGTTGGAAACGTTTTGCCATTAATCGTGGCCGTCAAAGAACGTAGGAGTTATGTTAGAAGAAGAACGCGAGAGATGTCACAACCATTTCCAGATTTGGTGACTAAAATATTAAGTTACAACCCTAAAAGTGAAAACGTGCGTCAGCAATTTCTTACCATAATATAAACAATTGTCTAGTTTTTTCTGAAAAGGAAAATAAAAAGACTCGTGCATGTGAAAAAAATAATAAACCAGGTCGTATCGACGCACTGATAGGATGCCAATGAGTATTCCAGATTGTAATAAAATACTCATTTAAGATTAAGGCATCAATGAATAAATGATAGTTTAAAAAAACCTAAGAGTTCATGATTTTGTTGTAGATCGAACTAAAAAATCAAAAATAAAGTATGGTTAAAAAAACAAACTAGAAAACACGCTTTTATGGTTAATCGAACTAAAAAGTAAAAAAAAAAAATTCTTAATAAAAGAATAAAATGATTAATGAGAAAATTAATGTCATTGTGGTAAAAGCATGGGGTGCTTTGTACTACATTTTTATACTAACTCAACATTTCGGAATAGAACTAGACAGCAATTATAACAATTAATAGAGCACCCCACGCACTTTTACCTCAATGACATTAATTTTCTCGTTACTCCTTTTATTCTTACATTAATATATATATTTTTTAACTTTTTAGTTTGATTAACCATAAAAGCGTGTTTTTTAGTTTCTTAAACTATAATTTTTCTACTTATAATAAGGTCATCCTGATACTCATCGTCATCTTGAAACAAAACAAAAAGTATTTTATAATGTAAATATATATTGGGAATATATGTTTTCGACTAACATCTCCGCCGTTATTATCAGTTGTTATTTTTACATTTGCACCTTTTATAAAATTTTCAAGGACATAAATCTTCAATAATTTATCAATTCCAAAAAAGAAAAAATGCATGCAGAAATTAGTATAATTAATCACAATCTTTTGTTTTATTCTAGGAAATACGGTTATACGGCAACAACTTAACAAATGTCGACAACACTTTCCACAGAGGTATGTGGTCCTTGAAATGGCTTAACCTCGGCGGAAATCCATACCTCAATGTGAGCTCCAATACATTCATCAACGCCATGCCCGCTCTGTCAGAACTAATCCTCAGTGACAACAACCTGCAAGATTTGGATCCGTACCTTTTGAAGAATTTCCGAAAGCTTTATAAGCTTTGTTTGAATGGCAACCACCTTTCTGATATACCGAGATATTTTCTCAGTCCAACACGAAGCCTGAAGGTTCTGGAACTGGCAGATAACGATCTGACGTCTGTTGAAGATCTATTTCCAGAAAACCAGCAACATTCTGTTATAAATTACTTAAAGACTGTTAGGTTGGATGGTAACCAACTAAAATCCATTCGGTTTGGAGCATCCGCTAAAAGTATTTCACATTTAGATTTGAGTTGGAATCAAATCCATGATATATAGCACACGATCTCGAGAATCTCACTTCCCTGTTCACTTTGAATTTGGCTGGCAATCCGCTGATGAATGTTGAGCCGGGTTGCTTTAAGAGGTTGCCACGTCTAGAAACTTTGAATTTATCTTCAACTAATCTTAGAAAACTGAACCATTCAGTTCAAGATCTTACTAATCTAGAAGAGCTAATAATTGATAATTCGTTATTAACATCTCTAAGTGAAGATGAATTGTTTGGGGTAAAAAATTTGAGAACGCTTTCAATCAAAAATAACAGTTTGGTGACGGTTTATGGAACCATGCAAAATCTTACTAACTTAACATCATTGGACGTTTCAAACAACAACTTAACAACGCTGACTTCAAATTCTTTGCCATCTATAAACAATACGGTAAAACTGAAATCACTGTGGATGGCTGGTAAGTGATTTATATTAATTTATTTACAGTGAAATTAAATATTTAAGATTATTAATTAAATTGAGATTTTGATTATTAATTAAATTGAGGGTGCTGGTTTGATATCGGGGTAAGAGCGCCAAGTTGTTGTTTATGTTCGTCAAGATGGACGATAACATTACAATATGGTTACCTTAATATTTTTATCGTCTGCCGATGTGATTGCTATGGGGATAACGTACACTCACTTCCAAAAGTTAACAACGAAGATGTAAAATGCAAAAAAATCAAAAAATACTGTTTGATCGACACAAAATTTGATAGTAAAGTAGCATATATATTTATACATAAAACAAAATCGATAATTATATACAGAAATGAAAACAATAATAAATTTTTGTAAGTTATCAGAAAATGTCATACTGGAGACTTAAACAGAATTATGTATAAATTGAAAATAAACAGCATAAAATGAAAAAAAGGACATTAATAGGGTATGTGATCCCCCTCACATCTGTATGCAAAGTTTACACCTTCTCACCATGCTTTCAATTAGGTGGTCAACCCCCGCAGAATTAAGCAATCGCCATTCTTCTTGTAGAGCAGTTTCCAGCTCAATAAGAGTGGCTGGAGGTGGAAACGTGAAGATAAGCACGGCCGAGAGCATCCCAAAGATTTTCAATGGGATGAAGGTCGGGCGAATGTGCTGGCCACACCATACGCTCAATCCCTTCACTCTCCAGGTAGTCATCGACGATGTCAGCTCTATGGGGACGTGCGTTATCGTCCATTAAAACAAAAGTAGGAACAACTGCTGCAGCGTACAATCTCACAATGGGTTCTAGGACTTTATCTTACTGGACAGCCGTCACAGAACCTCTTTTAAAGATGTGCAGGTCGGTGCGGTACCCTAATGAAATCCCTGCCCACACCAAAGTGCTTCCGCCTCGGAAAGCGTGATGTTCGGTGATGTTTTAGGGTTGATTGCGTGTTCTTTGTTTTCGCCATATCCTTATACGCTTGTCATCTGACTCCAGAGAAAATCTTGACTCATCAGTGAACATGACATTGCCCCAGTCAGACACAGTCCAATTGCCATGTTCCCGGCATCACTTTAATCGTGCCCCTCTTGATTGGACGGGTAGAGGAACACAAACTCTAGGTACCCGGGCATACAGTCCATTCATATGTAATCTTCGGCGTACAGTAGCTGCAGATATAGGCTTACCAATTTACGCTGTAACCATAGATGTCACACGTGTGGAGGTCACTCTGCGATTCCGCTTGGCTACAATAGCAATATATCGATCTTCCGCGGGGTTGTAACCCTTGAGTGACCGCCTACAGGTCTTCGGACAACTGTCTGTGTGGTTTGGAATTGTTTCCATAAACGCGTGAAATTACAGAATGATGAATGCCGAAGAAAGGAGCAACATCTGTGATCGACTGCCCTGCTTCAATGCGCCCCACAGCCCACCAGCGCTCAGAATCTTCCATTCGTTTCCTGGAAGTCATAGAAACACGTATGTCTTGAAAACAAACTGTACGAAAGTTTTAAACACCTTCTATCAGCACTTACAATTAATTTCTGTAACCCTTCATAAGCTGGCTTCTTAAAAGACTGCTCTTTTTGCATATTTCTTGACATGAAAGCACGATTGGCTGTTACCTAACATATTTGCATACTTCATCTACCTCTGCAGCGAATTGCATCCTCTTCAATTCTGATTGGCTTCCGGAAATTAGCATTTTCCTCTCCGTGCTTAACTTTTGGAAGTGAGTGTATATTAGAAATAACTTTTATTCGTTTTATCCGCTGTAACCCTATTAATTTCAGACGATTTTAATTGATTTCTGTAAAAATTTAACCATTTTCAGTGTAATTTTTCGATTGTTTGCGTCTTCTGTTTAATTCTGTACTATTTTCGAAAATGGATATTTCTAAAATGAGTGAGTACTAGAATATTTTTTTTTCTTAAAAGAATAAGTGTTGTGCTTTTAATTATCGCTATAAATAGTTTATTTTCGTTTTATTTTACGTTTTAAAAATGTTTTTTTCTTACGTTCTTTGTTCGATGAAATTCTTTGAAGAAACTTGCAGTGCAAGTTTCATATTGCAAGCTTTCATTACTTTGTAATTGATATTCTTAATTAATTTTAATATACATTATGTAATTATTTTATTCATAATGAAAAAAATGCAATTATTACTATGCGTAATAATCATTAATATTCGTTATTTATAATTTTTTTTAACGTTTATTTATAAATATTATTACATATTTTGTTAGTTTATTTGTAATTATTATCTTATTTATTTATAACTATTTTTGTTGTTTATTTCTATTCTTATGTTATTTATTTATAATTATGTAATAAGAGTAATCTTATGCATTATTTCTATTTTCTTACAATTCCATGATTATTCTGTTTTATAATTACTATTAAATTATGTTATATGATTATTATTTCTAATAAATGTTATTAAATCGTACTATATGAATATTATATATAATTACGATAAAATAATATTATAAGAATATTATTTGCTGCTTATAATACTATTATTAGTACATGTTACTTTTTATTACATAATATTGATATTTATTGTTTATTGATTTTGTGTTGATCTAGGTTATTCTCAATCTTCCTATATCCTTTATTTGAAATACATTTCAATGTATTTCAAAACAATTCTTTAAAATTATTGTATCATTAAATTACCGCTAGGCCGCCATGTTGGATTCCATTCCAGCAACAAGCAGCGCTTGGCGCCATTACCCCCAATATCATACTAGTTCCAAATTAAGATTTTGATTATTAATTTATTTGAGATTTTTTAATTATTAATATCAGTCACCGAGAAAGACGAAATTCCCCTAAAAACTTCCATATCTATCACTGTAGATAAACAAATTTCATATAATATTTTAATAGATCTTGGGATACTATTTATAATATTGCAATAGATTAATTGATCAATTCAATTGAATTCTAAATTAACTTCTGAAAAAATCTTATTTTTAAAAATCTTTTCGCAGAAATAGATAAAGACACCACAAAAAAAATCATTTAAAATTTGATTCGAATCCAGTCAGTAGTTCGAGAAATATACACAGAAAAATTATTCGAAGGCCTAATACTGAATTATTTCAAACACACAATCAATCTGCAACACGTTTTTTATTTTTTTTTTTTTTTCCGTTTTTAATTTTTCAACGAAATTTCTTTTAAACGTTTTTATTCCACAACTTATTAGCCATTGCTTTAGTTATCAATAATTCTATCTGATAACTTTTTAACTGTCTGTTTTAGCCAATAATCAATAAATCTAATAACTCAATGATAAATTTCTTTTATATAAATGTAATTCAAACTGGATTGAAATAAACAGTAGCTGTGTATCAACACGGATAGGAAGGCGAGCTTGAGGAGACACTAAAGTCGATATTGAGGCTGTGCTTTGGTTGATAGAAATTGATTTTGTTTTTTCACGACTGTCCTTTTCAGAACTTTAAGGTATCTGACTACGTTCGGAATCGTGATTTTAAAAAAGCGCATAAATGGATAGTTTTCATGATATTTAGCGTCACTTAGATTTATAAAATTGTTTTAAGAAACACATTTTGACCAAAAATTATTTAAATACAATATTTTGACTAAAAATTAACTTAGAATAACCTTTTTTTTTAAATGTTCTCCTTTCGTGAAAAATGATTCTATTATAATAATATTTTGCCTGTATATAGCTCAGACCTCTGTACAGAGGCTCAATTATGATTTTTGAAAAATTCACATTATTTTTAGAGTTACAACCATTTGAAATAATTATCGGCGTTTTTTTCTTAAAATTTCTCCCCTGTGTTGTCGTAAAACATGGATAAACTTAGTTCTAAGTTAAATATTTCAAAAATTCTAGTTGATCCTCTGTAGAGAGGTCTGAGCTATATATATATACAGGCAAAATATTATTATAATAGAAGCATTTTTCACAAAAGGTGAATATTTTGAAAATGGGTCATTCTATGTTCATTTTTTGTCAAAATATTGTACTTAAGTAATTTTTTATTGTAATAATATTCTTAAAACAGTTTTATATAGTTTTCTAATCTAAGTGACACTAAATATCGTACATATTGTCCATTCATACACATTTGCAAAATCACGTTTCCGAACTTAGTTGGATACCTTAAGCCATTTTCTGGGAAATTATTGGGGGAATTAATTCAAAATTTTAAAATTAAAATTTTTAAGAATAGAAAAAATGTGAGAAACACTCTATTCAAAAAGTGAGGTAAGTACTTGAAAAATACATTAGAATCAATAAATAGTATGAAAAATTGTCAAACACAAAAATCAAGCAAAAGATTGAGTGGCGCGCGTTCTAGACTTTTTTGCCACCCCATATATATAATGATAATTCGTACGATAAATATTTTTATGGTAACCTTTTTAAAATAGTTTGCAGTCTATTTGAAAAATGTCCTTTTTCACTCAACACTTTTTAAAAATTGTGAACATGCATCCTCTTTTCTGCAGAGAACTCATGGTCCTGTGATTGCAGACTCTCTTGGATTTTGGACTGGCTGAAAGTCAAAGGAACAGACTTGGAAGATGAGCCCACGTGCCAGTCACCTTCACATTTACAAGGCACAGCAATTCGATTGTTAAATCAGACAGATTTGAAGTTTTGGCAAGATAACTGCCCACAAGTTTGTACCTGTAACTGTGTAACTAACGGTACCAGTACATACACAATTATTGATTGCAGCAACAAAATTCTGAACAAAATCCCGGCTGAATTTCCATCAAATGCGAAGGAAATTGATTTACATGATAATAATATTATTTCTTTTGACGGATTTAGAGCTGATCACTTATTAGATCTCCAAATTCTCAATGTAGAAAACAATAATCTGTCGATGGCGGATACAGATTTACCTCCTTCTATTAAAGTGCTGAAGTTGGCAGGAAATAATCTGTCTAGATTTCCTATGAAGAAATGGAATTCGACACGTTTTGACGTGATTACATTGTCTCAGAATTCTTGGGTGTGTGATTGTGAAGCTTGGAATTTCAGGGAATGGCTTGTCAAAAACAAAGAGTCGGTAAGTAAATTCTTTTCCTTTCACAAATCATATGAACGTTCATCTTTAATCATCATCATATACAGGCTCAGTATCCAGTTTATTATTACGGAACTGAAGACAGAATGTAATAACCAGCCTACGGGATTGAAAAGTGTTTGTACCTGTCCGATCGGCCGCTGGTTCTGCGTATTATTCAGCAATCACAGACGATAGTCTTTTTTCACTGATTTCATTAGTAATATAGACGTTATAGTGGGGGGCAGGTACGTGCTTTGGTTAACGGAATTTAAATCAGTCACGCGTGTTTGAACAAAATGGAATGTCGACCCTCCGACATCAAAATCTATCCACCAATGAGAAAGAACTTAGCGAGATAACTCGATATTCTCAAACAGGAAAGTAATATCCTTAAATTTCGTGGTATACCGTTGGTTGTGTGCGTGATTCATTTTGTAGGAGTCCTGATAAGTCTATTAGGCAAGCCAGTAACGACATTCCCTTCTGTTCGAGCACGTCTCTGTACACGGGTGACTGATTTAAATTCCGTTAACCAAAGTACGCACTGCACCTTTTGCTGTGGCGTCCACATCTTTACTAATTAAGTCAGTGTAAAAAGTTTTTCGTAATAATGCGCGTACGTGCGGCCGATCGGACAAGACCCAAAAAACCTCACAGAATTTTCCAATCCATGGATTAACAGTTTATTACATTCTAATGGGTCGTTCCGTAATAATAAGCCATTACTTTTGGATACTTTAAGCCGGATACCGTATTTGTTTAACATTACTTATAGTACACATTCTGTCAAAGATTTCCACGTATTCAACGTATTTAAAAATTATGGGCATGAAACTATTTGCTTAAAATAAAGAATACAGTGCTCACCAAATAAGGCAACTTTCTTATTGGTAATTTATATGATATATTACCATAATGTTTTTCTGAGGGCTCGTGGATAGTTCAGCGACTTATTTTAAGAGTCGCCAAAAAAATGCCAAAATCACCATTTTGTCCTTTTTTATTTCTTTGTAACCAATGAATCCAAAGTACGGCTCTATTTGCTCTCTATTATTTTTCTTTAATATTGATATTGTCGCCCATCCGGTATAGTGGTTAGTGACGCTGACTGCGATCTGGGTATATATGAATGAGTGAGTGAGTGAATATTAACGTCACATTGTTTAGCTACACGAGGACTTTGCTATTGACCACGTAATTTGAAACTTATATTCGGCGACGAGGACAACACCTGAGCTGGCACCCTCTCTCCTACCACACCACACCAACGGGAGGACGTTTCAGCTCTCGACAGATTTAACGTGCATCGCTGTCCTACACGGCGGGTTTTTAGTGATACTGGGCTCGAACTCATGACATGCCTGCCATGATCCGATACCTTTACCACTGGGCTACCGCAGCCCTCAGGGTATATATAAAATATGTAAGCATATATGAAATACATTTTCGCATATTTTTTCTGTGCGGTTTCTTTTTATGCGGTCCCTATTTACCGCACAAAAAAAAAGGTTTTACTGTATTTTCTTTAATTAGTGTTAGCTTTAAAAAAAATAACTTTTAAATCAGAAAAAGTGATAAGAGATTTCATTTACTTTTAAAATAATTGCTTACAATAGCTACATACGATTTTTCCTTCACATAATTACAAACGATAATTTTGAATAAAAAATTATTTGTTTTAATAAATGCGGATTAACTTAACTCCATGTATAATTATTTATAACTAAAATAGACAGACATATATCCATAAGTACTTAATTTAGAGAACTGGAAATCAATTTCACACTTCCTATTTGGTGGCGGTTTTTACTTTTCCTACTTCTCAGGAATTTTGATATTTGAAAAATAAAAAATAATAGGGGATACAATTTTTTATTCGTGTAATGTAGAGATAGATAAATTAACAGACAATTAAATTTATTTAATTGATCATTTGTGTCAACTTTTAAATGGTAATACTTTTATCAATGCATTTTTTTCCCCTCTTACTGTCAAGGTCAGCGACATACAAGAAGTTCGTTGCAGAGACGGTGGAAAACTAACGAACAGAATAATAATCGAACTCAGCAAACAAGATTTGTGTCCAACTTTACAAAACTCAAAAATCATTATTATAATAGGTATGAATTCATTTTGTATATATTTAAACCTCTTTTAAAACAGTATCTGTATGAAATAAATGTTTCGAATGATCCATTGATAAAACGAGTAGTTAAAATGCAAAATGTTCGAAATGTAAATTTTAATACTTACGCGTACAGTATTACGCCACTATTTAGTACTATTATACAGGGTGTACCAAAAATAGCTGCTAAACTCAGCGTGGCTTGATTCCTCGTTGCGAACAGGGACGTCTTAAGCCATGGGCCAACTGGGCTCAGGCCCAGGGCCTTTACCGCAATGGGGGCCTCTTCTCGTTCTCGACTCAGCCTTAATAAGATCATAATTCGAATAATTTCTACAGTCAATGTTATTTCCGGTTGTATTCTCCGAAAAACTGGGAACATCAGTCAATATCATGTGATATATACATGGGATGACCTACAGGCCTAGGCCTACTGTGAGAGGTTGCCACCTCTCTCTTGGGAACTTAGATATGTGGGAGGTTGGGAAGAAACATTCGAAATGATCCAATCAATCTATGTATTTATCACACAATGAAAAGACACAATTCCAATTAATAATAGTAAGATAATGTCTCGATGCTAACCGTGAAAGTCGAACAACGACGGTAAAACACGAACGATTAGGAGACTATCCAACTTGATTCTTACTTTATAAAGCGGTCCAACCCATCATCCGATTTTAATCAATATCTCACTTAATCTCAGTGAACTATCGTCACTTTAAAGCTTCTTCTAATAAATCTCTAATCACACACCACATACGATACCTTCAATAAGAGTTCACCTGGTGGTTTCAGAGGCTTATTTTCTCTCCTACCTCTAATTCAAGCTAGAAAAACTTCTCATAGTGGGTGTTGAATTTGAATATTAGAAGGGTTGTGGTTGTGGCCAATGCTAAATTGATAACCCAAAGATTTGCCAAGAGGATTAGTTGAAGGATCGCAGATAGATTCGTCACACTACCATCATTCTCATTACTCATTCAGTCAAAAAGCAGCAGTCGGTCGAGTTGGTCTGTGCGATTGTAAATCATGCACATCAGGTTATTGTTTGTACGAGTATTTGACAATTTATACTATGTACTGTTTACTTTTAAGAGTCATAGGTGACGCCTACATTTGTGTAGGGGCCCAGGGTCTCAAGAAATCTTAAGACGTCCCTGAGTCTATTGCTATATATAATAGAACATTTTTGAAGGCAGCCCGAAAATTAACACTACATGTAACTGGTTGAAAGTACATAAAAAGTGCCCAAGGAACTCTATCTGTATTATTCATAGTTAGCGAAAAAAATACGAATAACAAAGTATGATGTCATAGCCGTGTTGGGCACATCGACAGTAGTATTTAAAAATATTTAAAAAGGCAGATGTTCCGAGTGTTCACCGTACATATCGAGGGAGGCTTGAGGGCACCCTGGAGTGGATAAGGGTAGCGTGGTGTCCACAGAAGTACAAGCAGCATGCACTCAAATAACTTAATCCGTTTGTGTATTCATTGCGTCTTGATGCAACAATTCCTTGAAATTGCCCCATGGGGGGAAATGCAATGGTGTGAGATCTGGTGATCGTGGTGGCAGTACAACTGGACCTACATGTCCAATCCAGCTGCAGGGGTATGCCATATCCAACCAACCATGCACAGGAGCACAGAAATGCACCGGAGCCCCATCATGCATCATCGTTTGTTCATCATCATTTACCGTACTTTTCTTGTAAACTGGGGATTCTACATTTTTGGGGGTTTTTTGTACTCCCAAAAAACCAAAAGTTTGGGTTATTTTTTGGGATACCAACACCCATATCCCAACACAATCGTATTAATTTTTAAATATGTATACGTTACCCCCCCAAAAAAAAAATTTGGAATTTTTGTATTTCTGATTGGCCGATAAATTAATATCCATTTAAAGGCAGTTCTTTTTAAACATTTTTTTTGAGCTTTTATTTTGTTCGGGGAATTTGTCACCCCCTTTTGTATCCTTCTTCCTTCCCTTCCCCAGTGGCTTACAACCCTGGGTGGCTTGGCCTTTTGGGCTTTTTCCCGGCCAGCCTCTTCTTGATAGGCTCCAACCTCAAAACTAGGGGGATCTTTTTTAGGTCATCAACCATCTAAGATTTGGGTTGCCCCCTTTTATCGGGGTGCCGATTGGTTGGGAATTAAATACTTTTTTTGGTGTGGTTTCGTCCTTTTGACAACGGGCCCGCCCATTTAATTTTTGTGTTTTTATGAAGTTGCAATGTCAATTTTTTTGATCCCTTGATAGAGCTTGTATACTTCTTATTCCTTTGAAACTGAAATGTTTAAATTTTCATTTTTTTAAGAAATTAATATAGTGTTCTTATTAGGAACTCTTTTTAATGAAACAGTTTTTGACCCCCAAATTTTTTTCTCTTTTCTCTCTCTTCTCCTCCTTTTTTTCTCTCTTTTCTCACTCTTTTTTCTCTCTTTTTTTTCTTCTCTCTCTCTCCCCTCTCCTTTTCTCTCTCTCTCTCTTCCCCCCCTTTCTTTCTCTTTTCCCCTCCTTTCCCTTTTTTATCCACATTCGCCTCGGGATACTTGTTTTAGCAAATTTGGAACGCAAGTAAAGAATGTAAGTAGTTATTCAAGACAAAAATTACTTCCTTTTTTATTTTGTTTACTACTGATATTTGTAGTAAATGGTAATACGTCAAGAATGTGTTGTGTGTGCAATTTTTAAGAGGTAAAAAACCACCACCAAATTTGTCGCTGTCTTTTGCTTTTGCCGGTTTTTCAATATTATTACGGTTCTTTACTTATTAATTTTACCAAGAAACAATTTTTCAGATATGTTTTTAAAAAATAATATGAAAAATAAAAGCATTTCACCATTTAAACATTTCATAAAAATTTAAGAATATAAAGTGGGGTGGGTTTTTTATAACATACAAAATGTGAATAAGACTGATTTGTGTAATTGAATTTTTCATCACTATTGACACGGGAAATCTATAATTATTTCTAGTATCAGGATTTCTTCAGCATCTAAGATTTCAAAATTAATAAAGAACCTTTCTAAAAATCTCTCAGAATCAAAAAGATTTCATATATATGTTCAATCAAACCTCTATTTTATAAGCCTCCCTTTTACTAACTTCTCTCTTTTATGTTTTTCCTGGAACTGAAAGCATTTTACTATTTTTTTCATAAAATAACCTTAAAACTGCGAAGTGCATTTTCTATTTAATGAACTTTTTTTTTTTATTATTCGATTTTTTTTCTCCCTATTTTTAAAACATGTCAAGATATTTTTCAAATTATTCTCCCTTTTAGCCCACATTTTATGGTGATCAATGACTTTGAACTGGTTTAACTAGGTACTTAACTCACCTAGAGCAATAAAATGGCCCTAAATTTTCAAACAAACAATTCAAACTTTTAAACAAACAACTTTTATCAGTTACAAAATCTTTAAGGCCGCATGTGTTAGTGTATGCTTAAAATTACTGGTTACTAAAATAATGTGCGCGTAAAATTACTTGTAGGCTTAAAATTAAAAAATGTCGTTAAAAAATTCGTTTATTTTTAAATAGAATTACTTTTTAAAGTTGAAAAGACACTACATTTCTGGACATTGTTTCTTTTTCTTCTAGCTTTCCATGCATTTTTTATGGGTAAGATATATAAAATGAATAGCTATTAATTTTCGAAAAAAGTATGAATAATTATTTTTTAAATAATGTTTATGAGTTTAAAATTTGTTCTATCTGCTTTCTTATGTATATTAAAAGTTGAATCTCTATTTAACGAATTTTCCATATAACGAACTTTTTTTCGGGATTTAGCGACTTCATTAAATAGAGGCTCGACTGTATATATTCCAATATTTTCCTTTCAAATATTTTATCCTATCGCTTCCAGAGCGCAGGATTTTAGTTCTTCAGGAATGGCATCAGCTTTAAAACAGCGATTGCTGTTATACACTTGACACCATCCAGGGAGCACGTACAGCTTGAGGAATGCCACGGATGCGTGTAACTTTACGCAATTACTATCTGCTGGTCTAGCTCCTGCAAAAGTTGTCTTCATAGACTCCCAAGCTGCAATTTTAGCTTTAAGCAGTAATACACCAACTGCTTGCCTTAACACAATTCAGTGCCGAACTAAAATTGCGGTGCTCATATGATATGGCTGGACTGCGGCCTTATAGTGGGTCCCAAGTCATTTTGGGGTCCCCGGCAATGAAAGAACCGACCAAAGAGCCAAGCAGGGAGCCGAGTCGACTCAAAAGGAAGTTCCCTTAACCCTCAGAAGAGCAAAGAGCATAATCTCCACATACATTGACAAATATACTGCCATGACTCCAAAAACGAAGAGTTTTGGAAAGCCATGGGAAACTTTGGCCACTGTGGGCCCAATCCTGAGGCACCTGAAGAGAGCCGTGGCTGTTGCCCGCTTTCGCTAACTACCGGATATGACTTTTTGGGAGTATACCTCTAATGGCTTGGCATTGCTGCTAACGAGGCCTGCCCAATCTGAGGCCATGCCAGAAAGGACGGCGACCACCTGCTTCAATACACTAGACTCTATGAATACCTGGCTGACGACATCGTCAGTCGGTACTGAGAGGTTCGGCGTCAAATGGTCAAGAAGCCAAGCATGGGCGTTGGATAAATAAATAAATATTTTCTCCTATTTTTCTTTAATCTTTATTCCATAAACCATAATACTTATTTATTTCTTTAATAAAGCATTTATTTTAGTGTGACATTGTTTCAACATAATACTAAAAAAATGCAAAATTCTTATCATTTCAGCTGTAGTAATTCTCTTTATCGTCATATGCGTATGTTGCTGTATCTTTCGAAAAGCGCTGGTCGTCTTTTGCTATTCATGCGGCTGTAGCAGTCTAAAAGAAAAAGAAAAACACGAATTTGCATTCGATGCATTTCTCCTCTATGCTGAAGAAGATGAAGACATCGCTTTGAGTAACATCGCTGAAGGTAATGTTTATTGAAATTCAACCATTTTTAAATTAAAAATTAAGTTAGAATTATATTTGTGTGAAATACACCGGTTTTTATATTGCAGCACCCGGGAAAAAAGATATAAATTAGAATTTTTCTAGCTATAAAAATATTTCGCAGAAGGGATGCTTTAAGATAGGAGTCTTCAACCTTTAACGCTTGAGGTCCATATCAATAAATCCACAATGAGAGAGATCCGTGGGCCCTGCGACTGTCAAAAAAATAATGTAGGTAGGAAATTTAAATAAGAAAGGAAGGTTTGTCTTACAAGACTACAACTGATTCTAAGGGAAGAGATGATGTACATATATATCGGTTTCAAAAACGTTAAATGGAAGTCGAATTAAAATACTTTGCGTGTTAAAAATAACAGTTCACCTTTTTGTGATGTGTAGCATCTTCCCACTCGGTTGTTCGATATTTGTTGGGAGTGATTTCGTGAAAAGGGACGGATGTGTGTAACAGGATGTGACGTAAACGCGCGCTACTTGATTTGACCAATGAGAGTGCGTGGCTGTATCTTTTTTCTACCCTCGCATGGGGTCCAACTCTATTAGCCATCAAGCACTCGAGCGCTTGACTCTAAATCCGTTAGTCACGATATTGGGGAACATAAGTGCGGCAGAATGCTTATTTAAAAATGGACAAACAGTGATTTCGGTGGTCGTATACATTTCTTCGAATCAAAGGGTTAAAAAAAAATTAAAGACTTCCTGCATTTTGTACTTTTACCATATAACGAAGGTGGTTCTGCTCTTTTAAAAAAAATTTATCACTCGCTTCCCCTGATTTTGAGTGGTGATTTTCACTTTAACTTCAGTTTGCCAAAAGCTGAGCCACTCATAGCTTTTATGAATGATGATCTCAAGCTCGAAATGAACACAAAATAAAATGTTTCGACTGCTAACAGTAATACTGTTATTGACGCTGTTTTGCAACGGTTTTTAAATACTTTGATCTACATAGTATATATATGTCATATTTTAGTTATCATAAGTCTATTGTCTCCGCTCTTCCCAAATTGAACAGAATAATTTATTTTTGATAAAATATTGCATTACTCCTTTTGTTGTGAGGTAAATACAATTTTTCATTAAAGATATGGCATTATTCGATAAGAAAGTATTTTCAATCATACCCGCGATTTTTTCATATTTTTTGGGAAAAAAGTTCTAATGTGCGTATTTACAATGATAACATGAGATGTTTACACATCATATGGGTACTGAAATAGGTTTTTTTTCTGAAAACTACAGGATTTTATGCATTGTCAAATTCTTTATGTTTAAAATTATTTAAGATACAATGAAATTTTTGAAAAATTCGTCAATTCAAGAAAAATTTTATCTCAAATGGATATCGAGTATATCAATAAAATATTTAAAATATCAAAAACAACAACAACAAACAAACAAAAATAACATTTTTTACGACAAAAAGCAGAGAAGGCAATTTTTCCTGAAATTATCTCAGATTCAAATGGACCATTAAAATGCCTTCAGTGAGCCATTCATGGCCTGCGGGCTACTGGTTGAACACTTTAGATATATGGTGAAACTTCGGGGCACCGAAGGTCTTAAACTCTGGGGAGAGAAGCTTGCATGCCAAGCACCACCCCGACCAGTAGTATTACTCGTATAATATGAATAATATTAATCGTCAAAATGTTCATTACCTGAAATATTCCTCGAAAACTGTAAATTCTGAGCTGGCCTTGTGGAAGTGGCGGCAGTGTCGAGGAACCGTGGCCCGCACGTCATATCCGTCGTCCACGCCCAGGATTAGGCCTACCTCGATACACCGGTATTTACTCATTTTAGTCGAAAGGGAGCAGCGGTCGTTCAGGATTTGAGTTTATGGTGTGAGTCATACACATTTATTTTACAGTACACGGAGTTGCCAATTTATTTTAAGTATTTGATATGCCAAAAGGTCACCCAGGAGGGGCCTACTTTTGTTTTGGGGCTTAGGACCTCATGAAGTTTTAAGACACCACACATCACCACATTTCTGGATAATATAGCCACAGGTTTGGTGATGTTATCACTTTAGATAATATAATTGAAGATAAAGTTTATTACATTTCAATATTTATGCAAACAAACGTTGAATTATAATTCAATTCTGTAGCAATATCTCTATTTATTTCGGAAAATATGATAAGCATTAGAAACTTTTTAACTATAAAATTATTTCGCTTAGATTCACTTGATAATGTCACTTAATTTAATAAAAATCTTGACATTATACAGGAGATTGGTATTTGGAGTTCTGTTGGAGATGGAAAAGATAATCACATTCGATTCATGTAACTAATAAAATTTAATATAAATTAATAACTAATTAAAATCGCAATACACATTTGTCCGTAACTGTGTTTTAGACATTACATTTCGTACAAACACATCAAAAGCGATTTTCGATAAACTTACATATGATCAACTTATCATCTAATTTGCACAAATACTCGAATTTAAATAATTCTTGTAAAATATTAATTTACATTTAAAATTTATGGTAATAATCAAATTCATAAAAACACCTGTAAAAAAACACACGCGGTTATATATATACTAGCTAATACCCACCCACTTTGCTGGGTATTGCATGAATATATACTGTTTACATATAAATTATTAATATCTAGGTCCTAGCACTAAGCATTCAATTGCATTAAAAATATTCTTTTAACTCTCACATCTTGATTTTAAAAAGGACAGGACTTCTAAATAATAATTTTTAAAATTAAATTATCTTTTACACTTTCATATCCTCCTCCTCCAAGTAGATTTCCGCAGAATCCATTTTTAGTTTATCTCTACTCAACAAAAGAAACATGCTTAGCAAATTTCAAGTCTGTAAGTATATTAGTTCAAAACCAGGAATATTTAATATCCCTTAACCCTCGCAACGCCCCTTGGGGGCGATTTCCACTACATCCGTACTTAGCAGATCTTTACTCCATAAAAGGAAAATCCCTACCAAATTTCAAGTCTCTGCAGGTCTAATACAGAAGCATCTTCCCAGAGGCATGTCTGCGTAGGCATACTCCCCAAACTTATTGGCTCGTAGACCCTTTACCATGTTTTTCGGTTTGGGGTAGACCAGTGCTTCTCAAAGTTTCAATATTTGCGACCCAATATTGAATCATAATTTTCATCGCGCCCTCCTCCATACGATACCAATGTATTGAATTCAATAACTTGGACGATAAGGCTACAATAGAACTTTAACCTCTTAAGGTTCACTGGCGTATATGAACGTCTTGCTCAGCCAAAGCGTTGATTTTCCCGGACGTATATATACGTCTATCCGAAGTACGATTTTTTTCTGTGCACTGCTATCTATAAAATTATTCCGAACGCAATAAAAGGACTTTGGAATGCAATAAAAAGGACAGCTCGAAGGATTTAATTATTTATTCCTCCCCCCTTCTCAATACCTCACATACGCACGCTTACGTGGAAAACGGTGACTTTGGGCAGTTAAAGGATTAATTATAACCGATACAGATTATCAAGATAAGTGTTAATTTTTGTATATAAGTTTATATATGACGAGCCCGTGGTATCACTGGTAATTATTAAAGTTGCTCTTAACTCAGTATTGTTAATTTAATTGTAAAATACATTGTGCGTACTGATACATTTATAAGTATATTACATCAGTGTAAAGGTGTGTTTTATTTTTTAGAATGTCAGAATGTATTTTGTTTGTTTACTTTCAGTAAATTAATGATTTTTTAAATAATCTTTTGATTTCGAACTTTCAATATGCTCGCGCCCCCTTGTAGATTTATCACGCCCCTCTAGGGGGGCACACCCCACAGTTTGAGAAACGCTGAGGTAGACCCTTGCTTAACCTGATATTGATTTTTTTGCAAATTTAACAACTTAAATGTTTTTTTTAGCTAGTATAGAGCTACTTTAGATGATTTAAATTTCTAACTGTTTTGAAGTATAGTGTTTAAAAACTCTTAAGAAGCATATCTTAATTAAATTAAGATTTAATTAATACATAAATATAACTGATCAACAAACAGATATTTATAATGGGAGGGATGAACCTGGTTCTTCAATAACAAATTTTCAACATTCGGCATCAATCTTGTCAAGTTTAACCCTAAATCTCCTGGGTTAATAGTATATCCAGTCCTTTTCTTTCTTTTTTATTTTGGAGATTGGCAACCGCGCTGAAACTCATTCCCATTAGGAAAAGCACAATTAAAAACTTTCTCATCCTTCTCCATAGTTAGGGATAAATAACAGGTACGTGTCTTTTGAAAGCCGAAATAGCAGAGATCTGTTTCCAAACTTTATTTTAAGATACCGTTGCTGCCTGCTTTTGTAAAATGTTTTTTTTAATGAAACCATATGAATTAATTGCCTATTGTGGTAATTATCATAGTCAAAGTATTCTCAAATCTAGTTTCAAAATATGAATAAAGGACATTTAACTGTTGAACGTAGGTTAAAACGTCTCCCTGGCAGATTGTTTGTGGACAATTGAAAATAGGAAAATTCGCTACGTCCAATATTAGCTTAGTTTAGCTTAGTTCTGGCAAGAATCCCTAAAATGATAGTTCTTGCTTTATTAAACTGTAAGCTGTCACCTTGTAACGGCAAATTAACCTCATTAAATTCAGTAAATAAATCTGTTAAATATGTAAAATCTAGTTTCTATTTGATTTATATATATTGATGGGAGGCCGAGTTCTGGTCCCTGAGATACAATTTTAATTTTGCATCTGCCCTGTTTACAGGAAACAGGGATTAGTAAAAATGTGGGGGGCGTTCCCCGGTTCATTTGCACTCTCTGGTTGACAAGGTTGTATTCTTACGCGGACTGTGAGTATGCCGTTGGGCAAATCAGAGTGGTGTATTGGGACAGTAATAAATCCGCAGCGTATTCTTTCGGAAGTAATGCGGCCAGCTTTAAAAGCCCCTGCACGCTATTTCTCGGGGCTTCTTTTCTTTTCCTTAGATTACTTGCCAGCACCACTTCGCCCTCAGGTCTCTGCTCCGTCACTCCTCTCCTCAGATAAGTACCGTTTTTACTTTGCTTTAGAATGGCTAGTTTTCAGTATGCCGTTATATTCTAAGCAAAATTTGTGTTACCACTAAACGATCAGAATTTAATTTTAGTTGAGTCATTTACTCTGGTTGTAATCCCATGATCTGTAGGAAGTGCGGATCAATATATATATATATATATATATATATATATATATATATATATATATATATATATATATATATATATATATATATATATACCTCCTATAGGTGGCTAGAACTAAATTTTGCATAGAAATACTTTTCGCTTATCTTTATAATTTTAATTATTTTTTGGATATAGGTTTAGAATCCCGAATTCCTGGAATAAACTTATTTATTCCAACGAGAGAAGTGTTCATGACATCTTCCTCTGTCAACACCGAGTCTTCATTGGCAGACTGCTGTAAAGTTATCGTGCTGTTAACGAGGTAAGCCATTTGTATGTTTGTTGGTTCCTTAACATATAAAATTAATTTATGAAGAAGAGGCTCAAGCGAAAATTAAATTAAACATTCTTCTTTTGATTTAAAAATCAATCTTACTGATTATTATCTTTTTTTCGTTTCGTGTTGCCTCCGTTTGATTCTTTTTGCCCTATTTCTTTCCTTAAGAAATAACAATGACTATTTAAAATTAAATTTTAACTCTGAAAGTAATTGTTTTGTAAAAGAAAAAAAAAACAGTAAAAAAAAATTTTTTTTTAAATAATTAAATTAATAATCTAATTTCAACTGACCATTATTTAAGAGAACTCCCAAAGATAGGATCATTGACCGACTAACGAAAGGTCAGTTAAGGTATCCGACTACGTTCGAAACCGTAATTTTGCAAAAGCGTGTAAATGAATAATGTTTATGGTATTTAGTGTCACTTAGATTACAAAATGTATATAAAATTGTTTTAAGGGTAGTATTACAACAAAAAATTATTTAAGTACCATATTTTGACAAAAAATGAACATAGAATGACCTATTTTCAAAATTTTCTCCTTTTGTGAAAAATGCTTCTATTATAATAATATTTCGCCTGTCTATAGCTCAGATCTCTGTACAAAAGCTCAACTAGAATTTTTGAAATATATTACTTAAAAATTAGATTGGTTTATGTATTTTACGACAACAGGGAGAAGTTTTAAAAGAAAAAACACCGATAATTATTTCAATGGGTTTGTAACTCTGAAAATAATGTGAATTTTTAAAAATCATAGTTGAACCTCTGTACAGAGGTCTGAGCTATATACAGGAAAAATATTATTACAATAGAAGCAATTTTCACAAAAGGAGAACATTTTGAAAAATTTTATTCTAAGTCAATTTCTTACCGATATATTGTATTTAAATAAATTTTTTTTTGTCAAAATAATCCCATACAAACAATTCACCTGCTATATGACCTAATCTAAGTGACACTAAATATCCGCGGTATATCCATTTATGCCCCGCTTTTAAATACGGTTCAGGCAATTGTGACTTAACTCACGCGTCCTTTCTGTAACATAACCTCTGGGTTTGCTGACCAAGATTAATGGCAAATCTTTCCAACCCAAATCCAAGAGTGAAATATTGAAGATATAGATGCAAAATAAGATAGTCTTTAAAAGGACAGAAGTTTTAGTAAGCGGGATGGCAATTTAGAGAAAGTTCTGTTAGGAAAAGGTAGAAATGTAATTTGACGGCTTACCAAGGAATCACGGATATCTAGCCATTACTACAAGGTGCAAACTATTGCACGCGAGCCCAACAGCTATCTGAAGGTGTTTGAACCGTTGCGTGGAATTCAAGGTAGGAAAAATTATTTTTTCCCAATTCGTTTTTATTAGGATTGAGAGTAGGCGGATAATATAATTATTTAGATAGTGATCCAATTGCGTGGGTCTGTTTTAGCTACGGCTACGTGTTTTGGTTTATTCTCACTTAAATATAAGTTTGTTCAATATATAAGTAATTTAAGTTAAACTCTTAATAAAGTCATATTAAGAATTCCAAAATGTCTCTTCATTTCGAGAATCCCACACCTCTAACTTACGCTGACCCACAAAGATATGGTCGACAAAGATCGATCATATCACAACGTAGACGGATACCTTAATTTATTTACAGCATAAACCACAACACAAATTCGATCAACCGAAGTTAAGAGATGCACTCAATTAATAAATATGAAGACAATTAACGGTGTACGCGAGATATGAGAAGACTTTAAATACTTAGTACACATTTACTTAATTCAATAACCCTGACTTCTTAGCTATCTAATCTAGATTCAATCTCAAATGACAGATCGTCACCCTAAGTCTAAGTTAAGTTACAATTATCTATTACTAAATATTCGCGCCTCACATTCAATTTGATTAATTGAAGCTCCGCTAGCAGTCTGCCCTATCTCTCTCCTTCTAACCTGAAAGCCTAGACTTTATATAGTAGTCTTAATTTGCTCGTTCACGTTCTCTTCTTCGGAGGAAGCTTTCTAGTAAAATAATTTTTAAGGATCAAAAATTCCCCAAGAGGACTGTTAGTAAGAAGATCGCAGATACACAGCCGTCACAAGGTTTTGCATTTTCTTCTTTAATTGATTAATCTTTTTTAAACATCACAGAATTATTCAGAAATTATATTATTTCTTAAGTACCTAACAGGAAAATTTTTGTATAATTAGATTGTAATACTGAATAGCAATAATTCGAGTTAGGTCCTTGATATTTCAGTTTATTTACATAAGTAAATCGAGCTAAACAGCAGTCATCATGGCTAATTTTAAAACACGATCTCGTTGTCAGTTATTCTTATTTTCGTTTTTGAATTTGACATAGGAAATATTGTTGTTTATAGAGAATGTGAAATGTACGTCCTAGTTGATTGTTTGATTGATTGAATATTAACGTCGCTCTGTTTAGCTACACGAGGGCTTTTGGCGACGGACCACGTAATTTTGAACCATGGTCAAGTGACGTGGACGACACCTGAGCTGGCACCCCTCCCCCAACTACCACACCACACCAAGGGGGAGGACGTTTCACTCCTGACAGATTTAACGTGCATCGCTGCCCTACAGGCGGTTCTTATGGTTTGGGCTCGAACTCATGACAAGGCAAGCCACGGTCCGATACCTATACCACTCGGCTACCGCGGCCACATGTACGTCCTAGAAATCGGGTATCGTGTCGGACATAAACAAGTAACAGTGATGCGGTTCTGTAAATAATGTGTGTAGGAGAGATTGATTGACCGACGGCACTGATTTCGCCAACCACATCGTACCAGTACACGTTATCACAGGCATATTGTGAGTATGGCAGGGATGGAATCACTCTGTCATATCACAACAAAAGCCATCTTGCAAAACAATAGGTTTTCCCATGTGCTGTTTAACGTCCTTGCAACACTATGGGATGTCTACAAGGGCTACTATACCTTTTTTTCTAAGCCACAAGCGTTTGCGTCTGCATGAGTGGCAGTCATGGACAACCGAATAATGCGACATTCTCTTAACAAACGAATTACGCTTCTGCTTGCGACACCGCGATAATCAAATTAGAGTCTAGAGACACCGTGAAGAGAGGCTGCATAACAACTAATGCATCACCATATTGGTCTTGAATCAAGTATTCTTGTTTAGGGCAAGGATGGGCAGACATTCCTGAGATACGGGCTACTTCTAATTTTTTCAAGGGGTTGCGGTTCACGCTGTGGCGTGGGTGTAACGAGGGGGAAAAAAGATCTACATTATCCATTATAACAATAATAAATACGGAATATATATTTGCCAATATAACTACAATTAAAAAACATACTTTTATTTTAAAAAGCGTTTAAAGGTAATCATAGTTAGGAACCGATTTTAAAAAGCGTATTTAATATTTTAGTTAGTGTCACTAGATTAGAAAATGTATTTTAAATTGTTTTAAGAATAATATTACAATAAAAAATTATTTAAGTAATAATTTTTTGACAAAATGAGCATAGAATGACCATTTTCAAAATGTTCTCCTTTGTAAAAAATTTATTATAATAATATTTCTCGCCCTATATGGGTCAGGCCTCAGTACAGAGGCTCAACAGAATGTTTGAAATATATAGCTTAGAAGTGGGTTTATGCAGTTTTATGACCACAGGGGAGAAATTTTAAGAAAAACGCCGATATTTATTTTCAATGGGGTTTGTAACTTGAAAATAATATGAAATTTTCAAAATAATATTGAGCCTCTGATCAGAGGTCGAGTATATAAAGCAAAATATTATTACAATAGAAGCATTTCACAAAAGAAGAACATTTGGAAAAAAAATTTTATTCGGTTTTTTCTTAATATATTGTATTTAAATAATTTTTTGTCAAAATGTCCTTAAACAATTTTAACATGTATTCTAATCTGACACTAAATATCATGAAAATGATCCATTTATGCGCTTTTTTAAAATCACGGTTCCGAACGTAGTTGGATACCTTACCCAACAAAACAAAACCCGAACTACAAACATAATAATAAGAGCCGACGCATATACTTAACGTATTCGCTGCCGAGTCTTACGCCATCATGGGATGGAATTTTACCATGAAAACCCAATCTCGCGCAAAGCGTGGCTTAGGGTGAGGAAGCGTGATTAACCAATCTCAATTTTGTTGCGGGAAAGCTAATCATTAACGTTTATTCTTCTTTTCAGTCGGCGTTTGAGGAAAAACTAATTTCTACGGCAGGCATCGCGCTGATGCGTTTCCAACTTTTTGGGCATGTAAAGGCGTCTTCAGGCGCTTCCAAAGAAGGTACATGTATCGTCTACACATTTATCGAATCATTTGCTGAAGTAAACGAAATCGCATCGATTGTGAAAAGCTGATTCTCCAATAAAGCTGACATCGATGCTCCATTAACATACTCATTTTAATATGCGCATCTTAGGTCTAATAAAGGTGGTCACCTTAAAATGTCTTGAAGGTCCACCGGTAGATTGCGATCGGCTTAATACCCACCCCTGGTTTAGGGTATTGGATTTCACTCCCACACTACTCCCATATTGCCAATGCCCCCTCAAGTCCTGCAGCCGCCTCAAAGTGTGCTTTTTAGCCGGCGAGGGTGTTCCTGGGCGGAACGGGAGATGTACGTCGGGAGTGTAATCTCCTGGCAGGGTCACCCAAGGCGTGAAGGCCATTCCACTATGCTTAACTAAGGTCTGCATGTGAAGGAGCGAAGTCAGTCTTCTACCTCTGATGCTAACATCTTGTGAAGGTGCTCAGGTGCCAATGCAATGATCAGTCAAAACTATATTTCTGAGCTTTTAGAGATTGTTGTTCTCTTTCACTTTCAGAGCTTACATGTTTCCACATTTCAATAAAATAGAGGTCGGAAGGTTTTAAATATAGAGAATAGCCAAGTTCAATAGGGTGCAGTGGCCTCTCTTATGTGTATGTAGGCAAAAGGGGTTACATTCTAAAAACGTATAGATAGAAACGCCGAAAAATAAATTGTTTGAGAAAAATTAAAAATCTATTCGGATATTGAAGGGAGAGGGTGAGTCCCAAACTCCACCTTTGTGTAAGCAACTGGTCAATTGAGCAAATTGTCAGAGAAATAAAGTAGCGAAGGTATCAGTGAGTCGTTTATATGTATATTCGTGTGCATCGAAGGGACCTTCCCCCGTCCCATTTTAGTAGCGATCAAGACTGTCATGCTGAAATTAATATTTTTTTTATCGTTAAACAGCATGCAAGCGCTAATGGAAAATTTCCAATGATATGCCTTGTACATTTCAAAATCTCATTTGTTCTGAATACAAAGTACAAGAATTTTTCGCTAATTTTTATTGGTACTCTTGAAAAATTAAAATATTGCACAGGCTTTTATTTAATTTTTAAACCGCATTTTGGAAATCATGAAACTGTGTTCTAAAATTCCTCGTTGTACGCAGTTATTATTATTATTATTTTTTATACACAGTGCGTCTAATTAGTTTTATGACTGGGTCTGTAAAAAAAGATGAAACAAGAAATTAATTCCTGTTTTGATTTTTTATTAAAATTAAAAATATAGGACTGAAGGAGGAAGGTTCGTTCTGGAGTGCCTTCCGTTTCGAACCGCAGTACGTAACCAATCACGCAAAACGATCGTCAACGCGTGATGTTGGTACTGGATTCATATAGATATCCACCGCCACATACTCCCCGCGAGTGTTTCGGCGAATAGGCGGGCTAACGATACCATATTCGTGGCGAGTATGTAAGCAGTTGCCGTCACTTGGTGGGTTGCGTCATTCGTGCGAGACGGCTTTGAGAATTGCGTCATTTGTATTGTGGAGACGACTTGAGAATTGCGTCATTTGTGTGACGGTTTTGATTGCGTCATTTGTGTGAGACGACTTTGATTGCGTCATTTATTGAGACGGCGCGAAATTGCGTCAATGTTTAACAGCTTAGTTGCTTGTGCGGTGGATAGATGGCGCCACGACTGCGGCGCGTGAAGGGGTGCCGGTTCCTTTGCGCGGCCAGGGTCGCAATGAAGGGAGGAAGGTTCGTTCTGGGTACCTTCCGTTTCGAACCGCGCACAGTACGTAACCAATCACGCCAAAACGATCGTCAACGCGTGATGTTGGTACTAGTTCGCGCAGGACCCTTCGATTTCATTGCACGTGTTACAGCGATTTATTAATGAATCAAATGCCTGTTGTAAATCACTTTGTGGAATGGCCCGAAAAGCATGCGTCGAAGCTACTTTTGTATGGTCTAAATAATATCCTCCAAAATAGCCCTTTTTAACAGCTTCCTAAATCAGTGATGGCAGACCTACATGACGTGGGTCAGACTCTGACCCACACACCAAGCTTTAACTGACCCACGATTACTAGGAAACCACTTGTTTCGTTTACGCGGGTTTATTTAGATTTTATAATTAGTGTGGATTATTCATATTCTATTTGAATTTTTTCAAGAGCTGCATTTACACAAAAACAATTTAAATGCTGTCTACAACCTTCAGTTTGATCATTACAGTTCCAAAGTTACGCAAATGACAACGATTGTTTATGAAAGTATGCTTGAATTTGAAATAAAAGCAAAAGAGTGTTTACAAAATATCAAATAAAAGTGTACAATTTTACTCACATTTGTTAATTGAAAAATTGAAAACCAAAACAAATAGCTTATATTTAGAAGCACTTTCTTCGGATAAAATGCACTTTTGTAAGATTATGTTCGGTTATGTTTTGAAGAAAGGGCTTCCATAACCCCAACACACACACCAGTTAAAGCCAATTGAATTTTGAAGATGTTTAGTTTTAAGGTTGAAGAACGGGGCAGGCGTTGGGCGGGACGCCTTCCCTGTTCTAAGTCTTAGAGATAAGGAGTAGACACTGGGTGCTATATCAGGTGGGCTCCGGTAGATGTGAATACTCTTAATATAGAAGAATGTAATAGCAATGCATTGTTTTTGGTTGAACGGCGTTTTGGCTTGCGGTGAATTTTGTACGACTTCCATTCCATATTTAGTCTCTCGCTTTCTTTCAGGATGGCGGCTGGAGACGCCGTAAAGCGTGCGGGATGGGCGCGGGGCCATAGTTGGCGGCGCTATTGCGCATTTCCGTTGTGGCAAAGGTTTAAAAACCCTTTACACTTTTAACAGCTCAAATCTTCACGCAAGATGGATTTCAAATCGTTTCAACTGTAGGTGTTAAAAGTGTGTTCCATCAATTTCAGCCAGGGCGAAGTTCCGGATGATTGCGGTGGATGGCGCCTGTGGGGCGGCTGACGTTATGGCGCTTGTTTCACCATGAGTTGAGGTATATTTCGGTGGGCGTGGCGGCAAACGCTGGCGACCGTGGCCGCGCCAGTTTTAACTAAGTAATGCATCAATTTGTTGGCGAGGTATTGCCGCCGAAGCGGAATAGCGCTGGTGGGATGAATAATATTCCGCATGTGTCTATATTTAAAGAAAAATTCTTCAAAATTTTGAATAAATTAAGACATTAGAATTTAGAAGCGAGTAAGATAAGGCTTTCCAAGTTTAAGCAAAAACAATAAAAATTTGTCTCTGGATTGCAATACTTATCGGAGATATTTTTGAAAGATTGAGGTACATTGAAGCTAAGAAAGCATGTACTTAATTGAACTCAGTGGCACCAACAGCCATGAAGGTCGTACCTACTATTACCTATCTGAAGTTGCATGACCTTAGGTGCAGGAGTGCATGTGCAGATGTTTCAGTCAAGTGGTCAGCCTGACGCGAAATCCTCAGTGTTCAATTCCCAAGTAAGGTTGGTACTCATTTATTGACCCACTGAAGGGATGAAAGGCCAGGTCGACCTTGCCAGCCAATTTGAACCTCGGACCTGTAGCGTGGAAGCGGGATACACTACGGTGACCACTGGGCTTCCAGGAGTGTGTGCCATACGAAAAACTTTTAACTCATGTTACAGAGGAAGAAGAAAAAGCAGATATTTCATATTAAATAATAGTAATATTTTGAGCCGCTTTGTGTAAAAAATTATACAATAGGATATTCTTTCATTTCATCTTAATATGGTAAAAAATATTCAGATATCATTTTAAATCTCAAAACTTGTAAAATCTGGTGTATATAACGCGTACCGCCCATATAAGGCTCTATTTTTTAATCTAGGTATTAATCCATACTTTTGAAAAAATAGTATACTTCTAGAACTACAAGCTCTTTCGATATATGTAGAAGTCTAATTTTTTAATGCTCATGTGTCTATTTTTATTTTTAAAGCTATCATGATAATGCGCACCCGTATATTTCGATTTGTTTTTGTGTTAAAATATCGCGTTATAAGCCGGATTTTTACGGTAAATAAAAATAATTCGAAAATATGGACTTATAATTTCTTTTGTTTTCTTAAAAGTCTGGGAAGGAAATTTGCATATTAAACTCTTTTAAACTTCTCAAAGAACTCAAAAGTTCCCGGACTGAGCCATAACATGGAACATTTTGCGGTAGTGCGATTAGGATAACATTTCTCATTTACTTCGTTCTTCCCCTCTCTTTTCTGAAAAATTTCCCCCAAATCACGTGGTTGAGGTGTGGCTCACCATGGCGTCGTATTTTGTAGGCGGATGCATTTAGTCATCGGCGATTGAAATTGCGTTTGTTGAGCAGAAAATATCAAATTTTGTGTTCGTTTGGAAAAAGAAGTGCTACAGGTATCGAAATCGAAGCATGTGTAAGGCTGTGATACATTAGCGTATACGCTCTTGAGCGACATCGACGTTTCAGAGAGGCAGAAGTTTCGAGACGACAACATCTGGACGTTCATTTTTATCATTACAGTTCCAAAGTTACGCAAATGACAACATTTTTATGAAAGTATGTAAGATTTGAAATAAAGAAAAAAAAGTGTTTACAAAATATCAAAAAAGTGTCAATTTTTACCACATTTTGTTAATTAAAAAAATTGAAAACCAAAGCAAATAACTATTTTTAAAGCATTTCCCAAAAATCCCTTTTGAAAGATTATGTTCAGTTATTTTTGAAGAAAGGCTTCATAGCCCCTTTTTGTTGCCAATTAAATTTTTTGAAGATATTTAGTTTAAAAAATTTAAAAAATTTAAAACTTAGCTCGGTAAAAGGGGCATTAGTGCCAGGGTTAATACTAAAAATAAATTTTTCCCCCCCAAAAAAAGGCCCTTCCCCTTTTCAAGTCTTGGGAAAAAGGGGTAGACACTGGGGCTATATCAGGTGAATACAGTGGATGGGGAATACCTTAATGAAGAAGGGAAATGCATTGTTTTGATTTTGGATGGAACTTTCCTTGTTTTTTTTTTGTTTTTTTGGCTTGCGGTGAATTTTGTGACTTCCATTCCATATTTTCGTTTTCAGAATCATATTTAGAAAAAAACGGTTCATCCCCTTAACATTGAACTTCAAAAGTTGGATCGTTTTGTGACTGAAATGATGTCCCCCAAGTGCACCTTAGTTCTTTTAGTTCGGGGGTTAAAGGGGGAACAAACAGCCACCTTTGCTTGCTCAAATCTTCACGCAAGATGGTTCAAATCGTTTCTTTGTAGGTGTTAAAAGTGTGTTCCATCAATTTCAATGATGCACAGTGATCGTTTGCCACGCAATTTTGTATTTTCTTAATAATTTCGGGTGTCCTAGATGAAATTGGTCTTCCACTACGTTGATCACACACATCTTCTATCGTATCTCTTCCATCCAAAAAAACATTTGTAACACACAAAAATATTTGATTTACTTAAACAACAGTCATCGTAAACTTGTTTCATGAGTTGGTATATTTCTGAAGCACTCTTTTTTTACCAAGTTTTGCATTAAATTTAATGGCAGCTCTTTCCTCCATCTTAAAAAATCAACATGAAAATTCACTTTCAAGAACGCTCGTCTTCACTCAGTTTTAACTAAATGTCTCAATTTGTTGGCAGTGTGCCAGCAGACCATGGACGTTATGGCACATGCTCATTTGCACTCATGGCGCAATTACTACCTGTACTCTGGGACTAGTCTTAAAACGTATTTGACGCACTGTGTATATTTTTACAATTCTATACTAATATACATTCATTTTTAAAATTAACTTTTTTTTATACGGGGTTTCCTTATATTATTAAGATCAATAATATTCCGCATGTGTCTATATTTAAAGAAAAATTCTTCAAAATTTTGAATAAATTAACATTAAAAATTTTGGAAGCGGAAGATAAGGCTTTCCAAGTTTAAGCAAAAAAAAAAAAAATTTGTCTCTGGATTGCAATACTTATCGGAGATTTTTTTTGAAAGATTGAGGTACATTGAAGCTAAGAAAGCATGTACTTAATTGAACTCAGTGGCGCAACAGCCCATGAAGGTCAATGCCTCCCGTGCCTTCTAAAAGAATGACCTTAGGTGCAGGAGTGCATGTGCAGATGTTTAGTCAAGTGGTCAGCCGGGACGGAAATCCTCAGGGGTTAAATTTCCCCAAGTAAGGTTGGTACTCATTTATTGACCCACTGAAGGGATGAAAGGCTGAGTCGACCTTGCCCAGCCCGAGATTTGAACCTCGGACCTGTAGCGTGGAAGCGGGATACACTACGACTCAACCACTGGGCTTCCAGGAAGTGTGTACTTATACAAAAAAAAACTTTTAACTCATGTTATTCAGAGAAGAAGAAAAAAGCAGATATTTCATATTAAACTCAATATTAATGTTACAGGCCGCTTTGTGTAAAAAAATTATACAATAGGATATTCTTTCATTTCATCTTAATATGGTAAAAATATTCAGATATCATTTTAAATCTCAAGTAACGTAAAATCCTGGTGTATATAACGCGTACCTATACTTTCAAGCTCTATTTTTAATCTAGGTATTAATCCATACTTTTGAAAAAATAGTATGCTTCTAGAACTACAACTCTTTAGATAAATGTAGAAGTCTAATTTTTTAATGCTCATGTGTTTATTTTTATTTTTAAAGCTATCATGATAATGCGCACCCGTATATTTCGATTTAATTTTTTGTGTTAAAATATCGCGTTATAAGCCGGATTGTACGGTAAATAAAAAATAATTCGAAAATAAGGACATAATTTCTTTTTGTTTCTTAAAAAGTCCGGAAGGAAATTTGCCCATATGAAACTCTTTAAACTTCTCAAAAGAACTCAAAAGTTCCCGGACTAAGCCTATAACATGGAACATTTTTGCAGTAGTGCGATTAGGATAACATTTCTCAGTTACTTCGTTCTTCCCCTTTTCTGAAAAATTTCCTCCCCCCCAAATCACGTGGTTGGTGGCTCACCATGGCGTCGTATTTTGTAGGCGGATGCATTTAGTCATCGGCGATTGAAAGAAATTGCGTTTGTTGAGCAGAAAATATCAAATTTTGTGTTCGTTTGGGAAAAAGTGCTACGGAGAGTATCGAAATCTGAAGCATGTGTAAGGCTGTGATACATTAGCGTATACGAAAGCTCTTGAGCGACATCGACGTTTCAGAGAAGGCAGAGAAAGTTTCGAAGACGACAAACGCTCTGGACGTTCGCAGACTTCCCGCACCGCTGAAAACATCGAAAAGGTTTCTGCGGCGTTACGTTCAAACAATAACAGAATCAGTTGTGATATCCTCGGCCACATGTCAACGGATACTGACTAAGGATCTTAACATGCATAGAGTGTGTCAACACATCGTTGCCAGCATGTTAAACGAAGATCAATCTGCAGATGAAGGTAAAAGTGCACCGTAGGCTAAATTAAACGACATGGCTAAAAATGGAATCCAGAAATGTTTCGATGACCTTTACAAGCGATGGCAAAAGTGTGTTGTTACTCGAGGATCTTATTTCGAAGGAGGATGTGTTTTAGCAGTTTAGTAATATTTTTTTAAGTTATAGACTCACAGTCCGGGAACTTTTGAATCCTACTACGTATATATATATGAAGGAAGAAAAAAGGATTCGTTCTGGGTACCTTCCGTTCCGAACGCAAATATGTAACCAATCACGCCAAAACGATCGTCAACGCGTGATGTTGGTACTAGTTCATATAGATATCACACCGCCATATATATATATATATATACCGTAAAATCCGGCGTATGACGCGCACTTTTAACACAAAAAATAAGATCGAAATTTAGGGGTGCGTGTTATACGCCGAGTATAAAAATGAGGGCTTTAAAAAAAATGAGTATTAAAAAAAATTTAGACTTATAGATCGAAATACTGTTTATTTAAAAGAAATAACATACCCTATGAACATTCATTGTTGAATAACATGAAAAGGCATTTTTTTTTTTTTTTTTACCATTTTAAGGCGAATATACGTACACTGTTTCTTGTTACAATTAATCCATTCAGGCGATTTTCTGGGACACGGTTCGCATCACTTTCTTCTAGAATAGGCCATTTCGTTACTCCTTTACGTAAAGCACATTTCTTCTTTGGCATGTTAATTACTGTCACTTAATTTTTCTTCCACTCCCTTATGGAGCTTTCGCCAATATCAAACATCCTTGCTGCAGCACGATTTCCATTTTCTTTTCGCAAATTGAATCACTTAGATCTTGAAACCACGGCACTGTGTTCTGCTTCGTTTACCAGCACCCATCTTAACTGCTCGCTGTTTGAAGCGTATTCAATATTATTCATAGTATTGTGAATATACTACACAAGCGAGCGTAATAAGTCCAGGCTAATTTATTTCAAATTTTATCGCTCTACCCTACCAAGGGAAAATAATATTTAAAAGGGGAAAAATCCCGGCTGATTGTTCCCCTCCCTTTGCAGAGTTGTATAATTAGAAATATACTATTTTTCAAAAGAGTCTGGAATGATTCATCCAATAAATAACAACTTCAAAACATAAGAAATCTGCACACGTACATTTAAATTTTTGTAAGGGGTTGCGGTTATACGGCGAATATATAAAATTAAAAACTTGAAAGTTAGGTGCGCGTTATCCATTTTTATTTATTTTTTATTATATATGATTTTTGATCTTGAACATTTAAGTTTATTTATTTAAATTATTATTATTGTCCATTATTTTGTTAAATTGAACATATGAAAAAGAATGCATATCACTTCCTAAAATTCTTCATATAGTCCCGATTCTTTTTCTTACGCTAGCAAACAGAATTTAACCTTTTCTTTTTCTTACCTTCTTCAGATTGGTATAAATTTTCCTTTTAAGAATACCCGTAACATAAATCTATCCGGAATATCATTAATTTTTCTTTTTGCAATCATATCTAAACTAGATTAGATATAAAGAAATTTGAGAGGATGTTTGCTCTTTCCACGCAAAACAACGATGGATATTAATGAAACTTTCAGTAATATAACTTATACATCAGAATAAGCATAGGCTATAATTTATAAAGAATTGGTGAAGTGTCCAAAATATAACGATATTTGTCAAGTAAGTAGGAAAAATTCTGTCATCTCAACATTTCTGGCGTCCCTGCAAAAAACCCACGACAGTATATATCTATATTTTATTTGTGAAGAAAAACTTTTTTTTTTGGCTACGCAAGGCGCCCGCTTCTAATTAATTCCTGGGATCAGCATAATCCTAATTTTTTAAATTTTAGAATAAAACCTAGGTTTCGAAGGGAAAGGGGGTTTTTATAAATCTCTTTTAGTTTGGGGAAAGTTCTTTTTATGATTTTATTATGCACATTTGGTAGTAGAAATTGATCTTTTTTCAAAATAAATGCTTTTATCGGTTCTGGTACTTTAAAATAAATAAACTTTTTCTTTTTACCTATATCATTTGGACAAATTTTCAAATTTTGTTTGAGGTTAGTAGTTAATTATAACGCTATAATTTTAATTGAATAGGCAGATATTGCATTTTTAAGTATAAAAATAATTAAAACTATTGTACTATATTTTTTGGAGTGAGTGAATATTAGTGTGGCACTGTTCAGCTACACGAGGGCTTTCGGCAACGGACCACGTAATTTTGAACCATGGTCAAGTGACGTGGACGACACCTGAGCTGGAACCCCCTTCTAACTACCACACCACATCAACTTAGAAGGAATATCCTACCAATACTTAGCAGGAATATTCTTTGAAATCCACTTTTCTAAGATGTATGGCAGCACAGGTTCTATGATGAGTATTTTATTGGGGAAGGCGAATAGTTTGACAGCAGAAATTGCGTTTTCAGCTGACGACGTTTTCGGCGCATTGCAAAGATTATTATTTTTGTCCCGAATAAATAGTTTATGTCAAAATTTAAGTGTCTTATGTTTTTGTATGTCAATGAAGACCTTAGAAAACGATTTGACTATTTATTTTAAGTAAACGGTGTACATAATTAATTTTACAGTGGAATATCTTTAATTAATTTATTAGCTCTAACGGATTATATATAAATTTCCCAAAGTGAAGTATTTTGTTTATGTAATTTAAATTTTTTTTCAATGTATGTAAAAAAAATTATTGTACGAAAAACTCGTAAATATTATCGGTACAAAAAAGTATTAATGCATCGCTCCCTAAAGGGGGTCTTAAAGCTCTAAAAAAGCTCGGCTCTATATGAAAGTAGCTAACTTTGCCAACTTGACTCTATCGTTAACATTTCCTTTTTTTTCATTGAATATTTAATTTAGAAACGGCGTTGCTTGCGAATATTACAATTTTAACATAAAATAAATACAACATAAAATACTATTAATGTATTACACTTTCAGATATAAATTATTTACACTATTTTAAGCGTTCATTATACAAAACTTTTAACAATGTGTTACTTTTTCTGAGCAGAGATCAGCTTAGGGAGGTATTTTCAAAAATCGACCCTCAAGAGTGTTACGGGGAGTTATAAATAAAAAAAAAATCCTTTTTATCTGCTATTATATCTACATACTTAAATCTCAGCAACGGAGGGTTTTTTTATTCAGCTGAGGTAAGCAAAAAGCTTTTTTTGTTTAATTTGCAATTCACGTAAAATTGACTCATTTAAAACTTCTTTATCCTTCAATCTGTGTTGTTTAATTTTTCAGTTCACCCGTGCGAAGAACGGTATACCAACTAGTATAAAATAAAAGAAAGACAACATAATAATAATAACATTTTATTACATTTTATCATAACAGGAAATGAAGGCCTCAAAAAGAGATCATGTGCTCCAATAAGTCCTCAACTACAATTTTATTACATTTTAAAGTATACTTAATGTATTTTCTTTCAGAACAAATTAAACAACATCTTATTTTCTAGCTAAATAGCTTTGTGCCATATTTTATTCAGAATTAATAAATAGTAACGCAAGCATTTTCTTCCACTTTTTATGTTCACATTAGAAGATCCTGTTCTCCTTAAAATAAAATTCAAAAAAAGAAAAAGATTATAATTAACATGTGTAGATTTCTTAGAAATTAATCACTAATTAGTAATGTTTCACATTATTTGCACTATTTATTCAGGATATATTTTTAACAATACTGAAATTTACTTATGTTTTATAATGGCAAAATCAAAATTAAATTTTTAATTCTTTAATCAAATTGTTAAAGTTTGCTAATTTTACTCGGACTCGTCGTTGAACGGGCTTTTTTGAGCGTATAACTGTTTTACTCATTTTTGCCACAGAGAAATTTCCCCTTCCCCTCTCGACGTCAACACTTTCTGGATGATTTTATATTTGGCATTAAAATTCCCTTTTTAAAAGGACATTTAAGAGAGAAAATTAAAACTTGTGTTTTCAGTACTTTTTTTCTGAAATTCTTCAAAAGCATAAAAACGAGTGGACATTTTTAGACGTGTTAGACCATTCCCAAGAGTATCAGGTGGTTATAATTAAAGTTGCACTATTCAGAGGTCTATAGAGCCTGTTCTGGCTATCAGATTTTGATGAAATTGGGAATATATACTATATGGACTATGGGGAAAAGGTTTCTACAATAAAAAAAAAGTAGTACAAATTTTGACCACCAGGTGGCTTTTATCGGATATTCCTTATGCACAAATCCTTAAAACCTCTATATAAACTTGCAGTCTTCGCCAGAGAATCATTTAGCGTGCGTTTTTCAACATTAGTCATGCCCTTACAAAGAAAAAGATCGAGCTTTACTGGTAAAACTGTTTTATCAGAACGGCAATAACCACTTAGGTGCACTGCTTGAATATAGTCGTTTAAAGGATCTGCGAAAAGGTCCTGTATCGAGGATTATTTTGAAGATGATTATATATGAAATTGTGAAGAAACTGGTAATTTGGGTGTGCTGCCCGGAAGAGGACGGAAACCGATTAGGACTGAAACTGGAAGTAGTCGCTACTGCTATGGTTGAAAGAGCCTCCAGTTCCATGTATTCTTCAGCAAGTGGTCCATCAGTGTCTCGCGAGTTGGAGATTCCGTGATCGACAGTACGAAAAATTCTGCCATACATTTTGAAATGGTATCCGTATAAGATCCACGTGATGTAAACGCTGAAACCTCAAGATCAGAAAACACGTCTTGGATCTGCTTGCCGATTTTTGGAAGAATGGAAGTTGATGATGCGTGGCCTTGGAAAATTCTATGGTCAGATGAGGCACATTCTTATTTAGATGGAGCTGTGAATACTCAAAATTACCGCATATGGGGTATTTCACCTCCAAATATCCTGAATCAACAACCACTGCATTCTGATTACGTGACTGCTTGGTGTGGATTTACTGCTGAGTTTTTATCCTCGGATCTCTTCTTTTTTCTTTGAAACTCTTACTCCACAAGTTTCTAAAAGATGCCCTTCACGAGTCCATGGTACAGTGAGAACTTCTTCAGCAACAGATCATTCCCGCTTTACAGGAACGACAATGTTTGCAAACCGCTGTCTTTATGCAAGAATGAACAACTCCTCACTTTGGACGTCAAGTCAAAGCACTGCTTAGTGCTAACTTTGGCGATAATCGTGTTATATCCAGACATTTTCCGGTTGCATGGCCTTCTCGTTCACCCGACTTAAACCCTTGTGATATTCTGGTTGTGGGGATTTCTAAAAGGCCATGTTTGTAGTGGAGGAATTAGGACTTTATCTGATTTGAAAGCTAGCATTATACTCCATGTGTCTGAAATCCCTTGTGAGTTGCTTCGCGCTACCATTGAAAATGCTATAATGCGCTTTCAACACGTTATTGATGTCAATGGAGCATATATTGAGCATTTTCTGTAATTGAATAAATTTTAACGATTCTAACATATCATTTGAGGACCACATTTCCTCCTGGTGGTCAAAATTTGAACTATTTGTTTTATTGCAAACCTTTTTCCATGGTCCATGTAGTATATATTCCAATTTTCATCAAAATCCGATGAGTAGAATGAGGTTCTACAGGCCTCTGAATAGTGTAACTTTAACTATAACCACCTGGTACATAATTGCTAAATAACTTATTTAAATAAATATCATACTTAAATTTTAACAGCTAAAAAATTAATTTTCAAAGCATTCTGAAACTTAAAATATAAATTGGAACATTATTTTACATCAAGAATAATACAAATTTTTTAAAATTTTATTATATAACAAAACGCGTTTTCTTATAAGAAATTGAAGCGTTAACAAATTAGAATTTTTAACATTGTAATGTATAATCCACAGCATTTAAAACTCCTTTAAAAAGTTAAAACTTTTTTACTGTCATTAATTGAAAATAACAAAATTAGTGTCTTCAAAAAACTATATTATCTGGCCACCCAACATGAAATGTCTAATTTTTTCTAGATTACAAAATAAAAATGCCACGACAGTTTAAAAAATGAAAAATAAGTTTCATGTCTATGTATGAAAATCTGAACAGACTGCGCGTGAAATTTGAACTCACATCTAGAAAATTATAAATTTTCAAAAATGTGATTCTAAAGAAGCAGTATTTAATTTCAATTCAGAAATCAATTGTAATTATTTCTTCACCAGGAAATTAGCATTTATTCCAATGCCTCTAATTTGATTCAATTTTGTTTTCCATTGAATAAGATAAACAGCAAAAATAGAAATTAAAAAAATTCACTTTTAAATCAGCATTATTTTATTCACACCTCTTGATTTAAAAAAGACTACTTTGAATTTCTAAAACAGAAGTATATTTATCATTCACGTCACCCTGTAGCACCCCACCCATGGAGTCAATTTCCTCAAACCCCATATTTAGCTGATTTATACTCAATAAAAGTAACATACTTGCAAAACTCCAAGTCTGTAGGTCTAACTGTTTAAGAACGGGATTCTTTTTATCTGTAACACCTCAGAAAGCCTTTTTAGGAGTCGATTTCCGCAAAACCCTTACTTAGCGGATTTCTACTGAACAAAAAAACATGCTTGCCAAATTTCAAATCTGTAGGCTTAATGTTTCAAAAACAGGACATTTATATATATAACGCCCCAGGAACCCAAATAGGAGTCGATTTTCGTAAAACCCGTTCTTAGAGGATCTCAACTAAATAAAAGTAATATGCTTGCCACAATAGCGCACACAAAAATTTTTCAAGGGGACGGGGGGTCCGGGGTCGAAAGTTCACCATTCTTGTATTTTGCTCCTTTTGATTTTATCGATTTTGGGGAACAAAACACAGTAAAAAACTAATTATTGAAAAAAATTAGCATTAATTAATAAAATTAATCATTAATAACAAATACTTAATTAAATTTTACGTATTAGAATTATAATCAATCAAAAATCGACGAGCTTTGGGGGTCGGACCCCTTGTGTGCGCCACTGGCTTGCCAAATTTCAAATCTGTAGGCTTAATGTTCCAAAAACAGGACATTTATATATATAACGCCCCAGTAACCCCAATGGAAGTCGATTTTCGTAAAACCGTTCTTAGAGGACCTCAACAAAACAAATGTAATATGCCTGCCAAATTTCAAGTCTATAGGTACAATATTTCCAGAGATCTCGTTTAGAAAGAGTCTCGCTTTTCTCCTTTGGTAGGAAAAATAATATTTTGAGAAAATACACAAATGAGAAAATATTGAGTGAGTTCTAATCAGTGGTGTAACATACACTTCGTATCGAAGGGAGGGGGCGGATTCTAGGGAGTCCAAAACCTGACTGACACCAAGTACGTATTCAACCAATTTATAAAATATTAAAGGCGAAATCTGAATTTGCAGGGGGACCCTAATATTCTCCGTTACGCCACTCTGGTTCTAGCCACTTCATAAATCAAAAGAAAATAAATTATTTCAACGTGTAAATAAGAAATTTCATATATAGCCAATTTCTATTCTCATATTTTAACACATACTATACAACAAGTTTTTCCATGTGTAAAGTTATTTATTTATTTTTAACAGGGAATTCCTGGAAAATGACCAATGCATGCAGCTTTTGAAGTCATCTATGGCATGTTCCATTGAAAACACTTCCAGGAGAATGATATTCGTAGTCCGAGATAAAAACAGTCTAATGAAAGAGGTGGACATCACTCTGAGAGCTATAATCAAGAACAGTATATGCTTACAATTCGGGGACATTCTTTTCTGGCAAAAACTGAAATATTACCTGCCGAAAAGAAATAAAAGTGAGCCAAAATCTGAAGAATCGAGGTCTTGTCTTCCAGATCAAGATTGAAGTTAGAATGTTCGAAGGACAAACTTTTAACAGTGCTGAAGTGAAACTAAAGATTTTTATCAGTTTTTGCTAGATTTTTTTTAAGGTATCCGACAACGTTCGGAACCGTGATTTTAAAAAGGCGCATAAATGAATAATTTTCATGATAACTTTCATGTCACTTAGATTAGAATACATGTATAAAATTGTTTTAAGGACACATTTTGGCAAAAAAAAGTTATTTAAATACAATATTTCGGCAAAAAATTAACTTAGAATAACCTTTTTTCAAAATGTTCTCCTTTTGTAAAATATGCTTCTAAAATAATATTTTGTGTGTGTGTGTGCTTACATAAAGTAAAAACTTCTCCAGAAAGTCTGAACTATGATTTTTGAAAAATTCACATTATTTTCAGAGTTACAACCCATTGAAATAATTATAGGCTTTTTTTCTTAAAATTTCTCCCTTTCTGTTGTCGTAAAACATGGATAAACCCACTTCTAAGTTATATATTTCAAAAATTCTAGTTGAGCCTCTGTACAGAAGTCTGAGCTATATACAGGCAGGATATTATTATAATAGAACCATTTTTCGCAAAAGGAGAATATTTTGAAAATGGGTCATTCTAGGTTCATTTTTTGTCAAAATATTGTACTTAAATCATTTTTTATTGTAATACTATTCTTAAAAAAATTTTATATACATTTTCTAATCTAAGTGACACTAAATATCACAAATATTATCCATTTACACGCTTTTGCAAAATCGCGGTTCCGAACGTAGTCGGATACCTTAATGTAACATGTTTTTAGTCAGCAAAAAAAAAATTTAATGTAAAATATTTTTGAACAAGGTGCCACAAAGAGTTTGAAAATGGACGCAGTGACCATACTTGCCATTAAGACCAGGGACGTCTTAAGGTAACCGAGTCCGGGCCCAGGGTCTCGGCTACAATAGGGGGAGGGGGAAGGCTCGTCTCGTTTTTGACTCAGCCTATAAATAAGATCATAAAAGGAATAATTTCAACTTTAAGAATTGAAAATATGTACAAATCATAGATAGAAAAAATGAAATAATAGTGCCCGGAAGAAAAGGAAAACCCGTTTGTCCGTTTTGATTGGGGGTTTTTAGGAGCAAACCAGTCAAGGGGTTAATATGTCGGTGCCATGCTAACTTGGCAGGCATGAGTATGCTTTATGTAGAAGAGTGACACGTGCAACAACAGTGACCTTTATATGTTGATTATAACAATGTGATAGTTATAAGTGCAGTGCAGTCCATACTCACTTAAATGCCGGTCTAGGTTCCGAACTAAAGTATATATTATCCTATTGAACTGTTTTAATTTTATTTTAATAGAGCAATAGTTCTTTTTTCACTCTAAAAATGAACATGTTTATATCAAATAAAATTAGTGTGGTGTAGATTATCCGATTTATAACTTTATATATATATACAAATCCAAAACATGCATTTAAAGTTAAAAGTACGTTTCTCATATTTGATGCGAATAAAAAGGGAAATAAAATTCGAGCATATATAAATTTATTAATTTCGTCGAAAATAAATAAATGGAAAGTTAAATTAATGGTCAGCAAGTGTGCATGTACATGTAAATACGTTCCACTTATTAAGAACAAAGTGCCTTAATACTTAATGCTGCTTAACTTTATAAAATAAAATGTGCAGCATGAAAATATAAATTTTTTTACTCTAAAATATTTTTACCGCTAGTTTTAATTTTTTTTAAAAAATTTTTCCAATTCAAATTTTATTTGACACATACCCAATGTGAAAAAAAATTCGACTGAACTGCTCAGTGGGCCCCCAAATGAGGGCCGGCCCTTTGTGCCTATCTCATTTTTAGGACCTTAAGTGCGGGATATGGCAACAAAGGGAGGAGTCCTGGGGGTCCCCCCCCTCAAAAGCCCGTTATTTTCCGATTGATTATAATTTAAGTATAATATAAAATTTTAAATTAAGTATTTTAATTTTAATGATTAATTTTATTAATTCCCCAAAATATTTATTCAATAATTAGTTTTTTACTGTGTTTTGTTCCCGAAAATCGACAAAATCAAAAGGAACATGATACAAGATTGTGAACTTTCGCGAGTTCACACAATAAACTTGTGTTGAGACCAAATTTATTGAAGATGAGCTTTACATTTTGAAACATGATGAGAATGTACTTTTCCATACAAATTTCTTTTATCAAAAAACTTCAGAGTACAAAAATAAGAAAATATATAAAATTAAAAAAAAAAATCTAATCTTCAACGTACTTATAAATTAATAAAATTAATTTTTTATGAGTTTGAAAACAATATTAGTTTAAATAGAAAGCTTTATTTGAAACATTTCCATATACATTAACATGTTTATAATACATTTTCCTTGGAACCATACTAAAATTCAATACAACTCAGATAAAAATGTTGACATTATTTAGCATAATATCAAAACATGGAATAGTAATCACACATTAGGAAAAAAGTAAAATGCAATGAGAAAAATAACAAAGAAATGTTACAATCTTTAATAGTGGACAATTTATATAAATATTTTTTAACGGAGAATTCTCAAATTAAAATTTTAAAAAATGTAATCAAAATAAAATCCAAGATTAACACATATAGTTTTAAAACTAATAACGAAAATAAACAAATAAAACCATATAAAATATGCCGACACTAGAAAAAGCAAAGAAAACAAAAATAATGCATTAATAAAAATAGAAGATAAATTGATTATATGTGAAATGAAGAAAATTTTCTTGAAAATGGAAAAGAAAGTATACATTTTATACAGTTTTAACTTAACAAAAAATGATTTCATGTATTACCCATATTCATACCAATACAAACAAATTCAAGTCTTGTAACTTCTGTTTATACATGCACTCCAATATGAATTTATGCTCAAACATGCTATGTTTCATCTCCTCATTCACAGTATCAAATAACAAACGACACTTAACAACACATTCCTTACTATAAAATTATCTTAATCTTTTAATAATAATAATAATTGTAAAGGCATTATTTTGATTTTAAACAATTAAGCATAAGAGTTATCCCTTCTACAGATAACCAGAGATTAAAAAATACTATCTTATCTTTTTATAATTAAGGAATCAACAAAACTCAAAGGAGAAAAAAAAATCACAAAATATATATATTTTTTATCTACTTAATAACATATACATCATAATTTAAGAGTTAAACCAAATTAATACCATTAATTTAAAAAACGTAATATTCATTATTTTCTCTCTCTATATATATATATTTATTTTATCAAACACACTTTCATTTCTTACAATCATTTTATTACAACATTATGTAGATCAAAAGATTTTCAGTAAGCACTTTCTACTTATGGAGATGTCTAAACATATTTATCATTCACAATGGATTTTCCCTCATTTAATTTTTAAAAAATGTTTAATTGAATAACGATCACATGTCAATCAAAATAAGATCTTATATAGATATCTAATGAAAGAGATATATTCCGTCAATTAAAAAATGTCTTTCAAAAGCATTCAGCAAAAACAATTACTAAATAATATTAATAGATAAATTTTAGATACCAATCAACAACACACAAAAGCAATGACCATGCATTGGAATAATATATTTGTAAGCTAAAAATACATTCAGAAATTATTTTGTCAATAGAAACATAAAATCAGTAGGTAACAATTGCTCTAGATGTTCATTACCACATTAAGAGGACACAGTACGATTCAAATGACAAAAATCAGTCAAAAAATCAAATCTAACTTTTCTAGCCTAAATTATTCTTTATATACTTTTCTATAACCTCACAAAATTTGAAAACTCTAAACTTAAAAAACGCAGGATTATGATAGCTTTTACATTCATTTTTATTCACATCCCTATGGCAAATCAAAACTTTAAACTGACTTATCTCAGAAAGATAAAATAACTAGTTTGTCTTCATTTAAAATGCTAAGGCTTTTTTTCTATTGTGCCTAATGCTTTGAATTTTTCTTTACCTATTATTAATAGTAACATGTAACAAAAGTTGGTATGCATTTTTGAATCAAAGCAATACTTATTTTTAAAAAATAATTGAATTTAGAATTTGCAAATTTTTTAATGAATTTTCAATAAGGATTCATTAAAAGAAGTATTGTACAAATACCAATCGTGTTATAGCAAAACCCATACCAACTTTTGTTATACATAGTTGGACGTACATGTAAATCAAATTTCATGCGTGTACGTAAATTTTTGTAGGAGTAGCAGCATTTTAAAATCACTTCCCAAATTTTAAGTTTTTTCCTTAAAAAATTAAATGGCTAACTTTTTATGAAATTTTGAGCACAAAATCTGCTTAACATAGTATACACACTAAGGAGACAACCAAAAAAATTTTGAAAATCCTTAAATTAAAAATTTTTGCTTAAATCGTACCATGTTCCCTTAAGAAACATTCAACAAAGTTCTTTCAAGTGAAATCTGTCTCATTGAAATACATAATACAAGTATAACATCTTGTAACTCTTATCCTTGTACATATATATAGGCTTAGTGCAACAATATGGAGACATTTAATACAGAAACAGGTTTTAGTAATACTTTCAAGTTAGCTAATGCACATCGTCATCCCAAGCTCATAAATTTTATTTAAAATATCACAAAAGAAAGTAAAAGTAGCACATGGCATAGCTCACAAAACATCACAGAAAAATGTTCACGTCTACTAACAAGAATGTAAATAAAACTAGTTATCATAGTATTGCACAGGAATTTACGACCATGAAACTTTTTATATGATTTACAAATTACTCGGAGCACACATGTCCCATATATATAATCAATAATATGCACAATGTATTAGATATATGTTATACTAGAATATATTATACTACTTACAGGTGTAAAATTTACTTTATGGTGCATTCAAAATGCATAAAGTATATAAGACATGCAATAAAGTAGTACATATAAAAGCTATAAGAACTCAATTTTAATAGAAGAAAATATAGTCCCATATCACTAAAATTAAATATTTGATTAATTGCATTCATTTAACGGAGGTATTAAATTGTAAATTATATTTTTATTTAACATAACAACTCTTTTGATTTAATCTTCTGAATTTTTACAAGCATGTACAACTGATAATATTCCAATTTAAAATACAAATTATGAATAAATATTTCTATTTCTTTAATTTAAAAATTTCATAAAAAAATCGAAGCTTTTAATTAGTAATTTAAGTATTAGCAAACAAAAATTCTAATGGTCGCAAATCTTATATTGATCAAAATAAAGAATTAAAATAATCTTTCCAATGAAATACAAAACAATTTGAATAACTGTTCTACAAAATAATTAAATCAAGATAAAGAGTACAAAGTATATATAAAAATCAAAAATGCAATATTAAGGAAAATTAAACTGACAGTAAAGAAATAAAAATATTTGGAATGCATTTTTTTTTTTTAGTTTATAAATTTGATTTTAGTAAAATAGAATCAAATCACACTTAAGTGTGTAATAAGTTGAATTATCCATCTTATATTGAATTAATAACATTCAAAACTATAATTCTGCTCAACAACAAATTCTGTACTTTTTATAATTTTCACAATTAAGTTTTGCAGAAACAAATGATGAAAATTTATTTATGTTTCCTAAATAATAAAATATTTTGAATATTTTTTCTGATTATGAAATGGAATTAAAAAAAATTAAAATTTGAAATGCTGTACTCTATATAAAAACTACATTTCTTTCTTTCCTATTTCTAGTTAACTAAGAACTAAGAATTAGTCTTATTTTAGCATTAAATGAATATATATATTATTCAGCTTGATACAAATCTAATAAAAAAAATCATGCACATATCTTAAGAATAGTAGAAAACTTCTATTAAAGTCTTTAAGATATAAATGTTCAGGTTATGATATTTATTGATCGAAAATAAATTCTATATTTGTTTCTTTATAATTATTAAAATCTTTCTGATTGTACACTTGTAGCACAGAAATTCTGCACAGCGTTCACATTTAAAATGTTAAATGTTTATTTTAAATAAGATATGAAAAAAATAATAGTTTATTTCAACAATATGCATTGAGGTTATTAACTTCTTCATAAAATAAGATCAAAACTTTCAATTAATGTTAAAATAAATGTTTCCCTAATTTGACAATAATTAAAAATACTACAGAAAATGGAAAATTTAAACTTTCAGATCTTAATACACAATCACGAATTTAATAAATGAAAAGATCATTATAAATGTGTGAATTTCTTTTTAATACAGTACACTCTAAATTATTTTTTCTGCTTATATATTCCTAAAGGCATCGTTCTAAACTTTACAGGCATTTACAAACAGAAATAATTCATAACTCGAGAAAATCAAAGTGCATCATATCTACACAAAATTACGTCTTTTGAACATCAGTGCACAGAATAAATTCAGCAGTGTCAGATACAACCCATATAACCTATTCCTCTACCAAGCTTTTACTTACATTAACAAAGCATAGAACACTTTTTGTCTGTAAGTGATATGACATTGGAAAGACCTCAAGAATGGACAGAAATAACAAAATTCCACTCTAATTTAACATTTCATTGTTTCTTAGAAGAAACAATTATGTATAACCCTCATATCATTAGGCACAGTATAATTGAATGAAAACACACTAGAAATAATTATGTATTATAGATTTTTTTTTAAAGTAACATGTTACTTTTTCTTTGGGTCATCAGGATAAAGTTGTTTGAGAGGCACAAGGCTAAGAAGCATGATGTGGCGTTGATAAACTTTGCTGTTACGAAACAATGAATCAGTGCCGTGCAGTCTATCCAAGACTCCCAAAACACCAAAATTTTGGTTGAATCTAAAATAAATTAACACCAATTTTTTAAAAATTAAATAATGATTTAACATCTTATATTTGGGTTGTAATAATTTAAAAATAAATAATAAAAAGTTGCTAAAGATAGTAAAATGAACTATTTAATATATTGAATACAAAGAAAAATATTTAAAATTAAAAATCAAGCATTAAAAACCCCATAAGAATTCATTTTGAACATATTACCTATGTAAAATTGTTCTGAACAATAAAACAAACAAACAAATTGAAATATGACCAGTAAATATAACAGAAAATAAGTAAAACAAGCAAAAATTACAAGAAATTTAAAATATTTTACAAAAATAATAGTTTGAACTGTTGAAGAGAGAACCCAAAGCACAAAATAAAAGTGCTTCAATAGCTTTTTGTTGATGTACAGATATTTTTTTTTTTTATTTATTTATGATAAGTATTACAAGTATAAATTATTACTTAATAAAAATTTTAATCTTCAATTAAGTTTATGCATTAATGAGTAACAAAATGATACATTGTCATTTTTACATTCAAGCAGAATATGAAGAACCATGCCCTTTTCAAGACAGAAGCATTACATTAATTTTGAATAATAACTTTAATACATAAAAGAAAGAAATTTGTAAATTATCCATTAGGACTAACTGAAAATGAAACTTTTTTGTAATGATATTATACCATGAATTAAACTGAATGTAAATAATATATAGGCAACATAGATTGCACTTGTATTTATTTTCAAAAGAATATATAGAACAGAAATAAATAAAGAGAGAGGATCAATTTTTTTTAAAAAAATGACACCTTCAATAATTTTTGCAATTTTCACACCAGTAAGAAAATATTAGAACTCAAAGCTAAAGGGAATAAAGCTCAAAGTAACTAATAATGAACAAAGTTTACTTCCAAAAAGATTTTTTCCCATCACAAAACTTCTCTTCTTAAAAAGATTTGTCTTTTTATATACCAATTTTTACCTACGTCCCAAATTTCATTTGAATCTGATCATTAATTTCAGAAATATTTGTAAAAAAAAAAAGTAAGTTAGATTATAGAATAGCCAATTCCTATAATATTTATGCTACTTTTTTACATCACTTGATAAGTGGATCAACAACTAAAGTTTGTCAATTGGTAAATGATGAGGTACCTTTAGAATTCTACAATTTCTGAACTGAACCCCTCATTTAAGGTAAAGTTTTGAAAAGTGTTTGTACAACGAAAAAAAAAATTTTTTTTTTAACATTAAATGTTATGACTATTTAACTATTAAGAGAAGCCCATTTTTTAAATCCCTGTAATTCCCCAACTCCAAAACTTTTCAAGTAAAATTTTAGTTTTGAAATTATGCTTATTTCATGATGAGAAATCAAATAATGGTATTTGCAATGTAAAAATTGTTTCTGGAAGTTATTTTTAACAAAATAAATTAAATCATTAACATTATAATCTAGTTTTCCTTGAACCATTATACTATTGATATCAACTTTGTTATATTAGAGCTTTGTTATTATTTGTTATGCTAGTTATTTAGATTGTCTCACTTTGATTTAAAAAATGTATAAAAATGGTTTAAAAATTCTATAAAATTTAAATATTAAAAAAAAAAAAAATATCCAACTTGCTCTCTAAAGTAAAAATGAAATTTTATTCTTATTTTGAAATTTCTCTTATTTTTCAAAATTATTCACACAATTTTCAAGCATTTCAGTATAATTTTATGATTTTTAAAGCATAGTAAATATATTTAAATTGTATTATTAGCATTTATATCATTATTTCACACACATGCATACAATTCCAATAACTAATAATAAAGTTCTGTAAGTACAAAGAATGACAAAGAAACAAAATTTAACTAAAACTACATAAGCAAGAAAGTGGCAACAAAAAAAGAAAACCTATCAAATGATTTAGTTGTGAAAGTATTTAATTCAGCACTATTCACACAAACAATTTTTTAAAGATCTAACTTTAACTGCATTAATCCTAATATGAGTACTTGGGAATCTCTTATATCATATTCTGTGGAATATTCATTAATATTTCCTTGACTATAAAATACTCTGATAATGCATATAATTCAGCTTTTCGAAAGATCCAAAAGAGATGGAACAATTTAATTATAATTCAAACAGTAACAAACAAACTCGGTTTGGAATTTTTTGCAATAGAGTTGATTTCTGTTAGTACAATTAAAGCACACACATTAAATCACATTCAATATAACTCCTTATATAAAAATGATTTACTAATTGGTAATATCAATCTCATATCTGCATGGGATCATTAAAAAACCCTACAAATATTCCTTGATGCATTTTCTTAAAAAAAAAAATATTAGCAAATTTTGGAAAAGGTAAAATAAATAGAACTTTTTATGCAGTAAATACATTAAAAAAATGTCCTTTGCACTAGCTCACTTCTGAACACATTCAGCATAATATACATCTAGTTTTTTTACAGAACTTAAAATATGTGCATTAATGTTAAAAATCATGACTTCTCCGCAAAAATTAATAATTAATTATGTGATTCAGACATCAATCTCCTTCTCATTAAAGGCTCAATAAAGATAAATGTATCATGAAATAAAAAGCATTTCATTCAAATTATATTCAGATAACTGGAAAAATGAATTAAGATTAAATCACATACAAACATTATTCAAAGTTTTCTATTAAAACTTAATGTAATTCATTTTTTATATGTTTTCAAAGTGAAATAATTGTACAAGTTCTGCTACAGTGCAATAATTTCAAATTTTTTTTACCAGTGAGTTAAGAGATAAATATTGTACAAATATTTTATCAAAGCTTACTTCAAGTGATGAAAATCATGAGCTTCAGGAGAAGGGAAGAACGGGAAATGGAAACCCGAGTGAGCATTCAGAGTCGACAATATAGCAATCGAAAACCACAGCCATGATGTAGCTGTGTGGCTTCCTAATATGAGAGGTCCTAGAAGTGGAGGAAGCAGATTGGAGAATATATGCTCAATTGGATGACAGTAAATAGCAGTGATGGCTATTGGAGAGGTCCACTCGTGATGACGTTTGTGGATGTATTTGTAAATCCGTGGGTTGTGCAACAATCTATGATCAAATTAAAAACATTGTATTAAATACTAAATATAAAAATGATTTTTTCCAGTTATGAAACTTTTTTTACATAACTTTAAGGTTAAATTAAAAATGAAATTTCACAGGTACAAAACAATTCCTCATTAAACTTTACTAGTAAAACTAACACCAATAAAATATTAATAAAGAAAGCAGTCTCTCTTCACAATTATAACCATAATTACAAAATTGCATTTAATTCATTTATCCTTTCAATAGAAGAATGCATTTAACATTTAAAGATAAATTATCAGTAGAGGAACAACAGGAATAGCATACATTCAAAACACCAACTTCTACATTGTAAATTTTGAGCACACCAATTAACAGCCTAGCCATAAAGATGGTGTTGCTTGAAGCTTTATATTGTTATAAAACAAGCATTACTATATCATTTTTGTCATCTTTTAAAGATACTTATATGAGGTTCTTTACTGTCTCATTCTGGAATAGCAGAGATAGACCTTTCATTAGTCCTTGGTACAAAGTACCACAAATGCCAAAGCAAAACCTATTTCCAACACGACGTTTCCTGACGGGTGTTAGTGGGCCTCTCCCGAAAAAGGTTGATGTCGGCGTTTTAAAAGGGACGCTACATGGCGTTGATGTGGAATACTATTTTGATTAGAATTGCCGACCTCGGGAAAGGAATATGATCTAACCTTTTACACAAATGGGATATCCTACATACATTATGGATGTAGTTCAATTAAAATTCAACAAAAGAACTTTTTTACAGTCTCATAAAAAATTAATAAGTATTTTACACATGTTTAAAATACATCCAAATTCAGTTTTAAAGAAGGAAAAAATGAATGTTTTAAGAGCAAAAAGAACATTAACTTCGAATTAAAAAAAATGTAGATAAATAATGTACATCTGCACATATAATTACATTAAAGCTTGTTGCCATTCTTATCCTCTAACCTGAAAAATTTGAGTCATATATCTTGAATTTGAAATGAAATTCATGTTTATATAATTATATCATTCAAAATTGTATAAATTATAAAAAACTGCTGCAGAATTTGTCTGGATACTCTAAGAAAATCGTCTTGCAGTGGATACCTGGACACTGCAGTGTTACTGGTAATGAGTTAGTGGACCACCTAACAAAGAAGGAAGCTTCCATTCAACAGACAAGGAAAGCTGTCCCTTTTAGCGTACTATTAAGAAAAAGATGAATGATCTCACTTCAATTCAATACACAGAGAGAAATTTCAATAAGATCTGGTGGAATAATCTTAAAGATCTTCCCATGAGGACAAGACGTAACGCAGTTGCCTAGCTACTGGATACAACTGTCTCCTCAAACGTCTTTAAATTCCTGCTGCACAAGCCCCTTTCTGCACGCTCTATGATATTTGGGAGGACACGGATGCTGACCACATTCGCCACTGCTCAGCACTAAAGAGCTCCTCTTTATTGGCAAGCTAGGGACTTATTGGGTTCATAGAATTTTCTCGTCACATTGTTATTTCCTAGTTGTTGTTTTTTTCAGTTTTTTTTTTTCCCTACCCCCTTGTGGTGTAGTGATCTTTTGTAATCCTGGCCATTGGAAATAAAAAAAAATCGTATAAATGTATTCTATAAAATAATTTAGTAAAAGGCTTTAAATTATTTTGTAACAGTTTAATACCTTAATCTTATAATGCATAACTTATCTCTCAATCATTTATTCTCATTCACAAAACAAGATTGCATCAAGTTTCCTAAGGTATGTAATACCTTTGTTCAATTTCTCACCTCTTTTTCTAATTTAGATATCACAGAGCACATTTAGAATGTTTATAATTTGATTGACTGATTAGCACTTTTTTAAATATATATCCCTTTAAGACCCAGCTACACAATTATGCAGATTAGACATTCTTATCCCTTTGAGACCTGAAACCTTTTTATCTTTAAATATAACATTCTTCTGGTTATTAACACTACTGACCTCAATGACACTGGAAAAAATAACAAAAAATTTTTGATAACCCCCTGGAATGTGGAGTGTTCCAGAACAAATTTTGGGGCTGGGTCTTAAATGGATATGAGAACAAAATGTGGTGTCACTTTCATCTATGAATTTAAAATTATGAAGATATGTTCTTCTCTTGGTTTCTCAATATATATACAATTCTTATATTCAAATACATGATTTAATTTTAACCAGAAAGTCTCAATCGAAAAATGGACATTAAATACAATAAGAGTTTAAAATTAACAAAATTGTTAGGAATCCTTACTGTCTTAAATATTATTACATATATCATTAACTATTCATGTGATCTTCAAGTTTATTAAATAACAACCATTAGTACGATATGTAGTTAGAGACTTGTATAACCAATGGCAGTAAATACAAACCAATAGCCCTATAATTCTGATGGATTATAGGGTTAATACACATTAAACAAGAAAAATAACAAAAACTCAATATATTGGAAATAAAAAGAATGAAAAGTCAATTTGAACACTGATTTTGTCACATAATCCTGGTTTAGAATTACATGGAATATGTTATGTTTAACAATGATACTTTATCAAAAATGCTATTCAATAAAAAATATATCTACATTACAATATTAGCACTACTTTTATGCTGTTTTGAATACTTCCTAAATTTACCAACCTATGAGAATAGTAAAATCCAGCTTCTTCCATCAGCACACAAAAGCTAAGCTCGAATAAAACCCATTGGAAAGTGGGAAGAGTCTGGCCAGAGTCATATCCTCTCCAAACCATTAAATAATAAGCCAAGATGCCAAAGGGAATGCCAACCAGAAATTGATTGACAATTACTTGCTTAACCACACTCAATACTTGACTTGAGGAAACCTACAGATATATTTAATAGACAGAACCGTAAAATATACCATTTTTTCCCTCTATTTCAAAATGTAATTTTTTTTTTAGAAAAAAAATTATGATACATAAAGCTTAAAATTCCACTTAAGGGGAAAAACTATCCAAAAATTAACACTGATTATGTTAGAAAGCAAACAGATTTAACTCATACTGAAACTAAATAATCAAATTATATATACAGAGGTGGCCAAAATTGTGGACACTTTTTTAAATTGTTATGTTTTTTAAGTTTATATACTTATAGAAAATTTTACGTTGCACAAAATGCAAAATATTTTATATCATTTTAAAGAAAATTTGATACTGAATTCAATACAAAAAACAAAACTCAAATATTTGCAACACAAAAAAGTTATGCTGCAATAATTGTCGATATACAGTAGATACTGATGATAGCAATGAGTTATCACAGCTTAGTGAGGTTGCCTTTATTCTTTACTAGAGCTTCACATCAATGTTTCATTGAGCAGAAAATAGTTTTAAGCTCTTCCTTCATTATTACATGATGCCAGGAAACAATTATATCCTCAATTAGCTACTTTTTATTTAATGGGTACCTCATTCGGACTAGAGTTTTCAAACAGTGCCAAAAGTTTTCGATAGGATTGAGGTCAGGGCTGTTTCCTGGCCAGAACAACAACTCAATGATCTTAGAACAGTACCAACATTTCAATTACTTAAATGTGTGGCAAGGAGTAGAATCTTACTGAAAAATAAATGAAGCATTGTTGGTAAATAGATCCCTGATGAAAAGCAGAAGTTTGGGTTCTAGAATGGTGTCAATGTATTTTATGACATTCAGTGTCCTATCCATGATATGAGGGCGATGGATGACGGATTTTGTATTGAATTCAGTATCAAGTTTTCTTTAAAATACTTTGCATTCTGTGCAACGTAAAATTTTCTATAAGCATATAAACTTAAAAAACATAATTTTAAAAAGTGTCCACAATTTTGGCCATTTTATATATATATATATATATTTGTGTGTGTGTGTGTGTGTAGAATAAGCATATTATAATTCTAATATTTGTGTACAGGTTTATTAAATACTTGACGCTATAGGCTATCATAATATACAATCTGTTCACTTCCCACCTGATTTGATATCTTAAATAAACTGCATTAGAAATCTAAAAAAAAATTAACAATTGGGTGTTTTCATATCTTTTGTCAATTTAATTAAACAATACACATTATTGCATCTTTTTTCAATAACAATGTTTACTTTCCTTTTCAATCATACACAAATTACAATTTCTTTAGTAGTAGTACTATAGTAGTTAAGCTACATGGTAGATAGCAACTTAAGTAGTATAATATATAGTACTATATTAGAACAAAAATCATAAATTAAGAATAATAATATTGCTCTAAGTATAATTAATAATAATGTCAATCTTATTTTTAAATTCCAAAAAGATATTTTATCAATCCAAAAATTAAAAAGGTATTAAATAACCCTTACAATTTAAAAATTTTTTTTAAATCAAGCCAAACAAAAGCAGTACAGCAAAATCTCTAAAAACAACATATTGAAAAACGAGTTGCATGAAATTTAAACAAGGTATAAAAATATTTAATACATATAAAAATTGCCTTTTTTAAACAATTAGTGAAATAGCTTTATCTGTACTCTAAAAATTATGAGCATTTAATATACTTCTCCTAGCATTTTAATATCAATTATCCATTAGATATATAATTTTACTTCTTAGATTATAAACTGCTTTTAAAAAAAAGAAATCACGGATATAAAATCTGTACCGGATAAGCAGCATTATCTTGAATCTTGTACTTCAGAGCAAATGCTGGTTTACCAGTTAAATCAATTATTGTGTAACATAATCCAATAATCCAGTAAACAAGTGTAGTGATTAAGAAAGTTCCTAAAAAAAGAACAAATTAATATGAAATCAAATCAATAAATCAAAAAAGGTAAATGTCATTAACACCATATACAAAAATTAGTACTAATTAGTTACAATGTCCATGAAATCAAATACCACAACACAAAAAAAAACATGGCAAATTTTAGTTTATACTGGTTGTTAGTATAATAAATAGGAGACATTGTTTATACATATTTTGACTTATACCAATAACTAATACCATATTTATTTGAATCTAAGCCACCATCAATTCTAAGCTACATCCCAAATTCTCAACAAGTTTTTGTGAAAAATGAAATATAATGTAAAATGGTTTATATATTGAAACCCAGTTTTACAAAAATAAATTTAAAATTAGAACTAGTAAGAAGTCAATAATTAGTTATTTTACCAGTATTACAAACTTTTAAATACATACATGAACCTGTAGTTGCTCTAATTGCCCCATCCAACAAATTTTTTCTTCTTCAATTCGAAGCTGCACCCAGAGTTTCGTAAAATTAACACAGGAAAAAAGATGCAGCTTAAATTCGAGTAATTATGGTATCATAATTTCAAACACTTTAAACAGAACACTATCTTCAAATATTGTCAATTATGATGTTATTTTTTCTGTTAAATAGTTGGATAGATTCTACTACCATTTTCTGACAATGATGAAATTTGAAATCAACCAATGAATGAAGAAAATACAATAAGCTTTTTTAAAATAGAAAATTTTGCTGTGGCAACTCTTGTATAATGTAATGTGTTGTGGGTTATAAGCATAACGTTGAGTCAACATGTGATGAATAGTTTCTCATAAACTAAAATTCTGTTTGCGGAAGCATTATGCTTTATTTATTGTTGGATTGATGAACTTTTTCTTTGTGGTGGTGTTAGCAACAGATGGATTTTAGCTAAGAAAAAATTGTTGACTGATAATATTGTAAATGTTTGAAATGGTGACAGCTAAGAAAAGTAGTTGCCAACCACCAAGTCCCTATAGTTTATAAGTACCAAAAAATCCTTTTTATAAAAGGAAAAGATTCAAAAATAGAAACAGAAAAATATATAGGGGGTAGAATTACTCACATCCCTAGCAATCTTTAAGCTACATGTGCCGCCTAGGTAGTGTTAATTGAATAACGGCATTCATTGGTGTAGCCATTGTGAATTATCTCCCACAGCCTTCTGGTAGCTTGTCATGCACACAGACAGTCCTTTTCAAATATCTCCAGATCTATGGGAAAACACATTGACCAATTCAAGAGGATGATGCTGAGGGAAATATCTGGGAGACCCTGCTCCATAGTCCAGTCCCAATAGGTCTTCCTAGACAGGTTTTCTCTGCAGTTTTTAGAACTTTGACCAGTCATGACTTTCTTCAGCAACATCTACACCGAATTGGTGTGAAAGACACTCCTGACTACCCTCTGTGTCTTGGGAGAGAGGTTATGAATTTCGTTTACCTGACAGTTTGTGTTTCCCTGGCCAGCACACAGGTTGTAACTTTTCTTCTGACAACTTTACTACAAAGGCTGGTTTATATTGGGCTGCTTGTATGGAAATGCCTGTATGGCCTATTCCTCAACGTAATAAAAATATACATATATATATTTTACATTAATTGGTTTCTTGAAATATTTTATTATATTTTTTAATAAATGCTTTAATGTGGTAGTAGTACAAGCAAATATGTATTGAAATCTTATAGAATGAATTTTTTCTTTATCAAGGGATTATAAATAAAATAAAGCTAATTAATTTTGTAACAGCGCCATTATAAATTTTAGCATTTTGATGTTTACATGGAACTGTAAAATATCTTTATTTAAGTATCATTATTTTCATTACAGTTTATAAAATTTTGAGAAAAGTTTACAAAATTAATAAAATTTTAAATATGTTTGAGTATACACTTAAAAACAAAAATTTATAAAAACAGAATAATGACTCTAATGCTTAGGTTTTTTCCTTATGGTTTAAAATTTTTGTAAAAGACCTTTTCTTCATCATGTGTACTATTCTGAAAAATGTTTAATTCAATTTAACATGCTACACAATTAATTCATATTTCTTCACCGACAATTTAAGTACAAAATTCAGCTGATTTCTTAATATATTAGTAGAAGAATATAATAACAAGGTTTTATAAAGTCATGATTATTCTAAAATATGTAAAATAAACTAAGAATCATTAAAAAAAATGTGATGATAATTAAAATATTTTTAATCCTACAAAAAAATCAAAATTTGATAAAAGTTCTACTGAGTACATTCTTCTTTTTGCATAAAATTTCAAGTATCATAAAATATAACTTTCGCTACCAAAAAAACGTTACAGTCTATCTAAGTAAATATTTTTAAACTAGTATTATATAAAAATAAACTCTAACAAGAAACAAGCAATTCTTTAAGCACAAGTTTTTTTGCTTAATAGTTAATTAAGGTAGTAGTCTGATGTGACGGCCGAAATGTCGACGTTTTTGTGCATTGTTTTAAACAAGAAAACAAAATGCAGTCATTTTGTAATTTTTACATATTTTTGTATTATATCCACTTTAACATAATTTTTTATGTTAAAGTGGAGTCCTCGTAAAAGAAAAAAGGCGAGCCGTTTGAGGGAAGCACACAGCCTTCTGCAGTAATCTGAAATAACAAAATCAAAGAGATTGTTGTTCTGTAGACTTTATTCTAATGAACTAACTAATAATATGCATATTAAAAAAATTTTTAAAAGTTGGCAGGCTTAAGGAAAAAAAGGTTCTCAAAATCTATTTTTTTTTGTTGATGATTTGTTTGAAAAAATTAATTTATATTATTAAAAAATTGAATGTTTTAAAGGTTACATATTTAGCTATGGGTGTCTAGAATAACCGATCAAATTTTAAGCCAAATTGGTTGAATAGTTTTGAGTCAGTGCTTTTCCGAAATTTCAAAAACATGGTTTGAAGAAAAACATGTGTTTAAAGTTTTGACAATACTTAAATTAATCATCTATGCCTGATGCATAGAGCGATCCTTTTGTTTCCTCAAAGTTAACATTTTCAGAGGCTTTGAGAGGCTTGCATAAGGTTCTGGCCTCTTTACAGTTGGCTTCTGCAGTTTTCTCTGCTCTCAAAATTCAAGCATTGTCAACAGTGTCAGCATAGACCCTCGCTGTTTGACCTATTGTGACACCCATCACCTCCATAACTTTGAGTACAGGTAGAAAACCCTCAAGCAGGCAGCTGTATAGGTAGCAATTTCCAAAACGTTTTTTCTAGTAAAAATATGCTTCAGAGTGAAATTCCATACACAGAGATTGAAACTTTTATTATTATTTTGAGTGTTTTCCCCCAAACATCTTTTCAACAAATCATCAGATTTAAAAGTCACACACACTGGTCTTGTAAGATTTATAAATTGCTCATCAAAAGTTACTGGGTGTTATTAAGTGCTCTCATGATTTTTGCTTTCAATTGTTGATATTTGCACCAAGAATCTGGGAAGTAAAAGTGCTGAGAGTTTTGTATACTGAACAAAATTCTTATATTTCCTCTTTGTCAGTTGGAAAGGCTTGCTATAATATGAATACCAGCATAATCTAAAATAATAGGGATGGAAGGACAATAAAAGCGGGAACAGTCAGAGCAGCTACCGCATCAACCCTTTCATACACCCTACGGCACACTCTCTTCTTTTGGCTATAACTTTGAAAATATTAAAAATTTCGGTCTAAAAATATTAGGGTATATTTTTAAGCTGTTTTTCTTCTGAAAAATGTAAAAGAAAAAATCGGTTTTTTTTAACCACACCAGACTACTACTTTAATCCTATCACAGTATCATAAGAAAAAATTTTATCCTTGAAAATCATTTACATTTATAGCTTGTTGGTTATACAGTTGAACTATACATATGTAAATTATACTGAAAATTATGCATTCTATGCTTAAAAATAAATTTTAAAAACTTTTAATTTCAAGAATTTAGAGTACAATTTATCAAATTTACTTTAATGCTGTTTTAATACATTCAAATTATTTTCTAAATAACCTCTACAATAGTTTTCACTATAATACATATATATACCATGTATGCAGAAATTACCAGTATAACTCAAACATGATCTTTTAAATCTATGTAATGAGACCAATTTTTCTTAGCTTCATTAAGCTATTCTTCCCCAATATCCACACACAGAGGGCCACATATAATTCTATCAATCAAGCAAATGTTTTAATGAATTTATCAAGATAAAACTTATAATATAAGTCGAAAAAGTATGCTAAATTTGAAATAGTTATTGAAAAATCAAAATAAGTTGTGATTTCCCAAAAGCATAGAATAGCTTAAGAAAAAGTAAAAAGTGCACAGTTTGTTTGTTTATTGTCCATTAATGCCTACTCTCTTTACACTCATTTGACAGCAAAATTCATGGCAGAGCCAGAAATACCACAATAGAAAAGGTAGGTACTGGCACCACTCTGTGGATTGATGCTTAACTAAAGCATCTCAAAAATGATTTTTGCCAAAGTTGCTTTACAAAAATATCTAATATGGTTAATATCACCTAAGACAGTGTTTAAATTCAACATGCATTTGGGGACATTAAAATTTTTCAATTTATTAATAACCTTACAATTTAGAAAAACTAAATAGAGAAAAGAAGTGATTTTTGTGTCTATTTGCATTTCTATTATTGTTTGACTTTTATACAGGTAGATGAGTTTATAATATCAACGTTAAGTACTAGACAAAAAATTTTTTTTTTTCCAAATGTGGCTGCAGATTGGTATTTTTACCATTGAAGACCAAGTACATTCAGCAGCAGCTGGCATCCCTTTTTAGTGTGGCCACACATAGGAGATACCAACTACCGCAAGTAATTTTGATGCTCAGTTTCCTCCCCAGAAGGAAGCACCTGAGCTCTGACAATATGCACACTTATTCTAGGAATTTAATTTTGCCGAGAGCATCCAAGCCAAACAGGCACTCAAGGGATCTTCTACATGCTGCCTAAATCATGCACCATGGATGCTGATGATTTCCTGCACCATGAAAATCCACTGACTTGGGCCGGGTCAAACCCGCAACATTTGGGGTACAAGGCCAGCACCAAACCAGCTATACCACTTGAGTATTGGCACATTAGGTCTTTGCACAAGGGAGGCCAATACCCCAAGATTGTTCCTGGATACCACATTATTCACAAAAAAGAAAAATACATTAAATATATGTGTCTGTAGTTGCTTTTGCAAAATGATAAACAGAAACATTATAGTATAACATTTATCAATGTCTTCAGTATTTCTGAATCCAGAAATAAAAATTTAACACAGCAGAAAAATAAAATATGCAATACAGAAATTGACAACAATAGAAATAAAATGCATTAATATAAATATACAGAAATGATATTTACCCCACACTCCCATGATGTACTTGTCATTTCCAAACCACCCACAAATTGTATTCCAATGACTTTGCCAAAAATTGCCTGAAGCTCCCCAAAAATGTTGAAGATGCCTAAAGAAAAGAAATTTAATACAGAATTAAATTAAATGTATTGATTTCTGTTAGCAAATCTATTTTCTCTTAAGTTACACATTATGAAACACTAAATAATTTTAAAAAATATTTAAGCAAATTAAAATGCAGCTTTTAATTCCAATCAACCATTCTTTTTTTTTAACATTTTATTTGACAGTGAAAATTAGGACAAAATTAAATCATTTTCTAATCGTATCAACAACAGCACATTTAGAACTTAAAAACATCCAATGACTTAAAAGTGATCGATGACTTAAACCCTTTAAAAATTCAATCTATTTCTTATTCTAAATCAACTACATTACTAATCAACTACTTTCCATAATTTATTTACATCAAGTTGATTTGACTAAATTTTAATAAGTCATTTAAATCATTAATTAATCATTTAAATTTTAATAAATCACTTAAAAAATGAAGAATTCCAAAAAAATTTTCCAGAAGTGACAAGAAGGAAAATTAAAATAGTATTTATTTTAAAGTCAATGATTATTTAATCTATCATTTCTTATGCACATGTGATGTTTAAATAAAATATGCATCAAAAAGTTTTTTATCAAAAAAATTCATGAATATTTAAAACTATAATGACAATACCACATAATAATTTAAATTCAAGCCATATTAATCAATTTTAAAAAAAATTCACAGCAAATAATTTATTTAGATATAAAATAAGCTCAAACAAAATAAATTATGTAAAAACTTTTAATAAAACATAATTCTTTAAAATACCATCTTTTCATATATCATTATATTATAGAAGATATTAATTAAAATTTTTAAAATACATTTGGTTAACGGAAAACTATTAAAAATGAAGAATTTTAATAGAAATATTTTTAAAAAGTTCTAATAGAAAGGAAAATTCTGTTTAAAAAAAAAAAAAAAAAGACTAATTATTTATTACAATGGATTTAAAACTACTGTAGTTAAAAATCTCTAAGAAAATAATTAAAGAAAAAATTATTTTGCAAAACTACACTCATGAAATTCAGTTTATACTATCATTTGTACACAAAAATAGGTAAATGAATTTGGATCCTTGTAGAAACAATAAAAAACTTTAACATAAGTGCAGTGATAACAATTCAAAAATTTAATTATAACTTTTATATTAAATAAATATTTTTCTTTAATATATATATATTACAAATAAGGATTTGTCAGTTTTAAAAAAAATTTCATTACAATTTTTTTATTAAATAAATACTTCCAAGATAAGATAATCAATGGTTCCACATATTATTTGCAAAAAAGAAACATGTTTCAAGTCATTTTAAAAGGATGATATAAAATACTGTAGTTTTCAACAAAAAAGTAATTCAATCTATATTTGTGTTACTTAAAAAAGAAAATAAAAACATTATCAGGAGTCCATTTTAAAGAATTATAAACAATTACTAAAGAATATCTAGGTACCATTTAATTAACAGCATCAAAGAATATAATTTATATTTTGGAAAATTTAATAATAAGTATTTCTTTTATGTTTAAATTTAAAAAACTTGATCTCACAAATTTAATTACATGTGATTTATACTGTCATTACAAAAAAATTTTTGGGTTATTTCAAAATTTATTTCACTTGAAAAAAAATGTAATTTTTGGTTCAAATGTTCACAGATTTAATATATGATCAAATATTACCATGAAAAAAATAATTTATGTTCTTATACACAGTCAGAACTCCATTTAATGAAGTCGATAAATCCCGAAAAAAGTTAATTACTATGTGGAAAATTTGTTAAATAGACATTCATTGTTTAATATTCTTAATATAAACCACATAAAATAAATTCTAAATCTATAAACACTATATATTATTAAAAAAAAAAATATTTATTCTTTTTTTTTTCTTTTGCAAATTAATATCTATTTATTTTATATATCTTACCCATCTAAAAGAAATCTGCTAGAAAAACAAAAATACTGAAAGTATACATTACCACATGCTTCTTTAAATTTAGTTTATGATAAAGTCTGTTAATATTGTTAAGAGTTTTTTTGTTTGAGAGGTGGTTTTCTTTCATAATATACCTTGCATCTTTGCAATGCATAAAAATCCCATCAGGCATCATTTGTTCACATTGTAATCCACATTGAATTGATTTGAATGATTTTACTATCATTTCATCACATGAAGGTTTATTGATTGAAGGATTGAGGGTGAAAGAGGTTATAAAAGTTTTTTCAAGTGGAAGTGGATAAAGGTTGTACTTACTGGATGAAATACCAAGAATTATGGCAATTTTATTGCTCTCGGTGAGTTAGACACCTGGTTAAACCAATTCAAGATCACTGATTACCATAAAATGTATTAATAATGGTAATAAAATGTCCAAAAATATTTTAAAAATCAGGAGAAACAAATGAATTACAAATATAAAAATTTGTTAAATAGAAAATGTACTTTGTTATTTAAAGGCTATTTTACAAAAAAAATCGTAAAATGTTCTTGGTTAAAGGAAAAACTTTGTAAAATAGAAAAATTCATAAAATGGATTTTCGTAAAATAGAGGTCCAACTGTATTTTTCACTTAATATAAAATATTTAATACATTTCATTACTACTTGAGAAAAAAAATTAACATGTATATAGAAAAGATATTTTATTATTAGATAGAATTTAAGCTAGTAGCACTAAAAGATGTGAAAGATGAAAAATGAAATTTGAAGAAAAATTCATGCATAGTAAAATATACAAAAATAGTTAACCATCAGGCAGTATTGTAATGTAATCAGCCAGTATGCCAGTTTGCATTATTCATATCAAACAGGGGTGTAGCTACTACCATATCAATGATACAGGACTCCAACATGTATATTTTGACACTTTTAAATAAGTTTTATTAATGCGATTATTTTCATTATTTTTCAAAAAAGAGCCCCTAAAGAAATATGAAATAGGTCTACTCAGGATTAGCTACGCCAGTGATTCAAAGTGTAAATTCAAAGCTAACAGAAGCTACAAAAGCAAAATGTCATGGTATCAAGCAATTTTTTCAATGAAAAAAAATCAATAATTATGATAAAATTTAAGACACAGGCACTAAAGAAATAAAAGATGAAAACAGAAACCTAAAGGAAATGTATATGCATTATGAAACTAGTTTTACAAAACTAATAAAGCCTTTCCTCGCACACACAATCTCTTTCACTCAAAGTAATTGTGACATGTTAAACAATAAAAAAATTGCAATGATAATTACTCTAAAGGTAAAAGTTTTTACTTATTCACACTAAATATTCCTACGTAATTTAAAATAGAACTTTATGCAAAATAAACAGAAATAAAGAATAAAATTTATTCTACAAATAATCTAGAATTTAAAAATTAAAAACTGGAAAATGATGCAGAATAATCTAATTAATTAAGGTATTATGTGACACATTATTTTGCAAATTACAGGTGGAAATAGCTTTATTTGTAATTTCCTCAAAGTGACTTTTTTTTGGTGATTCAAAATCTATATGACCTATAGTGCTGATATTTTCCATATTATAAGATTCACAAATTTTCTATATGAACGTGAGTGAATGGTTTTTTTTTTTAAATAAGCATTCCCAAATTTTAGATATAACACAGTTTCTGCATAAAATTTAGAGAGAATTTATCATATAATGTTTACAAACACTGTGTTACTCGCTTGCTTCTTTGGGTATTTCATGATGCTGTATCACTACATATTGTTTTTAAGCAACTGATATCTAAGTTCTAACATTAAGTTTTCAATTGTATTCAAAAATATTCTTACAGCCCTCACAACTTGACTTAAAAAGGACAGAAATTTCTAAAATGGAAAAAAAATAAATTATTTTTTATACCTGTTTAACCACTAACCTGAGTCATTTTCCGCATTTTCAACAAAAGAAGCATGCTAGCTGATTTCCAAGTCTGTAACTTAAGTTCAAAAACGCTATTATTTTCACTATAACGCCCCGCAATTTCTTTTGGAAGTCAATTTCCTGTTCTTAGCAGCTATTTAATCAACAAAAGGGATACGTTTGCCAAATTTCAAGTCTGCAGGTTTCATATTTCAAAATGGGAAATTTTTACCCGAAATACCATTTAACATCCTCCAAACCCCTTCGGCCAATTTCCTGTTTTTACCAGATCACTACACAACAAGAGACTTGCAAGCCAAATTTCAAACCAGGAGGTCTAATAGCTCAAAAACGATCTTTTTTGTTTAGGACCCCACATTCCTCCTTAGGGATGGATTTCTGCAAAACCCATTCTTAGCGGATATCTACTCAACAAAAGTAGTATTCCTGCCAAATTTCAAGTCTGTATGTCTAATAGTTCCCGAGATTTCGTGATGAGTAAGTGAATAAATGAGTTGGTTAAGGGGGCCACAGAATTTTTTCGGGGCCGGGGTTGAAAGTTTAATTCTTGTATCCGCTTTTTTGATTTTGTCAATTTTCAGGAAAAAAACCGTAAAAACAAATTATTGAATAATAATTAGCATTAATTAATAAAATGAATCATTTAACAAATATTTAATTAAATTTTATATATACTTGGAATTATAATAAAATCAGAAAAACCCAAGGTTTTTGGGGGTGGACCCCAGGACCTTGTGTGCCATGGGGGTTATTTTTTTAAAAATATATAGATAAATATAAAGATTTTGTGGGTGAACTGTCCTATTCTTTTACATATATATATATAAAAATTTTCAAATCTTTTAAAAATGTATAAAATTTTAAAAATTTTTTTTAAAAATGGTTTTTAGGATCAGCTTTTTTTTTTGAAATTTTGCATGATTAATAAATGCTTTGCTACTTCTAGTCAAATAAAGTTTAGAGAACCTGTCATTCAAAATCGTTCAATAGATTCTACTACTTTTGAAACATGTATACGTTTCATTTATTTTCATTCAGTCATATATATTTATAATATGAATCAAAGCTAGGTAATTAATATCGCAGCTTAGTCTGAAGAGCAAAACTGTTCAACAAAGGAATGTTTTGAAATATTTTATAAAAATAACCAAAGTGTTTCATAATTTGAAATAAATATTTTATGATAAAAAATAAAAACTACATGGGGGTGTCAAACTCAAAAGCTAAATCGGGTCAAGCGACGATTTAACTTGGGGCAACCAAAAAAAAAAATATTTTGAAACTTTGGGGTTTTTTTCGAAAAAACATTATAAAAATATGTAAAAAAAATTTAAAATTATATCCTGCACTTTGGGATCATACGAAACGGGGAATTTTACATGGGGGTCCGGGGCGAAAATTCACCATTCTTTATCAGTCTCCTTTGATTTTTTCGATTTTCGGGGAAAAAAACACAATAAAAAAATAATTTTTAAAAAAATAATTAGCATTATTAAAAAATTTAATCTTAAAACAAAAATTTAATTAAATTTAACGTATTATATACTTAAAATTATAGTCAATCCGAAAAAAGTCAAGGGTTTGGGGGTCCGGACCCCCAGGACCCCCCCTTGTGTGCGCCACTGCTTGGTATCTCTTTTCTGCCGCTATCTTTCCAATTTCGGGATATTTTAAAATTTTTTTTATTTTGTATTATTGTGTGGGGATGTATTGGCCAGGCCGCAAAAACGTTCGCTGTGGGCCGCGAGTTTGACATCCCTGTTCTACCTGTTCAGCTTGCTTTTTTTTTTCCTTTTGAAAATAGGTATTTTGAACATATATATACAGTCGGACCCCGATTTAACTAATGCATCGGGACCGAACACTTTATTTGTTAAATCGGGGTTATTCGTAATACCGGGGTCCAAAAAAATACAAACTTCTTGCACTAACCTTTTGGAAATTCTATAATAAGTAGCGACACACACACACACAAAAATCTATGGTTAGAGATAACATATTTTTTATCTAGCAGCTAAAAATAATAACGAATTATTACGCACTAATCAATTGGAAATTTTAAAATACTGTGTGTGACTAATACATGTTTTACAAGCTTTTAGGTTCCTTACTCGAAAGAGTTCTTTTACGACTTTGCTGTTTATAAGAAAAGTTTTTCTGTTCCAGGACAAAAAGGATATGTTATTTAAAAAGATATCCAACTTTTCCACATCCAAACAAAAAGTTTTTTCATCAACTAAAATAATTCGTTATTTCGGGGTTTATTTTTCGTTAAGTCCTTTTTTTGCCTTCATTTAAATCGGTGAAAAAGAAAAATTCGTTATATCGGGGTTCGTTAAATGGAGGTCCTACTGCATATACAACGTTTATAGTTTTGAAGAAAAATAAGTAATGACTTAGCTCATAAACTTTCTTAATGCGGAACATTGATTTGAAGATCTCTGCAAAACTAATTAATTTCTGTTCAGAATTTTATTTGGATAACATTTTCCAATTTTTTTAAAATTTTTCATTCACCTTTATATGTATGACAGACAAGAAAAATGAATTACCTTCTCTTTATCATGGATGAATTGTTATACAAAACTCGTCTTCTTTCTGTTAAAGCAAAACTTTTCTCTTTGTTGTGGCTATGTGACCCGACACTTACTGTGAGTACGATCGCCAACTGTGTTGTAAGCAGAATAAATTTTAATTTCGAAGGGAGACTTTTATGTGTTTCGTTATATTTTTATAGTGTCTTATTTTTCACAAATTGAAGCACCAAATTGTAATATTGAAATCAGCTTATCATTCCAGACATCATAAGCCGTCCTAACTTCCAGTTGAGAAATCACTTAGAAATTGAATTTTAAAAAATTTAAAATATTTGGAAACAGCTGGTTGTTCTAGACATCATAAAACGCCCTACTATCAGTTGAAAAATCGCTTAAAAATTGAATTTAAAAAATTTAAAACGGATTTCGAAATAATCTCTACAAAATGCACAGCATCATGACCTATCGTTTTAGCGAGCCAAACTTCACACGACCAGGTTGTCTAGTTTTTGTACCACATCCAAAACACACAGACAAACTCTTCCTTTTATTAATACAGATACTAACAATACATAGATAACATTTTAGGTATTAAACACAGAGGGGTGGAATAAAACAAAAATTTACATACTAACCATGTAAGTGTATTACTGAAGGCAACAAATATTACTATAGCTGAGCTCAAAATGAAGAGGGCACTCTTGAGGGAAGAAATGAGCTTGGCTCGAGGATTCTGAACCTCTTCCACTACAGGAAGAGGACGACTACACACTGGTTCATTATCTGTCATTGTTTTTATTTCATCAATCCTTTTAGTCCTTTAAAAAATAAAAATGTTAAATATTACATTCTTAGCAACAAAAGAAATTTACATCTTACATCAACTTTGAACTTCCTCTTTGTGTTATTTCCCATTAATCAATTTCCAATTGTTTCAGATTAAATAATAACAACGATAGCAGCAATATAAAGGTGAAACGTTTCTTTTAGGGAGGCAGCCCCTTTTATAGGTTCTGTCCTCCTCGTTCTCCTTTTCAATATTTTAAAACTGATCGGTTATCTCGATTCAGAGATAGGGCCCTGTTTTTAACATGTCGAAGAATGGTCTGCAAATACAAGAACGTTTTCAATGGTGATTTTTGACTTCATCGCTAATAAATTATGCAGATATAGAAAATCATGTTGAGTTTTTATCGAAAGAAATGCCCGATATTAAAATCGATGACAATTGTCTGTTTGAATAAATTGAAGACTGCAAGTTTATTTAAATTCTAATAAATTGAAACAACATGCTGAAATTGACAAAAGATGGGTTGAAATACTTATCAATTTCAAAAATGAACTCATTCCATATAATTTAGTTATTCTTGATGAATTTACGTTGTGCTGACTGGAACCGATGCTGGAATTGAAAGAGTTTTTTCAGTTGGTAATGATTTTTGGAGAAGAGAAATCAAGATTGAATGTTGATACACTACCTGTAGCACTTACTGTAAAGTTCAATATAAAGGACACACTTTTTTTGCTCCGAAATTTCCGATGTATTAGAAAATGATATATTGACAAAAAAAAAAAAAAATTAGTGGGAAAATACTTGTTTAGGTAAACAATTAAAGGAATGCAAGCGCAATTAGCGTATTTTTATTTGAATTAATAAAATGTTTCATATATTTACTTTGTAACTTTTTCTTAAAATTTTCACGCGCGTCCTCCTTTTCATTGTAAAAGAACTGGTCACCTTACAATACAAGTACACTGGTGTTCAAAATTTGCATATTTTGTCGAATTTCACGAAAAGATTTGAACAAAATGTAAAAATATTGCTTCGGAATAAAGATTCAAATCTTGTGTGTCAAATACTTAAGTGTATACGTGTGTGGGAGCAGAGTTATTTCAATGTCAGGATTCACAAGCGTGCATACCTAAATTAGCACTTCGTTCGCCAACACATTTCTCCGAATTTTTTTGGGGTTTTTTTTCTTTGCAGCAGTCGGTTAAATTAAAAGTTAAAACAGTGAAACCAACAATGTTTAGATGATGGAATGAGGCGGCGAATTGTGGCTAGGCTAGAAGCAGGCCAGTATCATATCCAGAATTGTAGAGAATTCAATTTAATGCCCAGCGTCGAGATGAATTTATGGAAACAGTTTCAGGATACCAATCCGTCGAGAGAAAGCCAGGGCAAGGTCGTTTAAGAGCCATGGTGACCAGAGAAGATTGCCATTTGTTCATTATAGCGAGGCACTACAGGGATGCTCAGGCTGAACACCCCATATCTTTTTTCAAAAGAGGCCCCCAAAAAATTTGAACAGCCCCAGGCAGGGCATAGCTACCACCTATCAATGATATGGAGCCCCAAATGGTACCAAGCCCCAATACGGCTTCCATATCTAAAAAAGGGCCCTGAGGAAATTTTGATACAGGTTCCCTAAGAGCTAGCTACGCCAATGCACTCAGGACTAGCTACGCCAATGGGAATGCTACAATTTATCAGCTCTTTCATGAATTGTATCCGGGCAAAGGAACCTGTTTCAAGGGTGTTTTTAGAAGACTTCACGAGAGAGGGCTTTGTAAGAAGACGTGTTGTTTGCGTCCTTCAGTTTTGCGAACAGGAGAATCCGTTTAAAATGGTGCTGCGATCATAAGAGATTGGAGCATGGAACAATGGGCAACCGTTTTCTTCACTGATGAGTCTCAGTTCAGCTTAACCAGTGATTTTCGCTGTACTTTTATATGAAGAGAACCAAGCATCCGCTACCTGTCCCCCAACGTCCGAGAAATAAACCATTACAGCACACAACTGAGGTTAGATGGTCTGGGCAGACATCACATTAGAAGGCCGCACACACCGTGAGTTTAAAGAGGCACTGTGACTGCTGTGAGACATAGGGATGTTTTGGAGCTCTATGTTTACAGGTGCAGTTGGCCCTGATTTTATTGTGGTGGATGACAACACAAAGCCACATGAAGCTCATCTGGTCAACGAATTTCTGAGAAATGAGGAATTCACCAGATGGATGGGCTAGTCAGATCTCCAGACCTCATCCCTATAGATTATGCCTGGGAGGCTCTGGAAAGGGCAATTGCAACTCGCAACCTCCCTCCGAGAGTCCTCCAACGTCTGAAAACAGAGTTGCTAAACGAGTGAGATTAATTGTCCCAGGAACTCATTAATTCCCTTATTTCCAGTATAAAATCACGGTACGAAGCCTATACATCTGCATATAATGTGAAGAGGGGACCATACCCCTATTAACAATTTTTTTTTTCTTCTATTCTGCAACTGCTAATTTAAATCCTTCCGACTCCGATGAGTTTTACGCACGATTATATGTAACAGTGTGTATTATAACTGTTGAATGGTTATTATTTGGTATTATATCAACCTTACATACATACAACACACACACATTTCAATTAAAATCTTTCCAGTAGTTCTAGAGATAATCGACCCAATCTGAAAATTCTCTTAATTTTGAACACCAGTGTAATAAAAGTTCATTCTAACCAAATGGTGCTAAGTAATCATCCCTTTTTTTAAAAATCTAAGAGTCAAGTCATTTATATAACAGAACTAATAAGGGAAAAAATCATCTTTTCTTTAAAAAAAAAGCAAAAAATAATTTTGCAAAACTCTTATTTGTTTCTATTGGAAGGAACAAAATTGAATCTTTGCAATGAGCCACTCCACAACTACAATTTTTTTCATAAAATAGAAGTCTCAACTCTTAGGAATAAATATATATATATATATTTAAAGTGAAAAATTTTTCTACTTACCCCTTTCCTTTTACAATAAATTTTAAAAACCGATATCAAAAGAAAATTAATGTTTAACACAATTTCTTTTCTTTGAGATTGAATAAAATTAACAGAATTACAGCTTTTTCTTTTTTCAAAATAATGAGAAAGAAATTGCTACTTTTTTTTTACATTATATTTTTTTAAAAAAAAGTTACTTATTAAAAAATTTTTATAGTTTACAAAAATAATAATCTTTTTATTCATAATAGAAATTTTTTTATAAAAATTACTGAGTAGATTTCATTAAAATAGTGCAACATACATAAGCAAAACATTTTGAATACTTGAATCTTGTACAATCTACAAAATTAATTAACTCATCAAAACGATGATGAAATTATTGTCTAGCTTGACATTAATGAAGGTACAATAAACATAAAGGCTTTTAAAATCATCACATAACTTTCATAGAGATAAAGCAATTTTTATCTTGAATCTGTTTATTACATAGGGTTGTTGGGTAAACATCTCATTGTTATCTGCTTGTTCTCATAAAGCAAAACCATCACATAACTTTCACAGGGAAAAAGTTTTTATCTAGAACCTGTATATTATATAGAGCTGGTTAAATATTTATCTAATTGTTTTTGAATCTGATTATTACACAGGGTTAAATAATATTTATCTAAATGTTATCTGTTTACTTTGACAATGAAGTTTGATATTGCTGCTTTTTCTTTATCACTCATGAACATTTGATAATTAAGGTTTTAAGGATATCAAATATTAAGATTCATCAAAAAATAAAAAACAGTGTAAGTGTAGATGGTATCCATATATCAATATTCATTATATGGCCTTACTACAGAATATTCACTCAGCTGTTCATTTAAATGAAAAGACTTTTCATGCTTTTAAATAAACCTTAAATACATATTTTAATAAAGAAAATAATTTATAATTTTGTTTATTTCTAGAAAACTTGCTGCGAAACTTGGTTTGAAAAAAAAATAATGTCCTACATTCAGTTGAAGGTGTTGAAAAATAAATCAGCCAAATAAACCTATTTTGCATAAAAAATTCATAGTACAGCTTTAATAGGAAAGTATTAATTTTTATAAAAACACTTGCTACTAAAAATTCAAGCAATTTAAAATACATGCAATTCACCTTCTTCATAAACTCTTCATAATTTGTATTTTATCCTGCCACTGAGACAATTTCACATAAAATTTTATATTTTAAGAAAAATAATTTTGTTAAATTTAACTTAAGAATCTTTCATAATTAGATTTAATGACTTCATTTCATTGTTCTAACTTTGAAAAATTTATAATATATTAAAACTTTATTTATACTATTTAAACAAATATATAGGAATGTAAATAAGATAGATCATAACACATAAGCTCTAGTTGACTTGATTAAATTTTTTTATAAATTCAAATACTAAAACAACACAAGAGGGCATAATCAAGTAATTCATAATTCTGACATTCATAATTTTGAGCCTCAGTCAAGTGACGAGGAAAACACCTGAGCTGGCACTACACTCATCAAACTCACAACAAACCAATGCAAGGATTTTGAGTCAAGATAGGCTTAATGAGCATTAAGCCATCTAAACACTGGGACTTCAATAATACTAAGAGTGAAACTCATGACTTATTAGCCACGAGTTCATGACCACAAACACTCAACTACAATGGCGACAAAACCATAATTTGTATAATGCTTGTTAAAAATTAAACAAAGGCTATAATTGAATATTAAAATAATACTCACAAGGAAAGAAAAATGAAAAGAATAATTTGATTATCCTTTGATAAAATTTAATTGAATTAATAAAACTAACAAAATTATAACAATTATATATAAAAAGTAATTATATTTTTTGTTCCTTACATAAGATAAAATGAGGTATAAAACAAATTTCCAAAGTTGCTTAATAACTGCCGACTTATACATCATTTCCAAAATGATTTTTGTAGATTTGAAAATGTTTTCCCAATTATTCTCATAAATTTTTACTAATAACTTGAATTAATTCTAAATATACCTCAACATTTTCAAAATAAACACATACAATTTTGTATAAAAATACTTAAATTCACATAATCAGTGAAATTAAAAATTCTAAAAATGAGGAGAAAAGTTCTAATATTTAATTAAAAAAAATTATCTTTCTTTAAAGTACACGAAACACAAACCCCTTACAAAAAAATCTGATGAAGTATATAACAAAAAAAAAGATAATTAAAAAAAATAAACATATATACTCAACATTTTCTTTCTCCTTTCCCAAACTACCTTGGATTCAAATTTCATTTGAAAAATAAATTTACTTAAGCAATGGATTACTTTTTAATATAAGTTGATTTTATGCAGTCACATAATTTTTGTCACGCTTTGAAAACTACATTGGAAAGAAAAAAGTTGAAGTCCGTTTAACTATCACATTCATATTTTTTAAAGAAATTCAGATATTAGGCTGTGTGTGAATAAAAGATTACTTTTCATAATTTTCCACCTTTAAAGAATTTATAACACAAACTGAAGAAAAGATCATACAATAACCTTAGTTTAACTTATAAAACAGATAAATAATACTTAAAATTGTATAAAGAATGTATCTATTATGCAATATATATTTTTCCTAAAAAATTAATTTGATCTGAGAAAAAAAAACTCATGATTAGATATTCTACTCAATTGAAACATGCTGTGGAGCTTCACATTTAAAGCTGATTGATTTATATATTAATTTATAAAAAGCTTTTCAATTTTATCTGACAAATACTGCATAGTAAATAATGCAATATAAATCATAAGAGAAAACTTCATGTTTAATTATACAAAAAATTTTAACAATTTATTCCGCATGCTTCAAAATAATGAAAATATTTAACATGGCAAGAGATAAATAAAGTACAAAAATGCATTATTTCATTATTTTTACACATCATTCTGTAAATATATAGATCATTCCTTACATAACATGAAAATTATTCATAATACAATCCAAAATATTATTATTACACAATTGTAGTAATTGATGTTTTATATACCACAGCCAATAAAATCAATCACCCAAACATTTCCTCTTACACTGCAGAGTAAAAATAAAATTACAGTATTTCAAAAAGGAATAAAAAAAACCACTTTTTGTCCAATAACATTATTATAAAGTTCTGATGATCAGTTAATACAGTTCGTCAAATACTGCAGGAAAAACTATGTGATTTTTTTCTTTATTTCTCTTTGTTGTTTATTTTATAAATTTTGTGCTATGAAAATATAAAATTTAAATGAATTGCTACATAATATAAACAGAAAGGTTAAGATAATGTAAAAATAGACATAACATACTACTTTATTTTTTAAAAATCAGATCATTTTAAATTATGTACAAATTTAAATTCTTTGTTCAATTCAAGAACATCTTAATTTCCATTCAAATCAGTTAATCAAAACAGAATTTCGCTTAACAATAAACATTTAAAATCAACCATTTACATCTCATATCTTTACATAATATTCATCACTTAGATAGTAAATTAGAAATATTTAACAATCTCAACTAGAAATATAAAGTTATAAATAGTACCGCAATGCGATAATTATAAGTCGAGGAATGAATAATTAATGATAAAATCGCAAATTAGTTTTTAGCGCATTATTCCAGAAGAATTAAATTTAAATACGATCATAACATTATTTACCAAAGCAATCAATGCAATTTTTTAAAAGAAGTCTCCAGCCTACAACACAAATTACTGAATAAACTTTTCTCACTTTTCATGAACACAATGACATTTCCGATACGCACTTATACTTCAAAACAGAATAAAACAAAAACAGTAACTGAAAACATCGCAGTAAAGCTGAGTTGAGTTGTTGAATATTTGAATAATAAACACGAGTTATACACGGTTGAGAGAAAAATAACCAAAAGTATAGAGGTGGTTAACGAATTTTCTCTCTATGTAATACCAATGAAACCTCTTTATACATTATTAATAGCTTATGATAAGATCATTAAAATTTAACTAAAACAAAAATATCAAAAAATTGATTTTGTTATTACGCGTTTAGAATCAGAGTAGTAAAAAATAAATTAAGTTTACTTACTTTTTTGGACTAAGCACTAGTCTGTGACAATCTCGGGCTAACTTATGTATTGACTAGTCATCTGATCGTGGTTAAAATTAGGAGTGCATTAACTCTGATTAGGGAATCCTCACATTGGGCAAAAACAAATAGCTGAGAATACCAGTGGCCATCTGGAAGGTGGGACGGTGCTAAGAAAACTTCTTGGCTATTTAGGTTGAACAAAATTTTGGGATCTATTTTGAACTTTTTCTTCTGTGGTAAAACTTTGTATTTATTGTTAATTTCCTTCAAGAATTGGTAAGAAAATCATTCTCTCCCCCACCTTACATTTTATTTAACAGTCTAAAACCGAATCAAATCAGTTTTGAAATCAGAGATTTGGAAATTTGACTATCAAATAAGCCTGAATTTGTAATAGAAACTGAGACCTCATATTTTAAAAATATCCTCAGAGTGATTGAAAACACATTTTAAGATCCATATAAAAAAAAATATTACAGACATCAATATATTAAAAAAATATAGATAAAATCCTTAAATCTAATCCACAACTTATTAAGGTGGCTAGAACTCACCACACACCAGCCATGTGTCCATTACCTTGACCACTAGGCTATCATGACCACTCGATAGTTGTAGAAAAAAAACCCAACAAAATAAGCAAATGGTTACAACACAAGATCTCAACTGAAGCAGATCATCTCTATTGCACGTATCAGCATTCCATATATAGCATATTTCTCATAGACATCCATTTCACCTGCAAAAAGTGTATGAGAAATCCGTCTCATTTTTTAATATGGTTGCGTATAGCCCACCAAAAAGTAAATGCTTATGTGGATTGTTTTTAATTAAGGTAATTTTCAAACATAGACCTAAAAATTCCTTAATTTTTACAATACCAACAAAAACAGAGTATTCATTTTGCTACTTTTAGTAGCTAAATTGGCAATTTTATTAACCATAGACCAAACGGATAATATTTCTACTTTAGTTTTAAATTCGTAAGATATTCTCTCATACAAATATTCCCATGGGATATGACTAACCCTAAAGATATCAGACAAATTCAAAAGATTATCGATTCTCAGAAAGTTCAGAGCTAAAAGAAAATAGAAGAAACAATCTTGTCTAGAAAGACTCAGACTACCAAGAATATTCCATGCCTTTTCCTGATGATATAAACATTTAGTGCATATGAGAAAGTTTTTTCTGTCTTCACAGAACGAGATGCACTTGATGGGACAATTGCATTGCACTTGATGCAATGCAAATCGAGAGAGAGAGAGACAAACTTTGTTTTCGAAGTATCTATCTCAATCAAGTGGGGGGAAGGGTAAAGGGTTTGGTTTCTTTCCCCAAAAACCAGGGTTGTGGGGAGGTTTTAACACGATGTTTGGAAACTCCCAACCAAAACCCCTTTAAAATATTTTAAAATAATATTTGAAGTAGATCCACATGTTGTAGGTATTTCATATAAAGACAGTTAAAGAAAAGTGTAGTATTTCTTACTAAAAATTAAATATAATTTACATTAATAGCATAAATTCGTTCCCCAGATGTCATCTTCCCTTACATTATAATAAGTGACTGACATGATATAAAGGGGTTTTTTTAACGCTAATTGTCAAAGTCTAGCTCTGTTGAAGTTATCCACAGTCCTATTTCATATTCTACGTTTAATTTGTCTCTATATTTTGTTTTGTTGCCACATACTTAGAGAAAGTTTGTGATGGGCTTTATCGCGCCTTCTAACTAATCCTCTTGGGAAATCTTTGGGGCCAGAATGGCATTTCAATCCAACCTTCTCAAGAAGAAAATGCGATATGCAGATTAGTGAATAGATATATAAGGAAGCTTTAGCGTTGTGACGGATTCACTCGTCTTTTCATTAACAAGTCCTTTAGGTTCTTTTAGGGCCAAGATTAATGGCAACTATTTTCCAACCAAAACCCAAGAAGTGAAACGTGAAGGAAAGATGCAAATGAGATAGCTTTTAAATGTCAGAAGTTTAAGTAAGTGATGTGGCAATTTGGGGAATGTTATGTTAGAGATTGATACAATCGTGAAGTGACAGCCTACTGAGGTTACCCCGAAGATAGATCCATTAGGTCAAGGTGCATACCATTGCACTCGAGTAAAGACGCAACTTCCTTAATATCGGATCAACGATTGAATTAAGGTAGGATTGACTATTTAATATTAGGACTTGCGATATTATTGGAATTAAGATTAGGCGGGTTAGATATTGATAGTGGTTCGAGTTAGGTTATTTCTATATTACTTGTATTGTGTGTCTGTTCATCGTAGATTCTCTCATATATATTTATTATCTAATCTGTTAAAAGCTTAAGTTCTAGTTCTTAATAAAGATATTTTAAGAACATGGAAACTTCTCATTCTTTAGTTGAACCTACGTCTCTAGCTCACACAGATACTTTTAGAGAAGGGCACCCTAGGGGGCATTTTCACAGCGTTCGCGAGAAAGTCATATGAGAGTCATAGCTCTAGTAAGACTTGCGTTGCATTGATTAATATATATTGAGACAATAATAAATTAGATTTATTATGGAGAGTTCGAGTGGTCAATCATTTATTTCTACTAATCTAGGTCGCGTGGATGAAGAGATGATACCCCAGGGCAGGGGGTATCACAAGTTTTTCATATAATAGCGTTGTTCTGAATGGCATTAAAATGCTTATGGCTATGTGAAAGAAGCTTCCTTGTATTCTGCATGAATTTGCAAGTAGTATAAAAGCTGTTCGTGCTCAAAGGTAGACTTTAACGTCGAATCTGGAGATAAGTTGATTTTTCTCCTTTATTGCCAACTCTTGTGATTCATGTAAGTACTCGAACGAATTTCTTATTCCTTCATGGCTTGTTTTCTCTGCAGAAAAATATTCTCTTTACCTTGCCCCTTACCTTAAAGGGACTGTTATGGGTATTCATATGTAACTCAGTAAAAAAAAAAAATTTCAATAAGGAAACCAAATAAATTGTTTTTCTTTAAATAACAATGCTAATCGAAGATATTTTTGGAAGATTATGATGCAATTAAGCTTAGAAAACACACACTTAAGTATGCTTAACAATATTTGAATATTTTAAGAAAGTGGGGATAATGATGAATATCTCTGTGTTTAAAATGAAAAGGGAAACACAAGGAGAGTATTTCTGAAGGGAAAACAACATACGTGGGTTCAATAGTTTTATTTCTGATAACCCTGTTTGCAGTTAACACATTTTTTTTATTCATTTGTAATCTTGAACAATATCTATGCAAGCTATAATTTCTGTGCCATTAGAAAAAATTTTTTTAGAAAATGAGGGGAAAAAGAAATTTGTGTGCGGCACACATGATTGTCTGCGTATGTTTCATGCCCTGGAAGAAACTCTTTTTGTATGATGATCATGTACATTCAGACACCCCAATGAGTTAATGCAGCATTTCTCAAACTGTGGGGCTCGCCCCCTTGGGGGCATGCTAACTGTACGAGGGGAGCGCGAGCCTATTGAAAAGTCGAAAACAAATGATTATTCTCAAAAAACTATTAATTTACTTAAGGTAAGAAAACAAAATGTTTTCTGATATAATAAAATATAAAATGCACTTATAAATGTATCAGTACTGTACAATGTATTTTATTATTCATTTAACAATACTAAGTTAAGAACAAGTGTGATAATTTCCAGTGACCCCATGGGCTTGTATTAACACTTATCTTGATCATTTGTACGAACTGCTGATTAAAAGTTACGCGATTCGCTCCCCCAATGCCACCGTTGACCACGTAGACGCGCGTAATTTGGTGTGTTTTTTGGGGGAGGGGAGAGAAGAGGAATAAATAAGTAAATCCTCCGAAATAAGTAAATTCTTCGCAAACACTGTCAAGGTCCTTTTATTGCATTCCAAAGCCTTTGGAATAATTGTATGGATAACAGTGCTCTGAAGAGATCGTACTTAGGAAAGACGTATATATACGTCCAGAAAATTAATGCTTTGGATGAGTGAGACGTTTATTTACGTCGATGGTACATAAGAGATTAAATTCATATTGTATGTTTAGTGTCAAAGTACAGTATTATTGAATTCAATACATTGTTATTGTATGGAGTGGGGGCGATGAAAATATGATGATTGAATAGTGGGTCGCAAATATTGAAAGTTCGAGAAGCACTGAGTTCATGTGAGTTTTACTAACTGTTCGAAAATTCTATTCAGGCACCGATTGTGATAGGTTTCATGCAACTTTTTCTCTTCCTTTAAAATAAAATTCACATTCAAAACACCCAAAAGGTTAACAAATCAAAATCACTTGCCCATGGCTAATGAAAAATGTTAAATAAGCCATTTTCCCTAAGCTACGTTTTTTCCGAGATCAGCAGATTCGTATATAAGCCTACCCACAAAAGTTCTCTGCGTTCATAGCTTTAAAGAGAACAGAGAAAAAAAATGAAGGGATAGGTAGCTTCGATAATGTGTTCGATAACCTTTCTCTTCTCGTTTTTAGCTAAATACTTTCTGAAGATATCTGTCATTATTAGTATCGCAGGAAACTTGCTCTCAACTAGGGCTTCAGGTGTCTGGGAACATTTTTCATTTGGAAAATTACTTCGAATCATATAAATGACATCCTCGTAGACTCAAATACGATCAATCACCGGATCCCTTTAGATATGTTTTAAGTAATTTCTATCGATTCTGAGTATCCATTGAGCTTCTTGAAGTTGCAGTAAAATTACAGTTATCTCCAAAATCGGTACTCCCCCAACCTTTTCTTTTATAACTGCGGACCAGCCAACGTTTGATAATTGTATTACGACTCACTGATTTGCTTATATTCTATATTGTTTTGATTTAATAATTTTAATTTAACTGTGTGTATTTAAACATGCCTTCAGAATAAAATACTGTCACACCAAAAAATGGAAAAATTGAGTGATTTAACATAGAATATATAAAGTGATTTCCATAAAAAGTCGCGATCATATGGTTAGACTGCGGCCTTACAGTGGGTTCCAAGTCATGTTGGGGTTCCCGGCAACGAAAGAGTCGACCAAAAAGTCAAGCAGGGAGCCGAGTCGACTCAACCGGAAGTCCCCTTGGCCCTCAGATGAGGAAAAATTGATCCAAACAACACAAGTCTTACTATAGGGATGTAATGAGAATTGATATAACGTAATTCTAAATTATAAATAAATAGCGTTTGAAATCCTAACCACTATCTTTATGAGAAGTTATCCTAAGAATCTTTATTTACCTTAAATTCCTTAACACGCTAAAGCCCGTTCTATAATTACGCTTCTATATTTAATGTCTTGCGATCAGCATCTCAGCTTTCTTTCTCCTTCCATTCTACCACGCGGATACTAAAGCTCCATTATATATCTATTAACCAATCTGCACATCGCGGTTTCTTCTTGAGAGATTGGATATGAAATAACGCCATTCTGGCCCCAAAGATTTCCCAAGAGGATTAGAGTGAAAATCCGATAAAGCCCCGTCACAACGTAAACTGAGATAGACACAGTAGGCCTTCGCCCTCATGGGCTGTTGCGCCACTTTCAGACTTATTTTATAAGACAAGAACTTTTATTTAATATAATAAAATAATATACAATAATGAGGTTTGCCAATGAAGGAGTAGGAAATATTTATCGACATATCAACAGATATGACGTGTTAAAATCTAAATTTAAGCAAGAAACCTAAATAGGTTGCAAATTCATGCAGCATACATAGGCTTTCCTCAGACAGCTATAAAAATTTTAATACCAACCAGAATAATATATTTGAGTGAAAAATATTCATACACGTCTGTGGAAACAAAAAGAAATTAGACTCAAAACATGAAATGTGACTGCAAATAATTTCAATAGATCTAGATTTCGACAGTTAGTGTAAAAAAAAATGCAAGCATATTCCCTTTATTATGTGTAATGCATGGGTAGGTGACAGTAGCCACACAGGAATTTTTCAAGGGGGAGTCCGGGGTTGAAAGTTCACCATTCTTGTATCATGCTATTTTTGATTTTGTCGATTTTCAGAACAAACACAGTAAAAACTAATTATTGAATAAATAATTAGCATTAATTAATAAAATTAATAACAAATATTTAATTAAATTTTACGTATTATATACTTAGAATTATAACCAATCGGGAAAAAATCAAGGGCTTTGGGGGAGTTCGACCCTGAAACCCTGTGTGCACCACTGGTAGGTGATACTTAGGGTACAAATGAGTATTATAACAAATAAATTATATTAACTTTGTATTAAAACTACCTGGTACTACCCGTTCTTCGCACGGGTAATTGAAAAATTAAACAATACAGATTAAAGGATAAAGAAGTGTTTAATGAGTTAATTCTACGTGAATTGCAAATTAAAAAAAAAAAAACTTTTTGTTATAACTCGGCTGAACAAAAATACATATTTGTTAAATTTGAAGTCTGTAGATCTAATAGCAGGAAGCCCAGTGGCTGGGTGGTTAGTGTATCGCTCTTCCACACCACAGGTCTAAAGTTCAAACCCCGGGCTGGGCAAAGTTGACTGTCTTCCATCTCTTCAGTGGGTCGATAAATGAGTACCAAGCTTGCTTGGGAACTTTACACGGGGGGTTTCGCGTCTGATTGAACACCAGATCGAAACATCTCTTCATGCATCTCAGGGCCCAAGGTTACGTATCCTGAGTTGGGCACAGTAGGCCTTGCCCTCATGGGTTGTTGCGACACTGAGTAAAAATCAAGTAGCTGATAAAAAGAGGATTTGTTTTATTTATAACGCCGTAACTCTCTTGTGGATCAGTTTTTGAACATACCTTCCTTTGATGCTCAGCAAAAGTAGCACATTGTTACAAATTTTGTGTAATGAACGCCTTAAAATAGTGTAAATAATTTATATCTGGATATGTAATACGTTAATATATTATTTTCTGTTGTATCTATTTTATGTTAAAATTGTAGGATTCGCAAGCAACACCGTTCCTTACATTATAATGGCGATTCAATGGAAACAAGCGAAATGTTGTGGCGATAGAGCCAAGTTGGCATCCTTTTGTGAGACCATGTTGGCATCTTGGAGATTGATTGAACATTGCAGAAGATATGCTGTAGAGCCACCTGATGGGGAGCTGCAACAAAGGGGATAGCACAAAAAACTTCCCCGCAAAAAAATACATATACGAGCCAATTTTCATAGTGATCGGTTGAACGGTTTTGGAGTGAAGCAATTTCATATATACAAACATCCATTTTTATATTTATAGATTTTGCAATATCAAATACTATATACTTTTCTTTATTTGAACATAATTTACCAAACATGTTGACCTACTTTAAAAATTGTTTTAAGCTATATTCTAAGGGGGGGAAGGAATGGGCTTCCTGAAAACACTTATAGTTAAAGTTCGGTAATCGAAAAAGTTTGAAGTCACCACACTATAGAAAAACGGATCATAAAACCATTATGTCTGTCAAGCCTAATATCTGATAGACTGTTTCATGAACAATGAATTCGGTTGGGAAATATATTTTTATAGAAATCTCAAAGAATCAGTATTTTTACAGCATATAATTTAATCCGATTATGTTGATTTACGTCAGCTATTAAAATATGAAGCAGTCATGAGATTGTTTAAACACGTTGCTTGAATATTTTTTACATGGAAAGCGCGTGATCTATTTTTATCTCTCTCATTGACACATCTACACATAACTCATATCCACTACTTTAATCCGTACTTTTCGCAATGATTTTTATTGTCTTTGATTCAGTTGTAATGGATATTTTTTGAAAAGTATGCGGTAATATTGATTGCCGAGGAAAGAAAGAAGTCCAGACACATAATACCTTGCCGTCTGTCGCTTAATAATTACATTATTATAAATATAGCATATATATATATATGCTATTGAATATAATACAATTTTAAAAATATATTAAGGTATTCGACTACGTTCGGAACCGGGATTTTAAAAAAACGCATAAATGGATAATTTTCATGATATTTAGTGTCACTTAGATTAGAATACATGTATAAAATTGTTTTAAGGACACTTTGACAAAAAAAATTATTTAAATACAATATTTCGGCCAAAAATTAACTTAGAATAACCTTTTTTTCTCCTTTTGTGAAAAATACTTCTATTATAATAATATTTTGCCTGTGTATAGCTCAGTCCTCTGTACAGAGGCTCAACTATGATTTTTGAAAAATTCACATTATTTTCAGTGTTACAACCCATTGAAATAATTATCGGCGTTTTTTTCTTCAAGTTTCTCCCCTATGTTGTCGTAAAACATGGATAAACCCACTTCTAAGTTATATATTTCAAAAATTCTAGTTGAGCCTCTGTGCAGAGGTCTGAGGCAAAATATTATATATACAGGCAAAATATTATTGTAATAGAAGCATTTTTCACAAAGGGAGAATATTTTGAAAATATTTTGAAATGTTTATTTTTTGTCAAAATATTATACTTAAATAATTTTTTATTGTAATACAATTCTTAAAACAATTTTATGTACATTTTATAATCTAAGTGACACTAAATATCATAGATATTATCCATTTATACGCTTTTGCAAAATCACGGTTCTGAACTTAGTCGGATACCTTAATGACTACTAGTTTTTTATTTACTTCTTTTTCTTTGAAGAAAAGTAACTACCGTATTTACTCGAATTTAAGTCGCCCTTTTTTCCGATGTTAAACCTACTAAAAATCGGGTGAGGCTTAAAATCGAAGAAAAAAATATTTATTGAATGGGACAGTTAGAACTATTACAGGTTCATATACGCATTTAAAAGTTTATTTTTCTGGTAATATAACTTAGTATTCACTTCTAATTAGCTATCATTTTAAATTTATTTTAATGTCTTTAAATTGGATATCGATAAACCATTTTAAACTATTTTCATTTTTTCACAAAAACTCGTTGAAAATTTTGGGTGGAACTTTAGAATCGATGGCAGCTTAGATTTGTAATACATACGGTAGATTAATAATTTTTTGCCCTTTAAATTTGGGATAATTTACCTGCGCTGTAGAGAATCTGATGCCATTTACGATCTGTCGAGGGTTCAAAATCCTCACGTTGGCAAGACGTGGAAGTTTGGGGAGTGAGGAGTCAGAGATCAGGTGTCATCCTTGTCACTTGACTGCAGTTCAAAGATAGAAGGCTCGTCGTTGGTGTTCCTTCCGAGACTTGCCTGAAATGTAACTCCCTTAATAATAGAATTAGTCAGTGGGGTATTTTTTGGATTAAGAGTGTCTCTCTCTCTCTCTCCATGAATTAAATACAACTGTTTGCGTAATTTGGTTTGAAAAGAATGACACTTATAAATCTCCATTTTAGAATTAAGTTATTTCATTTGTTAATGCTAAAAAGATTTGTTGTTACTTGTTGAAGGCCTTTTAACTCTGAGTTGAAATTCAATACTTAGCAATGCAAACTGAATATTTTTCAGACCCCAGTATATAGTGGATTTTATTGTTTTATTTCTTTAATAATAAATGTTGTTTTAAAATATTCTTTTAATATCAAAGCTGGTATAGACTACTGATTTCGAATTGAATTAATATAATCTGTGGGCCCAGGTCTGGACGAATGGTTTCACGGGCTACTTTAATGACACGAACGTTACAGCTGACCGTATTTTAAATCAAGCATCATGGCAAAACCAATTTAACATAAATACAAAAGAATAAAACTTTGTTAATGTACACAGCAATTAAATGTAATTAGCATTAAAAGTTATATTTGTGTTTATCGTTTGTTTACTTCATTTACATGGAGCTACATTTATAACTACCATTTGCATGTTTTAGCTGGTTTTCTCCTAAATCGGTATCAGTTAAGAATAACTCTTTGATAATTTCTACTTTCCAAAAGATATTTCACAAATGTAAATATTTGGATCTAAAAGCACTTTAGCTTACATTGGTATTAAAAACATATTAAGTTATAATATCTCGAATGTAACCATATGTACGAAAAGTTTGTGAAAATGTCAATTTTTATGCAGACACGAAATCTGTTTTCATCTAATAACATAATCGTCGAGATCCAAAGCAACTTAAAAGTCTAAAAAGATAAAAACATCTCAACCGTTTGCATTTTGTTCGCGGACACACAGGATTTAGCGGGAATGAGCGAGGCCGATTGGCTTGCAAAGGCTGCAACCAAGCGCAAAATTGACGATGACGTTAATATTCCTAAATCGTTTTACAAGAAGATCACGAAAGAAAAGAAGAATAAGGTGAAGTCTTTGGAACCAAGAATATCTCATTCTAATAAAGGGCATAACAAAGAAGTACACAACATTAATAAGGGGACTGTCATGTCATCATTTTTTACGCAACTACAAAATATTTATTTCTCACTGAAGGTCCTTGGTAGAATTTCAAAACTACTTGAACAAATTTAATTTTAGTTGTGTCTTCCTGTGATTGCTAATATTGGCTGCTGGGAAAATGTGGAACATGTGCTCAACTCTGTGTTCCAAGTTTGTCAGAGGAGGAAAGATCCTAAGACTGGCTTTCGGACTTAATATATGAGGTGGTCTCAAATTTTCACCACTTCTTTCCTGAAATGCTTTTAAAATTTCTGTGAATTTGTTCTAATAGTATTTGTATTTCTTCTTAACCTCAATTTTTTTTTATTTATTTTTTATTTCCCCTGAATGTGTGTTTAATACTTACTTCTGTAAGCCCGTGTGATACTTTGTGGTGCACGGGGTTTTACTAATTGTTTTCAATAAAAAAATTCATTACAACTCAACCAAGCAATGCTACATAGATGATCTGAAATAACAATACAATACCTATCACCTAAAAGAAATTACAAACTAAACTAAAGACCTGTACACTTAAGTATATTCAGCACATGAAAACATCACAGGAAACGAAAATGCAGATATAGACAAGAGAACTCGGTAAAAGTTGCAGAGCCGGATCGCAAAATCCAAGATCCCGGTGTTTTCAATCCCAAAATCCAGTTTAAAATAACTTAATCAGGATTTAATTTTTATCTGAATTTATATTTAAAAATTTTTTTTCTCATCAAAATTTCTAAAATTTAGTGCTGGAAAATTTATATTTTGTTTATGAAATATGTGGAATTTTTTTGTGCAAACGGTAAGTGCTATAAGAAAAGAATATATACAACTTTCATGCAATATATTTAATGGAGGGAACGTAGCACAGATCTCAGTGAAACCGCAAAAGAAATACTTTCACAATAATACTGAGAAACCTCTAAAAAGATTTTACCTTAGTTCCTTTTCAATTTAGGTACGCGACTACGTTCAGAACCGTGATTTTGCAAAAGCGTATAAATGGATAATATTTATGATATTTAGTGTCACTTAGATTAGAAAATGTATATAAAACTATTTTAAGAATAGTATTATAATAAAAAATTATTTAAGTACAATATTTTTTGACAAAATATGAACATAGAATATTCAATTTACAAAATATTCTCATTTTGTGAAAAATGTTTTCATTATAATAATATTTTTGCCAGTATATAGCTCAGACCTCTACAGAGGCTCAACTAGAATGTTTACAGAAAAATTCACATTATTTTCAGGATTTAACACCAATTTACATAATTATTGGCGTTTCTTGAATTGCTCCCCTCTGTTGTTGTCGTAAAATATGGATGAGCCACTTCTAAGTTATGTATTTAAAAAGTTCTAGTTGAACGCCTCTGTACGGGGTCTGAAGAGATATATACGGGCAAAATAACAACCTGTAAGCTGACCCACAACAAAAAGGAGAACGACTGAAAAAAGATTATTCCTAAGTTAATTTTTGCCGAAATATTGTATTTAAATAATTGCAAATGTCGCCCAAAACAATTTTGCGTGTATTCTAATCTAGAGTGACACTAAATATCATGACAATTATCCATTTTATTTGCTAAAATGCGGTTCCGGCTGGCCTCAGTCTACTCGTATAGAGGACCTGCTTAAAAGACTTGAGACACTCCTCTCATCGCATTACTAACAGCTCATGCAGCTGGATCTTCTATTTCAAATATAACATTTGAAATTAATTCACCATTCTGGTTCAATAACTGGATCAATTTATACACAAAACCAATAAGTGCAGAAGAAATGAATAAAGTTATCAAGAGGTATATGTGCACCAATACAGTCATGGAATTTGAGACCTGTCATCAAAGTGAAAAGAAATGTCTCTTTTTGAAAATGGAGGAGATGTTGTGACTACCTAAAAGAACATACCCTATAACACTATAACTTGTAAAATCGAATGAGTATTTTCTTCAGGCGGGATGGTGCGAGCAAATATAGAAGCGGTTTGAAAGATGAAACCCTGGATTGAGCTGTGTTTTTTAAAGCATTTACAGAAACACAAGAAATGAGAAAGAAATGTTTTTAAGAATTTCATTAAGAACTATTTTTTATTTGTTTTATGATGAATTATTTTTTGTGGTTTCAATAAAATTAATATTAAAGCAATTTTTTAATTTTCGTACTTGAGTTTTTATTATGCAATTATTAATACTAATGTGTACGTATTTTTAATAAATATTCCAATCCTTGTCCCGGAAACGGGGTTTGCGGATAATCATAATCCAGAAATCGAGGTTGAAATATAGCGCGGGGCCTGCAAAACAGACCCGGCGATCTAAACACACGGCAGAGGCTGATCTACTTAGGGTAGTACAGCGCGTGCACCGCACGTATGGGCGGCAAAACAAAGGGGCGGCCGCAGGCCAGTATATGGTTCTTTCAATCGGCGTTACGAATACGAAGTTACGACGTCTTTGTTACAATTTCACAAAATAAAACTGCAACAAATCAAATAAATGCTTTTGAATTTCGAATACATATTGAAAAATCAAGTCCCGATTTCCCGATGCTTTGCATAGTTTAAGAAAAATAAAATATTAATGCACCCAAGTGTTGAGATAGAGATAGTCAAAATATCTACTATTTGCAAAAGAAATCCTTCATCTGTGCTTAAAATTTGCGATAGAGCTAACAATACCGCATTAAAAAGATTTTTAATTAGCGGCCCACAAGCACCACTGTGGATTGATGTTTAGCAAAGACGTCTCAAAAAGGATTTTTTGCGAGTTGCTACGAAAATAATATCTAATGCGGTTAATCCAGTGCTTCTCAAACTTTCAATATTGGCGACCAATATTCAGTAAATTTTCATCGCGCCCCCCCTCCATACAATACCAATGTATTGTGCGTGTGATAATGTGAATTCATTAATACTACGCTTTGATTCTACAACTTCTGGCCACAATTTAAACCTTTAAGTGCCGCGGCGGTTATGTAAGCGCGTCTAAAACTCGGCAAAGCGTTATTATTTTTCCTCCGGACGTATATATTCGTCTTTACGAAGGCATATGATCTTTTCTGTGCGCCTGCTATCCATAAGAAGTTATTCCGGAAAGGATTTACGGAATACAATACAAGGACCTGGGCTGTGTTTTCCAGAAGGATTTATTTATTTCAGAGGATTTGCTTATTTATTCTCCCCATCATAATGCATCATACATGCCTACACGTGGAAAACGGTGGCATTTGGAGAGTGAATCGTAACTCTTAATCGGCAGTTAAGGGATTAATTATAAACGTGCAAAAAAAAAATTATCAAGATAAGTGTTCATTTTTTTATATACAATTTATATATATATGATGATAAGACTGGGGCCACTGGTAAATTTGTTGAATTACGACTTCTTGGTATTGTGGTAATCAATGAAACACATCAATGCAGTGGTGATACATTTATAAATTAACTATATCAGTATAAATATCCTATTTTTCATTTCTTATTAGCAGAATGTATTTTTGGTTGTTACTTTCAGTAAATTAGTAATTTTTTTAAATAATCATTTGTTTTTAACTTTTGAATATGCTCGCGCCCCCCATGTAAAGTTATCACGCCCCCAAGGGGCATAGCTCTAGTTTGAGAAACGCTGGGTTAATCTAATAGGTTTGAATTCAATAAACATTTGAGGAAATTAAAGTTTTCAATTTAATAATAACCAAATTTGTCCTTCCTCTTTTTTCCATTAAATTTTTAAAAAATACAAAGTATTTTTTGCGTCTTTTTTATTTCCAACCCGAGGTGACACGTGAACCATCAACTCTCACACACACATACTAGTTGAAGTACCCGATCTTCACTCGGGGTAAGTTTTAAAGTAAATAAAATTCAGTTTTTTTTATAGCTAACATATTTTTTACAGATAGTAGAACCAGTGTAGACAATCTATCAAAAAATTAAAAATAATTTTTAATGAGTGTTCACATATTGCAAGGGGTTTACGGTAAAATGATTTCATAAAACCGAATAACTTATCTCGTCACACTTATGGGGGGCCCTATTGTATCTCATTTTATACGCCACCTTGGATTTTGGGGTATGAGCGGATGTTACAACAAGGTGCGTTTGGGCGGGGGACCCACAGTGTTAAGAACAAGCAACGGTCTCATTTATCAACCCACTGAAGACATTATTTTTGGGTTTTAGAGAAAGTTAACATGCTAAAATGAAAGAAAAAAAAAGAATGAAAATATACCGAAAAATCCGGCGCAAAACGCCCCACTTTCAATGTATTTTTAATTTTTTTTTGGTATATTCGCCATAACGCGCATTCCTTTTTAAAAAAATTTGAAATGTATTTTGCAGATTTCTTATTTTTTGAAGTAATTATTTATTGGATGAATTTCCAGACTCTCTTATGAAAAATAGTATACTTCTAGAATTATACAACCCCGCGCAAGAAGGGGGTGGGGAGAAGAGGCCGAATCAGCGCCGGCTGGTTTTTCCCACTTTTCTTCTTTGATTCCTTTCCCCCCCGGTAGACGAGACGGACGTTAATTTTGAAAAATTGCAAATCGAACTTTTACCTGCTGTCTGATATATTCAATACATGAATAATATTGAATACCTTCAAAAAACGAGCGGTTATGGGGGCTGGTAAACGAAGAGAACTTCCCGGGTTTTAAGATCTAATGATTCGCGAAAAAAGGAAATCTCTCAGGATGTTTGATATGGCGAAATCTCCATAAGGGGGGTGGAAAAAATGAAATGACAGTAATTAACATGCCAAAAAAAAATGTGCTTTTACGGGGCAAAGGCCCTTTTTTAAAAAAGAAAGTGTTGCTAACCGGGTCCCAAAAACGCCTGAATGGTTAATTGAACAAAAACGGTACGTTTTTTCGCCTTAAAAAGGTCAAAAAGTCCTTTTTTATGTTATCCAACAATGAATGTTCATGGGGATTTTTTTCTTTTAAATAAACAAATTTTGTATATTTAAATTTTTTTTAATCTCTTTTTAAAACCCCCATTTTTTATACTCCCTATAACGCGCACCCCAAATTTAAAACTTATTTTTTTGTTAAATCCCTTTTGGATTTTCTAAATAAAATTATAACGAAAAAAAAAAGTAGTATATTTCTCCTATGAGTGAAATAACCGAAATAGATAAACCGAAAGAAATATTAATTTCAGAAAAAACCGTTTCATTAAAATACCATTTTAAGTAACATTTATTTGGAAGCTATTTTCGGACCTGTTCATTTAACATGAAATGGGTATGAAAATATCCCAAACAGTTTATCATATTTTTTGCCAATTCTGAGAAATGACTAACAAATACAGTTATAAGTTTTGTTTTTTTAATTCCATGAGCATATTTAAGTTGACTTTTGGGTTTTTAACAAAAAAAATTCAGCATTATTGTTTTTAAATCGCTTAAATATCTTATATTTATTAAAACTGATATAAAATTTCATGTCGTTTTAAATATCTTAAAAGTCAGTAGTTCCGTTAATTTTTCTGTTATATGTAGTAATAAAAAAACAGGTTCTTACCTCACGATTGCCGATTCTTTCAGCAATATTTGGCATTCGTGGTTATCAAATAGCTGGAGTTCGCAGTCCCACATGCATGTTATACCAATGACATATTAAAATTTTCATTTATTTAATGTTTTTTGTATATATTTAACTATACACACACACATACACAATGAGGAACACACACAAAAGTTTCAATAGAAATAGAAAATCTCCTGGCGCGCGGGCCGCACAATTCAACGTGTGGGCCATATGCAGCTCATGTGTGTTGGACCTTCGAATACATCAATCAGTCAGCAAGATTCACGATCAATATTAACTATTTTCTACTTCGAAATTTTCTGTGGAAATAAATGGAATATAAGTTTTCCCACCATCAAAACTTTTTTACAAATATTGTGGAAAAATTTAGAAAAAAAGTAGCTACAATGTGGAATTATTGTCTATTTTTTATATCTGTTTAATAGCAATAAAAATAAATACATAAACCTCGATGTAATATAAATCGTTAAAAAATTCACTGGAAAAGGGTTGTAGAAACCTTTTATATTAATATTAGTTTACAATTTATGAAGTAAAAGCATTATAATTTATATAAAATTATCTGGCAATATTTTATAAATCCTTTTATTAAAATTGTTTGGTAGTGTGGGAGATTCGTTTTGGTTTTACTGTGTTATTTTCATCTTTTTTAACGTTCTATTCGTTCTTCTTGTAGGGAATGTAAGTTAATTTAACGCATTTTATGCTAACAGGTAAGAATGAAAAAAAATGAATATTATCGAGAGAGATGATCGCTTAGATCAGAAGAATGTTGATGAACACATGAGAGATATCATTCTAAAAGAGGTCTTGTGCGCGGAAAGTATTGCAACTCTGTGATAGTCATTGTTAATAGAGATAAATTGAATCTTAAGAAGTGTTTCACTTGCAAATTAGATCTTATTTCTCTTAATTATATTTAACTGTCACCCATCCGGTATAGTGGTTAGCGACGCTGTCAGTTGTGACGTAAGGCCTGGGTTCGAATCCCGGAGAAGACATGGATTTTTGTAAACGTATAGTGTATAAACGTATCTTTATTTACTATGAAAAAATACTTTTTGCACTGTATAGTTGTAAATATTTTAATTAAATATATCCAAATTAAAATAAAATTAGCATAGCTTCTGTTAGCAGATTGTATGACAACAATTTATATTAGATTTTAAGATGTTGCTTTGTAAAGCAGAATGCATGAACGTGAGCCATATGACAAATGGTTTCGCCACCCAATTATTACATCATTTGTCTACTTTGACAAGAAGATTTGTCTCAAAATGCTGTTTTATAGACGATGTTCAGCATACCACTGTTCAGAACATAAGACACACCACTTTGTCACCTTTACTAATCATGCCATATTTCTAGGTTCAACGTTTGAAATTCTCTGTTGCACTTACTATCTTGCACTTTTATTCTTTTGCTGAACTAGCCATGTTAAATAACAATTAAAAATCGTAAATATAACACAAATAAACTTTAAAATACAGTCGTGTCGACGAAATTGACTATACTATGCGTAGAAGAATTTTGTATCATAAGCAACTGTAATCCAAGACGTAACTAAGGTAAATAATCCATATGACACAACAAACGAGTGTACCCCGCGACCGATCACCTACTACGCTGCCGAGTAATATTTCGCAGTGAATTTTGTTATTTTGAAATAAAATGCAAACCATTTTGATCGCTGGTGTGCCCAAAATATTGTGTCATGTGCCGTTGAATGCACGCGTGCCACTGGTCGCCACCCTCTGTGCGCTCTTTGCGACAGGGGGATCTCTAAAAAGCCGCAAGTCCTCTCGTGAGGTAGAGGTGGGAGGCCTCTAATCCCTAGGCAGGGGCGCGAAACCTCTAAGTGGATCAATCCTTTGCCATTTTTCCCTTGCAGCCGAAAATGCTAAATGAGGCATACATGCCGCCTAAATAATTTCTTTTCATTGGCATTATTGGGAAAATAACTCTTTTACTCAAGCAAACTTTACAAAAACACCCATCTGTAGGCAGTGGTTAGCGACGCTGGATCACAGCTGTAGGGCCTGGGTTCGAATCCCGAGAAGACATGGATGTTTGTAAATATATGGGGCCTTAAGCATGAGGGTTTTTGTAGCCCCTCGAGCAGCAAGTCATCTCGGTTGGTGGAAGGGGAAGAGAGATGGGAAACCCCTGACCACCCCCAGGTTGTTCTCCATCAAAATTGGGGTGGGAACGACCTAAATTGTTCTGTCAACTGTATGATGCTCAAAACTACGGCATGCTAAAGACATTGCGCCACGCAGGCCCCTTTTGCCATGATGAATTTCGTGGGCCTTGATTCGCTTACTGCTGATCAGGCATTAGTAAATAAATAAAATATTAGTAACATTACTTAAAACTCTTTATTTACTACAGAAAAGGTATATTTTGTGGACATTTTAGTAGTAATTTTTAGTTAAACGTATAAATCCAAATTATATAAAGTGTAACAGTATTGTTTCGTTGGCAAGTGATTAGATAACAAATTATACAAGTATTAGGATTTGATAAGATGTTAGTTTTAGTAGAATGCATGCTAAATTGGAGTATCTGCTAAATGGTTTCTAAGCGAGTCTTAAATGTAATTATAATCTCTGAAAATAATGACTCGTATGCAAAGGTCGATTAAAACATGGTTAAAATAGCATGAGCCTGCTTCTTCCAAACAGTGCTAACTGGAATCGAATTTAATGCTTCCAAAAATTTCGTTACTGGCATTTTACTTATATTGCTTGTTGGCTTATTTCTGTTTCAATCAATTCTAACTTTTACCTTGTTTCAATACATTTTTGAATCCATATTGAACTAGACTAGAAATCAATAAGTTGCATTTCAAATTTTTCAATTTTCAATGACGAATTGGGGCAAGATCAGCTTTTCAAATGATACCACATCACAGGGTACATAATAAACTTGAGCGTTTCTGATAATTATTTGAAATGAGAAAATCTCGCTGAAAATTCCTTGATTGAAGAATCAATCGCGGTTGATCGTTTTGATCAGGTGGCGTGCCCAAAATATTGTCCGCGTGCCATCAATGGCACGCGTGCCGCCAATGGTTCTCGCTCCCTGCCTTAGGGTGTTCTCCCTCTAAATTGGGGCAGAAACGAGCTAAAACGTACTGTGATCTGTATGCTGCTCAAGGCTAAGGCCAACGACAGGCGTACATCTAGAAGTTCAACCTGTCTCAAGCTCTGGCAATTTTCCTTCCGTCCCTTCTAGAAGGACAAGACAACAACAACATATTTAATTATATTCTGTCAATTTCTCAAGTAGGATTTTTCTTCTGTTATTTATCGTGAATTGTGAAAATTTCAAACTGTTTCTTCTGAATAAAATATCCATTAAATTTGTAATCTAATTTATTGTGAATTCTCTATTTGATTTCTGGACTCTTTTTTCTTAAAAAATTTTCTTATATAATTCGCAAGGATTTTTCAGGTAGTATCAATTGAGGTGACTGACAACGTACGAAACCGTGATTTTGAAAGAGCACATAAATCAATACTTTTTTTTATGCTTAATTTCAGTTGAATTAGAATATGCATATGAAATTTTAAGAATAATTTACAAATTTTTGCTATCGTTATAATAAAAAATTATTCAAGTTCAACTTTTTAACAACAAATGAAGAACGAATGTTATATTTTCAGAATATTCTCCGCCAAAAGCAGAAAACTGTTTCTTTTAATCATAATATTTGTTTATGATATAAGACTTCTACAGAACCTAACCCAAAATCTTTTTAGAAATATACAACAGAAGTGACGTGATCTATATTTTAATATATTAGAGAGCAGAGAAATTTTAACAAAAAACACCCTTTATTATTTCAGTTGATTGTAACTCTAAAAACAATATGAATTTTTCAAAACTCATTGTTTAACCTCTGTAGAGAAGTTTCAGCTATATACAGGTATATTATTTAGATAGAAGCATTTTTCATTAAAGGAAAATGAGAGAGAGATTTAAAAATGTCATTCGCTTTTCATTTTTAAAATTTTTTTCTTGTGTTAATATTCTTAAGCCAATTTTATGTGTATATTTTAATTCAACTGACACTAAGTAGCAATATATATATATATATGTATATATTCGTTTGTACGCTCTTTCAAAGTTACGGTTCCGAACGTTATCTATCAGTCTCCTTAAGGTATCCGACTACGTTCGGAAGCGTGATTTTGCAAAAGCGTATAAATGGATAATATTTATGATATTTAGTGTCACTGCATTGTGCTATATAAACGTTTTAAGAATAGTATTAAAATAAAATTAATTTCGGTATAATATTTTGACAAAAAATGAACATGTAAATGACCCATTTTCAAAATATCATTTTTCTTTGCGAAAAAATGCTTCTAGTATAATAATATTTTGCCTGTCTATAGTCGACCTCAAGGTATGAGAGGCTCCAACTAGAGTTTTTAACTATATAACTTAGAAGTTGGCTTCATCCATATGTTTTTACACAACAGAGGGAGACATTTTAAGAAAACGCGGATCATTATTTCCAAGGCAACTCAAAAATAATGTGAATTTTTCAAAATCATAGTTGAGCCTCTACAGAGGTCTGAGTTATATATTGCGACAAAAATGACATATACTAGAAGCATTTTTCACAAAAAGGAGAACATTTGGAAAAGGTTATTCTGGGTTAATATTTTGCCAGAAATATTGTATTTAAATAAATTTTTTTGTCCAAAGTTCGTCTTAAAACAATTTTATACATGTATTCTAATCTAAGTGACACTAAATATCATGAAATTTATTTATTTATGCACCTTTTTAAAATCACGGTTCCAAACATAGTCGGATACCTTAATATGTTATTATATTACATCTACATTCCTTAGCTATCGTTTGCTCTAATGTAACTTTTTTGGTAATCATAAATTGCGTACAAAATGAATTTAAATTAACAGTTTCTCGATTTTTGTTGTTCTTCAATGTAGAGCATGAGAAAACAAAACATTCAATAAATGGTTTTATTTCTTTTCCTTTATTTTTCACAAGATTTTTTTCAGAAACTGAAGAGTAAGCGCAGTAGATGGAAGTCTTACGAATCATTGATTAAATTCATTAACTCTGAAAATAATGTGAATTAACTCTGAGGCACCCAACTTTGAAATTTCTCTTTCTGCCAGAATGGCGCTTAGAAAATATTTCAGTTCGAAACATATTCTGTCACCTGCTGAAACATTTTAATGTAAATGAAATTTTTCACAATTGGTAATCTACATCCAATACAATGGAACGTTAGATTTGTGTTTCGTTATCAATCTCGAAGTTTACCAACTTCACGATCTGAAATTAAATACTTTTATGAGCAACAGATGGCAACACTGCATGGCTTCAATGTTGTGCTACATCTAAAATAATATACTGCTCTCACAGAATATGTATTTACAGTACCTTGTCTTTTTTCATTTTATAATTTTTATGATTCTATTTTGTGTTAAATTACTCTGAAATTATATATATATATTTATTGATTCCTTTTGTTAATATTTTCAGAGATAGATGGCGCTTCAACCCCTAAAGAGAGCCTGTTCCAAAGTAATTGAGATGGAATCGAGCAATAATAAAACCTTTATTCTTAAAACCTTGTATGCGCCGCACTATGATCGAAAAGTAACACAAATTTTTCATCGACGAAAATTTGATAAAACTCAAATATTAGAGCCATGAGTATTCCGAAAAACAGTTTTTTTTAAATTTTTCATTACATGTTTCATAAATAAAACACACGTAGTTATTTCACATGATTTTAAAACTGTGATTAATGATATTTATGTTAAAAAATTGATTTGTGTACAAACTTTTTGAGAAGTATTAGGAGAATTTTTAAATGCTGTTCAGAAATAATTCAGGTTCAACAAAAAAAATTAAGCTTTCCAACCAATTCCAAAAAAAAAAAAAAAAAAAATTACGTAATTGGGTAAAGCAATGATTTATACATTTGTAAAATTTTTAATTATTTATTTATTATTTTTTTTTGTCTTATACTCAAACAAGAAAGCCAACAATAGGGAAAAGAAAGTAATAAAGAAAATTTTCGTATTAAAATTCACAGCGTAATAATTATACAGGTGAGAAGCTGAGTATAACAAGGAAAAAATAGAAACTCACTGATAATTTTTAAAACAAGAAATAAAGATGAAATGCTGCTTTGGGAGCACTTCATCTTTATTTCTTTTGTTCTAAAGTTGTTGTTTTTTACTCTCCGTGATAGTCAGGAAGGCATTTGTGAAAAATTTCTACTGGGGATAAAGTAACTAATTCAGGAAATATTTTGCTAATATTTCCAATGCCGTCAGTTCTTAGGATTTCCTTTAAATTTACAATTTTTCCCTAGCGGTGTTGATTATTCCTGTAGTTTTATTGGAGTTTTTGCTTCAAATTCTGCCTTCCATGTGAACTGAAGGCTCTTCAGGATCAAATGCGGCTTAATGAAATATCTATGTTTGTAGATGTGTGTTTCAGTCTTACCACAAATATCTACTAGCAGACTAAGTTAAAAAATATCCTCATTTACATCTTCTACATCCGTCGAACATTTTCTCTTTCTTCCATAAAGACAATCGACAAATATTAATAAAGTCTTCATTTAACCCAGTGCTTCTTCTAGAGTCTAAAATGGTTTTGAATGGGACATCTCGTCAGCGTTATGTGTCTTCACTGACTGAAGAAATATGCATAAACCAGAAGAAATATGTGCATTCAGAGAAAAAAGATATTCATTATTCTATATATTGACCTCACATTAAACTTTATGATGTTAAAAATGTGAGTTTACTTGTCAATGTTCCATTTATGGAATATCCAAATTTTTTGTCTAATGGAAAAAAAAAAAAAAAGAATTATCTTTTTAAAATAACTTACAGTCTATCAACAGAATCATCATTTTTGAAATACTTTCATTGAATTATTATAATATTTACTAAATTTTGAATTTTAAATAAATTTTTGAATTTTCCTCAACAAAAAGTTTTAAAAAATATTTCTTTCATTTTAACAACATTTTATTGATACTAAAAATTAATTCATGCTTTCTTTCTTTTTTGCATAATAATTTTTGGTATCAATTATACCGTTGACCAGTTTTGTCCAATCAAAAGACGTCGCAAATTCCGTGATATAGAGCCTTTAGTGGAAAAAGTTCTCGCTCAAGTTCGAACACAGTAATAGTAACGATGACAAAATTTGGCGACATATTTTTAATTGGCGATTCTTTTCGTTTGGCGAATTTGGACGATGGTATAATACATTAGTACCTAATTTTTATAGAGTCATACAAATAAAATTGTATATTAAAAAATGATGTTCACTTATGGAATACTAAACACATAAGGTTAATATAATTTGGTTAGAGTTAATGTATTTTCTTTGATTCCATAGAGCAAAATCAAGGAACAGATGTAATCCGATATTTTGCTGATTTTGTATCATTTGCTTGAAATCAATTCTGTTTGTCTCCCAATTTATGATAGTTTTTTTCTTAAAGTTATTTTATAGCATTTTTTCTCGTGAAGCTATTATCGAAGTAGTGGGATAAACCATAGGTTTAAAAATAACCGAGAGGGTCAAGAAGAAAATAAAACATCAGTTGTAACTTATTTTTATAGATGAAATAACTATCAAAAACATCAAATGCATTTTGTAACTTGTAATAAACAAGCAGATGCTGATAGCGGGGCACAAAGCGTATTAAATTTTTATTATCTCAATATTATGTAGCGGACGGAAGGACATATTTTCCTCTTCGTATTTATGACTTATTTAAGTGAAGTTCGCGCTTGAAGTTAACTGCGTTCTTTTATGAGAGAAAAACAAGAAATTAGTTCACCCAAAAAAACCAGCAACGATGTTATAAGAAAGATGTGATCTTTATTGAAGTGTTTTTTTCGGGAGGAGGTGAAGTTTTAGTCCGCATGATCCCTTAAACTCACCTTGAGCAGGGGGGGAGTTTTTGCATCAATTCTACAAAAAACAAATCAGTTATCAAAATTTTGGCAGTTTAATTACTTCACAAACGACTGAGTTGTTTTTCAGTAAAAAAATTGTCAACAATTATTGAAATAGTTTCACAAAAACAGTTTTAAAAAATTAAAGCTTGTAAAATTACTTCAAAATTTGACTATCGAATATTGTTATGATGTAATAGGAACATAACAGATATTAATTAAAAGTAATATTTATGCATCAGGTTATAACAGCGGTTCTTAAACTGTGGTTCGGAACCACAGTTTAAGGTGTGGAAGAAAATTTTCAAATGCTACCTAAAGAACTCCATCAAGAAAAACATACAGCCGTAAGTGTAGCACAAGACACACTTCGCCCTGTCAAAGACACAAGCTCAAAAAAAAGTTCAACATGCTATTTGACGATCATTTAAGGACAATAAAAACTACAATAACTTAAACAAAATATGAGAGTTTTTCCAGCAAATAAAATTCCTGTAATGTTAATGAAAGGTGTCTGATTTGTGTCCTTTATTACAGTCAAGCACATTTGAAACTTTCTGGTTCAGTTTGATTGATATTTTTTCCTCAAATTTTCAAAGAAAAATTGAAAAGTCTTTAAAAGTAGGTAAGTAAACTTTCTCTTAATTAAATAATTTGCTACAACAATGATTTTTGTCACGCACAATGAAAATAATTATAAATAAAGGATTTGGGTGACTCAGTCACCCCGCATGACCATTAACGTTGGTATCGGGTGCGTGCCTGTTCCCGGGTTAAAAAAATAATTATGACTGCATTGATATATCACATTTCATCGCTTTTCTCGAATATTATGTTTCTCAAATGAAGAGTAAAATTATTTCCTAATGATATTTCAGATTTACTGCGTTAATTTTTTGCACCACGGGATTTAAGTATTGATAAATGATGACAGACATAGCTTCAGTGTTCTCCCCCCATATTCTATAAATAGAACAAAACAAAAACAAAATAAAGAATCCTAGCTCCTCCCCTTTGGAACATAATACTCTCCCTTCCCTTTTATTAACAAAGACCTAAAATCGATCAGCTTTGGGTGTTTCCTAGATTCTCTCCCCACGCGCAAAGCAAGAATTGCCATCATTCAAATTCGTTGTCATGTCAACCATCTCCAGTCATGAGAATTTTCTAAATGCGTTTCCATGGTTACCTGGTAGCGAGTGCTCCTGCACTTCGGATATGGGGAGGGTACATTTCACTCAAAGAGGGTGGGAAGTGTGGAGGAGAATATCGATTTTTGATTCCAGGTAAATAAATAGTAGCGTAAACAGGAGGATTTCACGTGCCTACTTTCCCGCCAAAACTGACGACTTCCGCGAGTTTTCCTCTCAACAGACGCTGAGCGCCAAAATGTAGTTCAAGTGCAATTTGGGTACATCAAGTCGTAGACAGCACATATGTTCCGAGTTTTTTATTTTTTGGGATTTGCATTTTGTTTAAATTGTTGTAATGACATTGTCATGTAGAGATTAAAATGGGAATGGCATATGTTTTTGATATGAAGTAGAATACATGTACATTAATTTTTTCCTGTGTCATGGCTGAACGTAATGCCACTTTTTTTTCTTTTTCTTGTTTTAAAAAACTTAGTCTGCATTTTTCTGAATATCTATTAATTCTTATATTACAAATTCTTATTATTCATTCGTACAAAATTTTTTTAGAATTAAAGTACGTTACATTTTCTGACAAAGATATTTTGAGGTAAAATTTATTGTCTGAATCCAGTTTAAATTTTAAATTCAAACCAGTGTTCAAAATTAACCCTTTAGAGGGCACAAAGCTAAAATACACTTTTTCTGTGATAAATGTAACTGATAAATGTAATGTTCTCATCCTCTATAAACATTATTTAGTCACAAAATAAAATCTGATCAAGGTTTTTTTTCTTGGGTGGTGGCTAGATGTTATAGCCACTGCGCACTTAAGACATTTAACTTACTTTTTAGGACAGAAATAATGAATCATGTTAAAATGAACTTTTTATGAAAAATTAACACATATTTATGTAATAACTATTTCAATAAGAATTAAATACAAAGTATAAGTGTCATTAAATAATAATAGAATAAATGCACAACACATAGAAAAATATTTAGAGTATATATATAAACTAATATACATTGAAATTGGTGTATATCCACATTTTATATTTTATTTAATTTTAGTATAAAAAGTTAGAAAAAAAGTAATATTTTTGAGAATTTAAATTAGTTTCATAAATTTGATGAGCTATTTGCTGTGGAACTGCATATGTCTAAACGTTTTTCTCTTAGCAGAAAAGCTGCGTAAAGAAAGATTTTCAAACCGAAATCATTGTACACATATTTAATAAACAAAGTTATTGTTTATATTTCCAGAGCCCCATTTCTCACATGATTCTAAGTGTTCTCTCTCTCAGTGGAGGAAAGCAAAAAATTTCTAAGACCATTTTTCTGTTCTGTGGCTAGGACAGTGGATGAGGGCACTCTATCACATATAATAGCTTTCTAAAAACCCCTAAATAAACCTTTTTTTAAATTGCTTATTTGCATAATTCAATTTCAGATGAGGAGAAAAATATATACTTAAGACACGTCGAATTTTTCAAAGATCAGAAATTTTATGTATAGTAGTAAAACACAGAATTTGTAGATTTTTAGAAAAAGCATTTTTAACTACCCATCGGGGACATGAAATGCAAAAAAAAGGTATCTTTTACCAGTTTTTATGCGTTTTAGCTTCAATTAAAGCATGTGGATGGACTAAATATCCATCACCTGCTAGGAGAAAAACTTTTTAATATGTGACTAGACCTATTAGTCACTGCCCTCAAAAGAGTTAAACGTATTTAATTTTTCTATCGTTTTTCGCGAGTAATACATATGTAATATATGTTCATGTTAACCAAATAAATAAATATTAATAATAAAACTGGCAATTTTATAAAATATAAATCCATCTTTTTTATTTAAAATTTTAACAGTGACTCTGTGATTGACAAGTATACTCGTCATCGCTCGATTTACGAGACATAGGACATAGATGCTCGCTCTCAAACGGGGTGCCACAGTTAACTGTGGTTAAGAAATAGTAAAAATTTTCAAAAGAAAGGAAGTCAGTTTGCAAAATAATTTTTAATATTACTTAAACATTCAAGAAAATCCTAAATGATGTTATTTTCTTGATGTCACACGCACTAACGATACTCAACTTTTTTTTCTTTGTGTTACTTTTCTACATACATTTAACTCTAATGCACCCCTTGTACATGACCTAAAATTTTATGCTCCTGTGGAACATACATTTTTACAGAAATTTTCGAAAAATTCTTATTAGGGACGATTCATACTTGTATGGATACGATTCCCTTATTTTTGAGAAAATCTTTCATTACGAATCATATAAGCAATACTATAAAAATACTAAAAAAATTTAGTTGATAAAAATTTTCAGAATTTTCTCCAATAAAAAACTTTATTACAAATGCTTTTTCGTTGTTTAAACTTTTTGACGTCAAACTTTTCCATTGGAAAAAAAAATAAATTGTATAATACCATACTCCTAAAAAGTCAAACTGGTTGATTTTAATTTGTGTTGTAACCCCTCTACAAACTTCCACATCATGCCAAAGGAAGGAATTTGAGCATCGACAGATTTAACGACAGATACAACGTCGATTTCGTAACCAATGACCCCTCTGCAATCGCAAAAAAATAAAAAAATATATAAAACATTGAAAGTATTTGGTCCGTCCGTGTCAAGTTAGTCCTGACTTATGGTTCGTAAACCATAAAAACCACTAGACAAAAGTGATCACTCTTGTCCTGGGCTGTTACTGGCTTATTTAGATACCACCAAAGTAGCCATCATTGCTGTTAGGCTAATTACTCATACTGTGACGGGGCTTTTATCACGATTTCTAGTAACTGTCCTCTTGGGGTTCTTTGGTGCCGAAAGGGATTCTTTCAAAACTAAAGAAGAAGGAATTTTTGTTTAATATATTAAATTAAAATTAAATTAGTTTAGCTTGCTTCCTAAGGGATGCTTGGTGGGTTGCTAAGTAGAAAGAAAATCCAAAAAGGTGATATGAGATATAGTCAGAAGGGAATCTAAATTTTGGGAAATTAGCTAACAGTGCCGGTGAAAAAGCCGGGGTGACCCCGACGGGTATACCCCGAAAAAGCCAGAACAGAAGTGACAAGGACCGAGTGTTTATCTAGGATATAGCGGTTTGTTAAGTTAAATTTTGTTCCCTTTTACTAAATATTTTTTATCTATAAAGTTGATTCAGTGGTTAAAGGGCCCATCGATTGGTTTCGTGTTGGCTTTCATTCTTGATCTACTCCTTGTTTTCTTGTTGTTTTTATTGTGTTTAAGCTAAGTCTTTTAAAAAAGATTTTTTTTATGAATGACTTTAGTTTTTCGTTCCTCCCCCAGAGACGGGGCCGGGGAAAACGGAAGTCCCCCCAAACCCCACAATACCATTATAATCTCCACATAAAATGTTGTTTGATTTTTTTTCCTGACATCCGGGCGGGGTTTTTCCGCATGCCACAGTGGCACAAGGAGTAACAATGGACTCTACACCAGGGGCGTCTTAAGGCAGGGGGGCCCGAGTCCTTTTTAGGGGGTCTCATCTCTTTTAAGATCTGATTAGAAAATTTTAACTATCAAATGTTATTCCCCGGTTAAAACCCCAAAAAACGGGGAAATTTTGGGACATATCCAATTGGTATGAGTGTCAAGACTGTATTATTATGTTATGACCGTCGTCCATGTAGTGGTCTAGGCCTACCATCAATAATCATTAAGTCAAACAGCGGCAGTCGATCAAGCCGATTTGTGCGATTGTAAGTCATGCACATTTGCTTGTTTCGGGTTTTTGTATATGTATTTGACAACGTATGCTATATACAATGCAATAGGTGGGGCCTACATTTGTGCACGAGCCCAAGTCCTCAACAAGTCTTAAGATGTCCCTGTACACCACTCTACAAAGTTATAAGATAAAGTTAAATCACTATATGTCTCCCCTCTCTTCGCCTCACGTATTTTTATTTAAAGGCTATTTCTTATTTTCAATTCTTTGTCATAAAACGATTCTGCTGAATCTGCTTGCGTGTAGTTTGTGGAATTTATGCAAAAAATCGTAACATCTTCTGTTTAAATGGGACTCATTCTTAGCGTTAAATATTCAATTTAAATCAAAAGGATTGTGTAATTCTTGTAAAATGAAACATCTCTCACTGTTGCGCCTTGAAAAAAATCTTCAGAATTATTGAAAGTAAAATTTACAGAATTATGAGAGAGAAAAGATCTGGAAGATAGCTCTATTGATAAATCGACAGATATATTTAATTGATGAATGCCGCTGGAATGATGTAGTTGTTTGAAAAAAACTTCATGTGCTCTGCTTTCCGCTTTTGGTTCTATATATGAATAAGAACAAATTTTTTCTGATATAAAGGATATTTTGAGTCCGCAAAGAAGTTGTTTAGCAGCTGAACATTTAGAATCATGTGTCAAAATGTGAGTCACAAATTATACCCTTGATATTGCGGTATCAAGTAAAGCTTTGCAGGGACAAGGTTCACTTTAAAATTTTAATTTATTTAACAATATTGCATGAATACTTATATTTTTTGTGTTGTTTATTTCTTATTTTAACAAATATTCTTTTAAAAGATATATAATACATAAGTACAATTTTAATTTTTTTATTTATGTTGAAGGAATAGTTATATTTTATGTTGCTTATTTTTATCTTAATAAATATCTTTAAATGATACATAATCAACACATAGTAAAACTCTAAATCTGTATTTTGACCTTTATTTCCTAAATCCCGGGTTTGGGGAAAAGAATTGTTTAAATATGTCCTATTCTTTGGCACGAATCATATTGGTAAAATTGGTTTGACATTAATATAAAGGTTCTGATTCCGCATGCATTCCTCAAACGAGGTATATTTTAGGATATATATATTGTCACAAAGGAAATACTCTAAAGAAATGTTTCCAAAGAAAGAGAAGGGCCTCCGAAGATCATTAGAACACCTGAAAATGTGGAACGAGTTCGTGTGTCAATTCAAAAGAAAATATATAAAAAAATATATATACAAAAAGAGAAAATAAAAGAGAGAGAGAGACCGGTATGTGACAATTATAAAACAATTTTCTTACCCACTCTCCAATTACTTGTAGTTACAGCAAAATAGGGCCACAGCCCCCCTCCAGGGTTTCCATGGGTGTTTTAAGAGCAGCCTTCCCCTCAATGACTGATCTCACTGAGGGGACGTTAACTGGTCTGTGCGCTCACCTGATTTATCCCTTAATGATTACTTCCTCAGGGTTTTTTTTCTCCCGGTTTTTCAAAAATCGCCCAAGACCCTACAGAAGAATATCCGAGCCGGAACTGGCAATAACTCGGTCGATATGCTTGTGTAAATTCGAAGAGTTCAAATGTTGTGTGGTCATCGGAAAATAACAATAAAGTCGAATGAAACATGTAGTGTGTTTTATTGTATTTTCATAAAAGGAACTTCTCACGCCCAACGTTGTATATGTGTCACAGTTCTGGATTGAGTAGATTTTTACTGAGGTTTATCTTTCAGGCTATACTATGGTTAATGGCGACTCACTTCGTAAATTTGACCGGTGATCAAGTGATGCTGTCGATATCTGTGCCGCCTTTTTCTCTCCGAAATTCCACACCAATGTGAGGACTTTGACCCACGTCAGATATAACGTTCACATCAGCTCCTCTACACCAGTGCTCCGCAACATTTTTATCGCTGCGGACCGGTCAACGTTTGATAATTTTATCGCGGCCCGCTGAGGGTGGAATACGTTGAGTGTTTATATTTTAGATTGTTTTGATTTAACAATTTTAATTTAGTTACACTTAAATATGCCTTCAGAATAAAATATAGTTACACCCAAAATGAATAAAAGTGATTTAACGTGGAATATAAAGTGATTTCCTTGGAAAGTTGCGCAAATCCGAGTGAAAAGCACCTCTTTAAATAAAATGGCAATAGTTTAATGTTCCTTAGGTGGCCCGACACCATTTGATCCACGGACCGGGGGTTGCGGATCGCTGCTGTACATTACGGGTCCTTAGTGGTACCAGGATTTGAACCCACGACATGACAACTTCGACTACGAAGCCGCGATCGTGGATATCGTGGCCTGTCACAGTTCGGGATCCTCTGATATATACTGATATGCTTGATATCACATACAGGAACCATAAGATTTCAAAGCCAGTGGCGTAACGTGCACCCCCGAAACCCCCGCACCACGGAGGAGGGGCAGGGTTCTAGGGGGCCCAAAGCCTAGCCTACCTGCCACCAAGTAAAATCCTTGTAAAATCCAACTTGGGGGCCCAAATGTTCTCCGTTGCGCCACTGTTCAAAGCCCTTAAATGCAAATACGGAGAGGGAAATAAACACATAATTGCTTAAATAAATAAAATGTTACCTTACACTATTATACAAAGAAGGAAAAAAAAATGCTCTTTATTCAAATCTCGAAACAGTAATAGTAACGACTATATTAATATTGGCATAAAAGATGAAAACTAATATAATTTCATTTTCCGTATTTTACTTCAGCGTACACACACAGACTTGTTTATCAATTTACAAACATATTTTCTATGAATATCAACGTTAAGTTTAATAGTCTTTGTGTTGTTGTGGATGTGTATACATTCACATTTTTACACACAGTGTTGTACATACAATTTTATTATGATTTTAAGGTACATTCGCTGAACTACTGTTTAATGTTATTTTAAGATGCATTAGCAAAGTTATTCTTTGTTACTATTTTAACCTTTTATCTACCGACGGTACTTATATGTACCACTCACTTTAAAATTACATAGAATAACCATTTTTACGGATACTCTAACGATACTTAACAGGAATATCCTTTTAAGTCCACTCTTCCAAGATATATGGCAGCACGGGCTCTATGATAAGTATTTTAGAGGGGAATGCGAATAGTTTTACTGCAGAAATTGCATTGTAAGCTGAAGGCGTTTTCAGCGGATTTCGAAGCTTGTCATTTTGTGACGTCTCTCTACTTCTTCTATTTAAAAAGACCCTTTAAAGATTCTTATTTTTGACGGAACAGTGATTTTTAATTGGCAAAATTTTCTAAACCCAAGTTACTTTTTTCAAGAAAAAAACGAATATTAATAGAAAAATGAGAAAAATAATTTAAAAAGGTAGAAAGTTTGGTGAGAATTTGAAGGTGCAATCATAAATAACTTGTGCGTTGTTGGAATAAAGCATTAACGGTCTGTAAGCTTTGGAAGAAGATGTACGCTTTGTTGTTGTTAATAAGGATTAAGGGAAAACTCCAGAACTTCTTTATTTTTAAAATTTTCATAAAGGTTTTTTCTTCAACCTTGAAGGATGGGAATAGTGAAATCTATAAAGGTAAAATATTTTGTCGTAAGGAATTAGATTAGATAGTTAAATTAATATAATTAAGATAAGTGTTCTAGTTGCGCGATCTGACTTGAATATAAGTTTAATTGTTGGCTCATTTTCACTTTAAAGTTGTTATTTAGAATTAGTAATTTAAGTTATTCTTAATAAAGTTGTGTTAAAATTACATAATGTCTCATCATTTAGATAATCCCCCCCCTAGCTTACGGAATACCCCGAAAATAGTCATCACAGGATGGCTATGTCTCAATTTTTTCTAAAAAATATTAATATCAAAAGGTGTCTTTTTTTTTTATTGAAGACCTTAGAAAACGATTTGACTATTTATTTTAAGTGAACGTGTATATTAATTTTTTACGTTGAGTATCTTTTTGTTTTTAGCTCTGACGGATTAAAAATTTTCCCAAAAATTGACATTTTTTTTTTCAATGTAGTGATTCAAAAAAAAAATATTACATGAAAAAAACTGCAGTAAATCATAATGTGATAAATAAAGGGTTAAAGTACATTTAGTGCAGAAATTAGAAGGTGTTTTACATTTCATAAATAAGCTTCATCGCGTTGTTCGCGCTAACCAGCATCAAATAACGGTCTGTAAGTTTATTTCATTAATTATCAGATGTATGCTTTGTTGTTGTTCAACCCTAGATATGACCGAGGGAAATATACTTCCCAGCAACTTCGTTCATTTTTAAATATCGACGAGAAGTTATTTGTCCACCTGTGACAGGGATGGCGAACTAGTGGCACGTGTGCCATCAAATGGCACTCGACACAATATTTTGGGTGCGTCAACGATGAAAATAGTTTGATTTTTTATTTCAAAATAACAAAATTCCCTATGAAATATTACGAACAAACGTGAGTGATCGGTCGAGAGGTGGTGGGGTTATTGTGTCTTAGTGTGTTATAGCCTTAGTTGCGTCTTTTACTACAGTTGCTTATGATGCAAAATTTATTTACGCGTAGCATAGTCAACTTCATCAACACAACTATATTTTAAAGTTTATTTGTCTTATATTTACGATTTTAACTGCTTTTTTAACATGACTAGTTTAGGAAAAGAACAAAAAGTGCAAAACAGTAAGAGTAACAGAAAATTTCAAACGGTGAATCTAGAAATATGGCATGATTAGTAAAGGTGACAAAGCGGTGTGTGTTTATGCTCTGGAACAGTGGTATGCAGAACATCGTAGGTAAAACGGCATTTTGAGACAAATCACAAATCCTCTTGTCAAAAAAGTGAACCACTGAAAAAATAATTAATTGCTTAGAAACCATTTGGCAGATAACTCCAATTCAGCATACATTCTACTAAAAATAACATCTTGTGACGGGCTCACGCGTCTTTTCTTTAACATGACCTCTGGGCTCTTTGGGGGCCAAGATTAATGGTAACTCTTTTCCAACCAAAACCCAAGAAGCGAAACGTGAAAAAAAAATGCAAATAAGATAGCTTTTAAATAACAGAAGTTTCAGTAAGTCGGATGGCAATTTGGGAAATGTTATGTGCGAGAGTGATACAAGCGTAAATGGACAGCCAGTTGAAGTTACCTTGAATATTAAGCCATTAGGTCAAGGTGCATACTATTGCACGCGCGCCCAGACGCCTCTTCATAAGATTGAAGCTAAGATTGGATTAAGGTAGGATTGACTATTTGATATTAAGACTTGTAATATTATTAGAAATGAAATTAGGCGGATTAGATATTGATAGTGGTCCAAGTTACACGATTCAGTATAACTATTATTGTGTGTTTGTTCGTCGTAGATTCTCTCTTAACTATAATCATCTAAATTGTTAGACGCTTAAGTTACATTCTTAATAAAGTCATATAAAGAATTTAAAAATGTCTTTTACTTTTGTAAACCCTACACCTCTAGCTCACGCGGATAATCAAAGAAACGGTCACCTTAGGGGGGCGGTTTCACAATCTTATAATCCTAATATAAGTTATTTGTCATACAATCTGTAACAACAGAAGCTATACTAATGTTACTTTAATTTGAATTGCATATATAATTAAAATATTTAGAACTATACAGTGCAAAATAGTATTTTTTCATAGTAAATAAAGATTTTTTGAGTTGTTAGTATTAAGTTTTATTATTTTCCCAATAATCACAACTCAAAATTATTCGATGGCACGTCTATACCTCATTAAACACTTCTTTAGAAAAAATGGCACATTGATTCATAAAGGTTCACCACCCTTGACCTATGAGGTATAATGAAATTATATAGAAGGTGTTGATCACTTTGATCAACTTCGAGAGGAAGATAGAATTGGACGACGTGACATCGAATCCTATATTTCATAATTGAACTAGAAATTGTCAATGCCTTCATTCTCTGGAAAGTAAGCAGAAGAGATTTGGGACCTCAAAAACGATTAAGTTTTATATAGCGGTTCGTGGGGTATGTTAATCTGTGTTGCTTCCACACATTGCCAGAGTAGTAGGAATGTATTTTGGGTAGTTATTGCTATACATTAATTACTTATTGTTATATATCAACTGCATACGTTCGATAACCGACCAATTTGAAGAATAAATAGGCCAAGACAGCAACGCGTCCGAATGAGTAACCTGAGATTCGTTGAATGTTCACCGGTCTTACTTGTAGCAACTCTGTGCCAGTCAACTCTTTCTAGTCATACCTCTTCTGTGAAGCCTTTATGGCCCGATTTGGGACCTTAATTAATAGCACAGCTGTATAAGATCATGATAATGACAGCACTGTAAAATTGCAAAGTTTGGAGTCACAGTTCCTAATGATGTGATGGAGGGTGTCAATTTTCCCCATTTTCAAAAATATGCCAGTCATCACTTATCCTAATGATATGGAAATTTTTTCTTTACTTTTATCAGAACTGATATGACTCCTCCCTTTTACCTCGTGCCTACTTGATGTTGAATTTCGGAGCACCCTGCATATAAATCTGGATATTCGCAAATTAGCTTTGCAATGACTAGGGGTGGGGTGGGGGTTACTCTTTATCCTCCTAATGGCGGACAGTCCTCATTGTATAAATTATACAACTGTTCATACTCCTTGCTCAAATTGAAAAACTATAACTCTCATTTATACAAATGCGGCCATAGCTCATAGTTTTTCAAGCGCACATCAAATATTTTCAAGACTGGTAAAACTTGTCGAAAATCTCCACCGAGTAGTACCATCTTACCAACAAATGGTAAATTAGAATCGTATATATCTCGAAATGTACATCTATTGTAGTCAACACATTTTTTTTTTTGGATATTGTAGAGGCTTTATCCCAAATTATAATACCGATATTCTGTAATATTTGCTTTTTCTATCGAGTCCACTTTGAAGTGTTATTCTTATCAGTAAAATTCAGCGGTAAATTAAATGTCTCGTGCGCCTTTCGTTCATGTGGCAGAATGATTGCAGGAATTCCAGTCCAGGTAATCGTTGCGATCTGTTTTCAATTGTGCTTGGTTCGATCGCAAATAATACAAACGCACTCATTCAATTTTCATAGACGCATTTATGATGTAATGTTGTGTTGATCTTTGAGCTTGAAAAAGTTGATTGAACTGAGTGAGTGAGTGAATATTAACGTCGCACTGTTTCAGCTACACGAGGACTTTTGGCGACGGACCTCGTAATTTTGAACCATGGTCAAGTGACGAGGACGACACCTGAGCTGGAAACTCTTAACTACCATACCACACCAACGGGAGGATGTTTGAGCTCTCGACAGATTTAATGTGCATCGCTCCCTTACACGGCGGGTCTTCAGTGGTACTGAGTTCTAACTCATGACAAGCCAGCCAAGAGTCCGTTACCTTTACCACTTGGCAACCACGGCTACGTTGATTATAAATTTATTACATCATCACGAAATTTTTTGTTTATAGAGAGAGAAATAATATACTTTAACCTAAATAACTCCAAGATTAATTAAGCAGAGAAGCTCCATAAATCCATCTCAAATAACCTTTTCAGTCACTGTGACATATATTGGTTCGAGTTAACCAAGCTAAATCAAGCTCTTAATTATGCAAGCTTCATTAACAGACATTAAGGCTATATATTATTCAGAAACCAAATTATAACCTATATCCTTTTCGTGTAATTAGATCGATTGAAGCCAATAAATTCTGGAGTGGGTTTAACCAGATTGATCAAAATATGTAACTTATTTTGTCAAGACCGCTTTTTGTATTTGTTTGTTATGGAAGCAGCAAATCTGTGAAAGTTCGAAGAATGGTTATATAAATATGGATGACGTAAAACTTCCGCTTCCGGTTGATATCCCGACATATCAAGCGCAGATTCTAGACCTTGTGTTTCGAACGAAAATTATCACGAAGAACTAATCTTAATTTATTTCGAAGGACAACAGTTTTGACGCAATTGGGGGGAAAATATCCCATTTATATTCATAGGTAAAAATCAGATAACTGCGTTATTAAATTATGATCGAAACTAGAGCTGTTATTCGGGAATAATAATGAGTGGTATGACGTTAACATTGATAAAATTTTTACTTTTAAATATTTTGCATAGTTGAATTTTTATTAAAAAAATATTTATAGAAATTAGAGTTGATTTTATTCAATAAAAAATCCAAAAAATATGTATTTGGTACAGAAACTTAAATGTGTATATATATAGTTGGTAGATACACATAAGTTAATAACCAGATTTTTAGGGCTGATAATATGAAAATAAGAAGTTGTTCTTTGTAAAATTATTACTAATTCCATTTTTTAATTTTTTATTTTCGGCTGAAAGATAAATGAAAGATTATTACTTTAACAAGTAATAATCTTCACAAGTTATTATTATATCAACTCTTTAACTTGACATAATAATTAGGACATTTGCTTATCCTACTTAATTTCATTGTAGTAACTGCGTAAAAATTCTAGAAGGGGAAAAAAATCGGGAATTTCTTAGCAATCTACTTTTTAAATTTTAAAAGTATTACAGAAATTTCTTTTTTGAAAACATGAAAAATATAGATTATGTGTTTATAGTGTTAGACGATTCAACATAATTATAGGTTTTATATAAGCAAATCAATCTATAAATTTATTATCATGGGAAATTGAAATGTAACAATATTTTATTCAGCGCGCGTATGGTAATAGTCATATCAGTATTTACTGGCTGAGGATATTCATTGGGAATATATACAGAAGCTAAATTACGTAATAAATTTTTGTTTTTAACTCAAGAATTTCTTAAAATTTCGTTTCTAGTTTTTTTATTGAATTAAATTTCACGTTCGCGCACTTTTTTATATCAAATTATAATATTTTAAAATCTATTAATATTATAATATTTCCAATCTATATTCTATCAATATTTCCCAAGCAAATCAAGTCAGCAACAACTTTTTTTCGGAATTCATCACATTTTGTACTTAAATATTTCTTTTTCATATAAAATTTACAATATTAACGATGCATCTAAATCTTTTTGAATATCTGAAGAGAGTGTAACTATTAAATTTTACTAGAGCATTACAGATACTGCGGTGAGAAAGTGAAGTTATTCACAAATATTCTTAAGGTATCCAACTACGTTCGGAACCGTGATTTTTCAAAAGTGTATAAATGGATAATATTTATGATATTTAGTGTCACTTAGATTAGAAAATGTATATAAAATTATTTCAAGAATAGTATTACAATAAAAAATTATTTAAGTACAATATTTTGGCAAAAAATGAACATAGAATAATCAATATTCAAAATATTCTCCTTTTGTGAAAAATGCTTCTATTATAATAATATTTTGCCTGCATATAGCTCGGACCTCTGTACAGACGCTCAACTAGAATTTTTGAAACATATAACTTATAAGTGGGTTTATCCATGTTTTACGACAACAGAGGGTAGAAATTTTAAGAAAAAAAAACACCGATAATTATTTCAATGGTTGTAACTCTGAAAGTAATGCGAATTTTTCAAAAATCATAGTTGAGCCTCTGTACAGAAGTCTGAGCTATATACAGGCAAAATATTATTATAATAGAAGCATTTTTCACAAAAGGAGAATATTTTGAAAATGGGGTCATTCTATGTTCATTTTTTGTCAAAATATTGCATTTAAATAATTTTTTATTGTAATACTATTCTTAAAACAATTTTATATACATTTTCTAATCTAAGTAACACTAAATATCATGAATATTATCCATTTATACGCGTTTGCAAAATCACGGTTCCGAACGTAGTCGGATACCTTAAGGTGACTGAGAGATAACTTTTTTTTGCCAAAATGTCCTTAAAACAATTTTATACATGTGTTATAATCTAAGTGACACTAAATATCATGAAAATTATCCATTTATGCGCCTTTTTAAAATCACGGTTCCGAACGTAGTCGGATATCTTAATTTGCAACCAATTAATCAGAATAAAAGGAATAATAACCTCTTAGTAACAATATACTCGTAAAAAAATTATCGTTTTTGTTCAAATAATGTATACTATTCCACCTTCTTAACTCTGGGAGAATTTGAGAAAGGGTTTGGCAGGCTGCAATTGTACTCTTCATAGATTATCCCGGCATTCTCAGAAATTTCAGGTCTGGAGAAATATGGTTAATCACTCCCTCTTGTGAATATCCTCAGTCTCGAGATATTTGTCAACCAGCTGAGCCTTGGGGGAACGAGAGCATTACCATTTATAAAAATGAACTGGAAAACTACTTCTCTGAAATTCTCCCAAAGGGCTTTAAAATCTCCTCCCCATACCTCAAAGGTTACAAAGTGCCTTCCTGAAACACGTGCAGCTTTGTACGCCAACCCAAAACATGCAATAACTCCTCTACAGTGGTCCACTTCCATGATGATGGAGGGATGGTAACAGTTCCCTGGTTATATCTATGCATGTGAACAGTATTCAGTCTGATTCTCGAGTCACCGATGAAGAGAACACGGGGCCACTGCTCCTGTGTCAAATGATGATGTTATCAGGTCCATGTCAGGCAGACTCTTCTGTTACTTGAAGTGAGTAGGATGCAGTGTTTTGTTTCTAAGAATAGACTCGTCATTTCAAGCCTTCGTTAAAGAGTATACATCTAAACTGAAAAACCAGAAGCAGCAGAGAGCATAGACTCGCCATTTCAAGCCTTCGTTAAAGAGTATACATCTAAACTGAAAAACCAGAAGCAGCAGAGAGCATAGACTCGTCATTTCAAGCCTTCGTTAAAGAGTTTACATCTAAACTGAAAAACCAGAAGCAGCAGAGAGCATAGACTCGCCATTTCAAGCCTTCGTTAAAGAGTATACATCTAAACTGAAAACCAGAAGCAGCAGAGAGCATAGACTCGTCATTTCAAGCCTTCGTTAAAGAGTTTACATCTAAACTGAAAAACCAGAAGCAGCAGAGAGCATAGACTCGCCATTTCAAGCCTTCGTTAAAGAGTATACATCTAAACTGAAAACCAGAAGCAGCAGAGAGCATAGACTCGTCATTTCAAGCCTTCGTTAAAGAGTTTACATCTAAACTGAAAAACCAGAAGCAGCAGAGAGCATAGACTCGCCATTTCAAGCCTTCGTTAAAGAGTATACATCTAAACTGAAAAACCAGAAGCAGCAGAGAGCATAGACTCGTCATTTCAAGCCTTCGTTAAAGAGTTTACATCTAAACTGAAAACCAGAAGCAGCAGAGAGCATAGACTCGTCATTTCAAGCCTTCGTTAAAGAGTTTACATCTAAACTGAAAACCAGAAGCAGCAGAGAGCATAGACTCGCCATTTCAAGCCTTCGTTAAAGAGTATACATCGAAACTGAAAAACCAGAAGCAGCAGAGAGCATAGACTCGCCATTTCAAGCCTTCGTTAAAGTGTTTACATCGAAACTGAAAACCAGAAGCAGAGAGCTCATTTGCGAGTTGAGTAGCTGTCATTTCCTTTCTGTGTCTTTAAATCTAAGTCAAGTAGTGGTTATCTTTGTTTTTGGTGTCTCTTGGTGTAAATGGGCTTTTGGATATTTTTCCTGAAACTGGTTCCATAATCTGGAAACCATATTTCGGGATGCAATGAGCCGCTACTCAGATATACCATTGCCTTGGCTTTAGTTTTCTAACTGCTCTCCATTGTAGTTCATCATCTATACATTATCTTTGAGTCTTTGTTTGCAAAAGTTTCAAAACTAATTGCAAACTTTCAGGAGTACGAGGAAAACTAAAATCGCACAGAGAAGTGTTAGAAATACCTGTCTTATCAGCTTTCGGGATTTACACAAAATAAAACAAATACCAGCAAAGTTGCAGCGAAATAACAACAAGTGTTTAACTTAAAATTTCACTAAAATTCTTAAGCACAAATTTAGATATGGAATATCGTTATTTTGAGGAACGTGCTGCAAATAATACTGAGGTTGAACAAAAAACAATTTTTTAGGTGAAGAAGCTGGTGAAAAAAAGAAGAAAAAAACTCTACAAAAACAAGGATGTTTTTACAGCTGTGTCAAAAAGACTTTATTAGGGGTACTAACTGTTATTCGAGAGCGTGATATTTACTAAAGAAGAGTAATGAAATCAACAAGATTCTGTTTCTTTTTTTTTTTTTTTTCCCCCCTTCTTTTCTGTTTTCTTTCTATCCAGAAAAACAGCAGCGAAGTGTATGAAAGCTATATTCAAATTCTGCAATCATATTAAAATTATTAATATAATAAATTAATGGTAGAATGAAGAAGGGACTTGCTCTATGTATGATTCTTTCAGATAAATCCTTGAAACGAAAGATCTTTCTCTCTCTTTGTATACACAGTGCGCCCGCTAAAGTCCGTTATCACTCTAATAATTTCTAAACGGCAAGAGGTATAGTCATAAAGGTCTAGGTATAGCAAAGTTGCCATGCGCTACACACAAAAAACTGCTTACAGTGCTATTTGGCTTATAAATTTAGAGTTAGTATTCTGATCTCAAAAACAGTACGAGATACATGAAAAAAGTGAATTACAAAGTTGTTCAGCCCCATAGATTTCGTAAAAGAAGACACCTTTCGTAAAGAAGGTTGGAAAACCGCTTGGAGGTACAGCTGTGACGGGCTCACGCGTCTTTTCATTAACATGTCCTTTGGGTTCTTTTGGGGCCAAGATTAATGGCAACTCTTTTCCAACCAATACCCAAAAAAGTGAAACGTGAATAAAAGATGCAAATTAGAAAGCTTTTAAGTATCAGAAGTTCGAGTAAGTGGTATGGCAATTTGGGGAATGTTATGAGAGTGCGCGATTCAATAGTTAAGGGACAGCCAACAGAGGTTATCACGAAGATAGAGCCATTAGGTCAAGGTGCATACCATTGCACTCGAGTAAAGACGCAACTTCCTTAAGATTAGATCGGCGATCGGATTAAGATAGGATTGACTATTTAATATTAGGATCTGAGATATTATTGGAATTGAGTTTAGCGTCTTAGTTATTGATAGTGGTCCGAGTTACGTTATTTCGGTATTATTTATATTGTGTGTGTTGTCATCGTAGATTCTCTCACATATATTATTATTATATAATCTGTTAGAAGCTTAAGTTTGAAGGTCTTAATAAAGGCAAATTGAGATCAATGGAATCTTCTAGTTCTTTTCGTTATCTTACACCTCTTGCTCACGCTAATAATCAAGGAGAAGGGGGCAATTTCATACAGCCAACATTTCTTACCGATGTCATATGGACGAATAAAGGCGTGCTTTGTGTGTATACTATGCACAATAAGCACAATATCCATTTCTGATCGCGGAATAATTTTAAATGTGTTGTCGAAGTTCGGCATCAAGTTCGCTGGCCTAAAAATGTCTGGTGCGGTGTATTCTAAAACAGACTGATTAGCCCGGTATTTTAAGAGAGCACTTTAACGTACAATCCAATGTTCTGGGGCAGTGGTCGGAAATCCACGGCTCTTTGACTCCTTGGCTACGGCTCTTCTGTGAAATGTAAAGTCCAGGCACTGAATATTACTTATTATCTTGCCTTGTAAGAGACGAGTAAATATTTTTGAAACACAAAGCTATAAAAAAGGGGCACATTTATAGAAAGCAACAGTATCTCAGATAGGCGCTCGCAAACATGAGTTACACTCCTTATCTCCGCCTAATTGTCCTTACTAAAATGTATTTTTACTATTTGTAGTTAAAAAACACTTTTATTGTGGGCAGTATTCAAACAAACAAACCAGCATATATATAAGATGTTTTTTACTGAATTTATTGTTTTACAACAATTAGTACCTTTATTTGGTCGGTCAGGTTACCTTTTCTCCGCCAGCAATCTCACAGTTTACTTGTAATTAAATTATAATACGTAAATCTTTTGAATGACGTAAAAGTGTGTACACACTAAATTATTTTAAATTCATAAAATTATATATATTGCTAGTTTTACGTGTGATAGTCATCTACCAGACCATCGGCTTATCGATGAGAACTTGGAATCGGGCCTCAAATTAAAAACTACATCATACAAACCTGGCTTACCCTTATTTTTCAAGGAAATGAAAGGTCAATGTTCACATTTTAGTTATTTTTAAAAATACCTTTTATATTATTTTACTAGTTATATTTTTAAATAAATATTATTATCTTTACATAAGTATGATACACCAAGGTTTATTATATAAATTTACTGTTAGTAAAACTAAGACTTATTTGGCAAATGCACAAGCTTGAGAGTGTACATTTAATCCTAATTATTTCCGTAATAATGTCTCCTACTAAAGCAAAGCATATGTAAAAAAAATGGCTCTTTGAATAAATTTCAATTTTGTATTATCTATATTTGGCTTTTTAGATGACAAGGTTGCCGACCACTGTTCTAGGGGAGTGTTCCCCAACCATTTTATCGCCGCCGACCGGTCAACGTTGGATAATTTTACCGCGGCTCGCTGAGGAGGAGGACGTAGATTGTTTATATTTTAGACAGTTTTGATTTCATAATTTTAATTTTATTGTATTTAATCGTGACTTCAGAATAAAATATAGCTACACCAAAAAGTGAATATAAAGTGATTTAACAAATAATATAAAGTAATTTCCATAAAAAGTAGCCCAAACCCAAGAAAAATATACCGCAGTGAATAAAATGGAAGCAATTTAATGTTTATTGTGCGGACCAGTTGTATTTGATCCACGGACCGGGGGTTAGAGACCACTGTTCTAGGGGGTTCGCCGTTGAGTGACCTCCAGAATGTGATTCCAACACGACAGAGGCAGGTCAATAGGGGTAGCACGTGTCACACAGAACATTCGAGAACCATTCCAGCAACAAGTCATCGCCTATGGTGGTTGCGTTGAATGACCTACATGGTCTATATAGGATTTTTTTGTGGGGATACATCAAACAAAGAGTGTATGCAACCCCTCCATCAACACTGCAGGAACTTCAAAACCGTATTATGTATACTTGTGCGAGCGTGTCACGTACCATGTTGAAGAAAGTGTAGCTGGAAGTGCAAATCCGTGTCCAGATGTAAATTGTTGCTGGATACAATTTTGAGCATGATACACGTAGATAGATGAGCTTCATTTCTGGAAAGTGCAACTTTGTTAAACAAGATCGAATACACGTGTGTTTTGTGCTTTTAATTTGTATCATTTTTACACGCAAGATATTTTTTTTGCAATAAATTAATGATGCTGAACAACTTGTAGTCAACTTTGTTCGTGTATCTCGTATTGTTTTTGAAATAAGAACGCTAACTCGAAATGTATCCGCTAAGTCTCACTTCAAGCAGGACTTGATGTGTGTTATGTGTAGCGTAGGACAACTTTACTATACCTAGACCCCTCTTTTATGCCTATAGCTCTAGACGTTTAAAAATTATCGGGCTGACAAGAATTTTAGCGGTCACACTGTATACATTTGCCTGAAAATTTGGCTTTGACCTCTTTATTATAGACCATAACAGAAATCCAAGATAGTACTATTCATTTCAGATTGCAATACATAATCCAACAAGTACAAAATTTTAATTCAATAAATAGGATACAGCTGAAAATCAAGATATAAATAAATAACTTCTTGGGGACTAAAGGATATTGGACAAAAATGAATCCTTACAAAAATGGCTAACAAGAAAATGCGATTTCGACGATGGGATGGTTCACGATAAAAGATATTTATAGAAGAGAGAAATCCTGATATCACAAGACACACATGGATTCTTTTTTACATAAATGAAATTCTATAAAAACTTATTTATATCACATCAACTGTCGCTCTGCTATATTTTTTTTAAATTATTTATTCCTGAACAAAATAACTATGAACATTCTTATGAGGGAAGTCAAGAATTTTGTATTTTATTTTTCAAGCTTTTCAGCCGAGAGATCTTTATTTAGAAATTTTGGTTACTCTTGCAAGCTCTTTCCAGTGCTAAAATTAGTTTTTAGTACCTTTAAGGTACTTTTAGAAGTTGAAGTGCAAGTTTTAGTTTACTCTTCTACCTTTAAAACTTATTTTCTATAAGATCTCACTTTGTTAAGAGTATATTAAACTAATAATTTTTGTCCGGACGTTTCACAGACAAATAGCTAATTATGTAAATCATCTCTTGTACTATTTCAATTAATAATATGGCAATAAATGTCCTTAAAACAGCAATCGGATATATCCTGCAGTTTTAACTGTCCATAAATCAATATCAAGGAAGCGGCTTTCACATAAAATTAAAGATCTTGAACTTTTTCCAGACATTTAATTTGTTTTAAATGATCGACTTGCTGAGTGGAATATGAGCTAAATATACCTAAAATAGAACATTAATTGCATGACGACATTTTTGATTAACCTCCTCTGTGATAATTAAAACTTTTTCTTTATTCTTTAAACAGAGGAAACATAAAACCGATTTTATTCATAACACGTTGTGGCAACAAAATAACCGCCGGCGAAGTATAAACAGACCTTATTTCTTCTTGGTTTTTCTGACTCGCAAATAGGTTTTAGTGAAGTTCTTTTCCGAACGGCTATGCGCAGTTAGTATCCCAACAGAACACGTACTGGAAGCCATTGAATTCTGCTACATCAGCTAGGCTCTCAGAAAACCAAGTTGAGTTGTGATAGACTAGACGCAAAACAAATTTTAATCCGTTCTGTGAGATGATGGATAGTATCGTCTGATTGTATCGAATTTTTGCAAGAATTTTAAAATTTTTACGAGTTTTAGTTTTTTTTCTTAGAACTTTTTGGAAATACTTTGAAATCGAACTTAGTCATTGTTTTGAAGAAATTGTATCTACTTTTTGCTGGAAGAAAGTGCACAATGGATTTTAATTCGTCAAAGAAGCGAATGTTTTTGAGCGTAAGTAGTAAATGTTTTTCTCTGTTATTATCGAAATGGAAATGTTCAATTTAAAATGTATTTGAAAAACAAACTTCGATTTCAAAACGAACTTCTTTTTACAAAATTTAATGATCCGAATGAAACGAAAAGGAGGAATTTTTGTTTTCATCTAAGTAACTGTGTTCATTTAATATTTTTGACTTATTGGTATTTAGAAATCCATTAAACATGGGAACATTCTTAAAGTAAAATTCTAATTTTATGCTGCCACTTTGAGTTGTTTTTTAACAGCAGTATTGTGTGACACTTTATTATTATTATTTTTTTGTTTATTTTTATTTCTTGTTTTATATATTAGCTTAAAATTTTTATGGTATCAAATTTTTTTGTTTTATTTATTTATTTATTCATTTTACTAATCAAATGGGGATCTTTAAATAAATCTCATAGTGTTTTTTTGAAACTGAGTTTTGTTCTCTTCAGCTTCTTAGGACGTATTTGAAAAAAAAAATACACTCTTAAAATAAGTCTTATTTTAAAAAGTGCACCAAATCGCAAGACACCGTAAATTCTTTTCCATTAAATTTGAAAGGATTTCTTTTGTTCGGCAATTAACTATTTAGACATTTGATTATCTTTTAGTGCTATTAAGTGCTATTAGTGCTACGTTCGAAACCGTGATTTTGCAAAAGCGTATAAAAGGATAAAATTTATGATATTTAGTGTCACTTAGATTAGAAAATGTATATAAAATTGTTTTAAGAATAGTATTACAATAAAAAATTATTTAAGTACAATATTTTGACAAAAAATGAACCTAGAATGACCCATTTTCAAAATATTCTCCTTTTGTGAAAAATGCTTGTATTATAATTATATTTCGTCTGTATATAGCTCAGACCTCTGTACAAAGGCTCAACTAAAATTTTTGAAATATATAACTTAGAAGTGGGTTTATTCATGTTTTACGACAACACAGGGGAGAAATTTTAAGAAAAAAACGCCGATCATTATTTCAAATGGTTGTAACTCTGAAAATAATGTGAATTTTTCAAAACTCTTAGTTGAGCCTCTGTACAGAGGTCTGAGCTATATACAGGCAAAATATTATTATAATACAAGTATTTTTCACAAAAGGAGAACATTTGGAAAAAAGGTTATTCTAAGTTAATTTTTAGCCAAAATATTGTATTTAAATAATGTTTATTTATAAAAACGTCCTTAAAACAATTTTATACGTGTATTCAATCTAAGTGACACTAAATATCATGAAAATTATCTATTCATGTGCTTTTTTAAAATCACGGTTCCGAACGTAGTAGAATACCTTAATCAATTCTTTCTTCATATTTATTTCGTACTTAACAGGGCTTTTGTTTCGTTTTCAACGTATGTTTGTCATTTTATGAAATTGAAATCATAATTATTAGCCAAATATTGGATTTTAATATTAATTACTATTCTGAAACACAGTACCATTTTTAAATACGAACATACTTTGAAAGTTTTCGTAGGAAAGAAAATTAAAAGGTTATATAAATTAAATTCTTGGAAAATGTTTTTTAAAAATGTAGAAACAAATAAATACGTTATTTTGTAAATTTAATTCTTTAGAAAATACGTGTACGAGTAAAAAGTATGCTGACAAATATTTTTTAATCAGAATCAATATTCTAAATATATTTAGATTAAATCCATTCATATTTCAATGAAAGTACTGTTTACAATATTCTAATTATAGTAATTAATAGAATTATTTCTTTGGTCAGTCATGAGTATTTAAACTTTCTAAATCCATCGGTAAATTTCAGAATAAAATAAACACGCAGCTTGCAGACTTAAATTAAGTTTAAACTCGGAAAGGTTAACATTTTTACTCAATCTACTAAAATGATATTTAATCTACAAAAATGACATTTTTTTCCACCGAGTGAAATGTATCTGAGTAAATATAGTGCATGCGAAAAAATAATACAATGTAAAAACATCGGGTCTACAGCCGGTACTTAACTATTTAACGGAGAATATACCAGAGAGAGAGAAAGAAATGCGTTTTGTGACAACATAATGCGTTTGTTCTTTTGTTGCAAAAAATAATTGTTTCGTGTTTGGTGGGTAGTATAAAAATTAATAAATGGTGTAGTGGAGAGTGACAGCTAACTTAAATTTCCCATGACTATATAATGGGGTTGGCGAACCTTTTTGGATCAACGTGCCATTTTTTCTTAAAAAATGTTTAATGGGGTATAGACGTGCCGTAAAATAATTTTGAGTTGTGATTTTTGGGAAAATAATAAAACTAAATACTAACAACTCAAAACTCTTTATTTCCCATTAAAAAATACATTTTGCACTGTATAGCAGTCAATATTTTAGATATACGTATAATTCAAATTAAACATTGGTGTGACTTCTGTTGTTGCCGATTAGATGACAAATAACTTGCATTAGGATTGTAAAATGTTACTTTTAGCACAAAGAAAGCATGCTAAATTAGAGTTTTCTGCCAAATGGTTTCTAAGTGAGTCTTAAATGTTATTCATTTCTGAAAGGGGGGCTTTTTGGGCATAGGTAGATGAAAATATGGTTAAAATAGCAGGAGTCAGCTTCTTCAAACAATTAAATGTGTCTGGAATTGAATTCTGTTTCCAAAATTTCGTAACTGGCATTTTTACTTATATTGCTAGTTAATTTTTCTATTTCAATTCAATTCGGACATTTTCCTTGTTTCATTAAATTTTTGAATTCATATTGAACTAGACTGGAAATCATTCAGAGTTGCATTTCAAATTTTTCAATTTCCAACCAATCAAATCGGGACAAGTTCAGTTTATCAAATGAAGTCACATCATCAGGGTACATAATAATTTTGGAAATAAGTTCTTTAATAACTTTTTCTTCGTCTGGTTTTTTCAAGTTTGGGAAGTACTTGTAATTTCTTGTAATAATATCGTTTCTGAAAACATGCAATTTAGCGTCAAAAGCGTTGAGATCTCTCTTGAAGATAAATTTTTTTATTTGTGTCTTGAGGCCTTACGTTCAATATTTTGAAATGTTGGCATATGTCTGTAAAAACGCGACTGATCACTCGACTTTTATTTGTAATACTTTATAATGAACTTAATTACTTTGAACTAAAATGCAAACCATTTTGATCGGTGACGTGGCCAAAATAATGTGTCGCGTGCCATTGGTTCGCCATCCCTGCTATATAATTTTATATGAACCCATTACATTTCCCGCTTCGTATTTTATGATGTTGCATGACTATATACATTTCTTTTTTTAAAGTTATTGATATCTAAATTCAAGCATTAAGCAAAAACATTTTACAGCCGTCGCCACTTCATTTATAGAAAGACAGGGTTTGAATTTCTAAAACGGAAATATATTTAATTTTTACGCTTCCATAGCTTTCTTACCCTCTCCATTGGAAGTATATTTCCTCAAGAATCACTCTAAAAGGACCTATTCAACGAAAGAAACATGCCTGCAGAATTAAAGTTTGTTGGTCTTTCAGCTCAAAAACCGGAATTTTTATTCATAACACCTCCTTCTTGGAAGTCGATTTCCAAAATACCAGTTCTTAGAAGACCTCTATCTAGAAACGTGTTTGACAAATTAAAAATTTGTAGGTATAATAGTTCCAAGACGGGATTCTTATACCTATAAATCCTGGAAGAATATTTCCGCAACTCCGTTCTTGGCGTATCTCTACTCAACAAAAGAAATATGCGTGCCATATTTAAAGTCTGTATGTTTAATAATTTCAGATATTTTATGATATCCTGTGGATAGATATAGGAAACATCATGATGCCTTGGTAAAAAAGTAATAAAGGAGAACCGGAAATTTTTTTAAAAATATCCTACCTTGTACATAATAATGGAAAATTAAACGTTAATTATTTCATTCGTACCAAACACACATAAGCATTTTTTACTACTCAAAACGAGAAAACTTCTAATTTTTAAGAAATGCTATGCAGAATCAAAAACCCACATATGTCGTCATATTTTTTTTATTTATTAATAAAAAAAGACATGAGCGCACATGAAAATAGATAACTTATTTGATGCTATATTTTTCTGAAGAGCAAATTTGCTTAAATGCGTGCATTGTGGAGATATATTTGCTTTGGCTTACCACTAAAATTAACTAATGGGCTTCTGGACAACTTTTATTGCGCATTTCTACACACCACCAGTGATGCACACAAGGTGGGTACCTACCTGGGTCTGCATATGACGAAATATTCAGGTTACCTGGATCCGGAACCACCCACCCCTCGCAAACATCGCCCTTGATTTTTTCTCTCGATTGAATATAATCCTATGTGTAAATCACAGGAAAATGATGAAATTAGGAATTTGATCAAATCCCTCAGGGAGATGATCAATTGAAGGGAGATGTTAAAATAACGCCCCTTCAAGTTCATTTTCCTGATAAAAGTAAGGAATTTGAACAAATCCCTGATCTGTTTCAGTGAAATGATTAAATAATATTGTCAAGAGTTTAAAAGTGTTTATTTAACAAATATGGTGCATTATTAAACGTAGAAGTAAGTAATACAACAATAGTCATTGAAATACAAATTATTTATTTGAAACTAATTAACAAATAATTAGAAAATTAGTCTGGTATTTTTTTATGTGTAACATTTTTCCTCTCGATTGCTTGCATACTAAAATATCGATCCTTATGTTAATCCTATGGTGCCATTTTTTTAAAGATATGGGGTTGATATTGAGGGAATCGATAGTACTGCCTGTTTGGTTAGGAAGTACTAGGATTCGACCCCCTAGGTGTCTCTCCCCTGGGCAGCATTTTGCCAATGCAATCGCTTACTTTCATCAGGGAAATGACCTTGAAAAGAAAAAAAAAAGTTATTTTAACATCTCCCGTCAATTGATCCTCTCATAGGTTTTGATCCGAGGATTTGATTAAATTCCTAATTTCGTCGTTTCCCTGCGACATATATAGTACGTAAAATTTAATGAAGTATTTATTATTAATAATTGATTTTATATTAATTATGTTAATGCTGGTTATTTATTCAATAATTTATTTTTACTGTTTAATGTTTCCGACAATCGACAAAATCAAATGAATATGTTTGCGGCGTATTGGGACATGATCCCAGAAAGGTGGACTTTCAGCCCCGGAACCCCCTTGAAAAATTCCTGTGTGCGCCAGTGAGCACCACTAAATACCACCGTCGGATATTTTAATTTTCCTATCCCAACCCACGTTTTTGAAATTATTTTGCATTGGATTTCTCTAGTATCTGGTACTTGGCTGAGATTGAAGACAATGAAATGGGTTTTATAACCTAAAAACGGGGTAGTCCCGCTCGAAGCAGATCATGAGATCATGTTATTCATGATATTTATCGTATTAGCTAATAACAAAAATATTTAGTTATATCCATTGTCTAATTAACGTAATCTCTGAATTGCTGATTTGGATTTAATTAAGAAAAACTATATTTTAAACTGAACATATTGATTTAAGAATTAAAATGCTTGAATTCGAATAGCACTATCATATATACAGGGTATCCGAGAATTAGTGCCCATACTCTGCACAACCTGGTTGATAGTACATAAAAAATACCCAAAGAGCTGTACTTGCACAATCTGTAGCGGTATCATCTATAGATGCCAGTAACAGTCACCGTACTGAACTGATCGTTTTGGTCTTGCGGTATGTTACGTGCTTATGGAACCGAAGGTCACGAGTTCTGTTCTCCTCATTGGGGACCTTGTCGCTGAACTAAGAAAAACTTTACCTCTCTTTGTCTCTTTTGTATTTATATATATTTATAATATATATATGTAATTATAGTTATAAATATATTTATAAAATCGAAAAAAAATGTTGGTAAATACTTCGTTTAAATATTAAAAAAAATAATGTCCTTACAAGAAATATTTCTCCAAATTGAAAACTTTTCACAGAATTAATTATACTTTAACTTTACGAGCAAATAGAGAGCTGAAGTTTTGTTTCGCATTTGTTTGAATCATTCTGTATTTTTCTGCGCCGTTTTAATTTGTGTCTTCCATACTAAAATGGTAAAAGAATTATTCGAGTTGTTAGATAATCACTGACAAACGCATATTTGTGTAACTCTTAAATTTCTAGGCCATTTCATCGAAGTTAACATGTTGAAATTTATATATATACTAGCTGGTATATACCCGTTCTTTGCATGGGTCAATTGAAAAATTAAACAATACAGATTGAAGGATAAAGAAGTTTTTAATGAGTTAATTTTACGTGAATTGAAAATTAAACAAAAAAAAAGAAAAGAAAAGAAAAGGAAAAACAAAGCTTTTTGCATATTTCAATTGAAAAAAAAACATATTTGTTAAGTTTTAAGTCTGAAAAGGTCTAATAAATGATAAAAAGGATTTTTTTTTAAAAAAAATTTATAACGCCCCGTAACATTTTTGTGGATTGATTTTTGAAAACACCTTCCAAAGCTGATCTCTGCTTAGCAAAAGTAAAACATTGTTCACTGGCGTAGCTGGCTCTGAAGGGGCCCTGTATCTAAAATTCCTTCGGGCTCTTTTCTAGATATGGGAGCGCTGTTAGTGGACTGTGGTTACACGTGTTGGGGCCCCTGTAGCTTGGGGGCCCCGTATCGTTGATACGGCAGTAGTTACGCTTCTGACATTGTTACAAATTCTGTGTAATGAACAGTTAAAATAGTGCAAATAATTTATATCTGGATGTGTGATGCGTTAATATTACTTTCTGTTTTTATTTATTATATGTTAAAATTAATATTCGCAAGCAACGCCGTTCCTTACATTATAATGGTAATTCAATGAAAACATAGCGAAATGCTCGTATTTAGAGACAAATTGGCATCATTTTTGGCGAACACGTTGGCAACTTGGCGATTGATAGAACGGTGCAGAAGTTGATATGCTGTAGCGCTACTTAGTGGGGATCTGCAACAAAAAGGATAGCACAAAAACTTTCTCCACAAAAAAATAGATGTGCATGCCAATTTTCAGTGATCTGTATTGGGGTGAAGCGAGATGATATATACAAACATCCATTTATATATAGATATACAGGGTGTCCATAATTAAACTGCAAGTGTTCAAGGGGTGCTGGAGAGAAATCTACCCGGAATATTCCAGTAAAATTTGGTATTTACACGTTTCAGAACGTGCTTAAGTCAAATATGCAAGAAAAAGAATCGCCATTTTCACCCAATAGATGGCGCTGTACCGTATTTCAACGCCCACCAGTGGCATATATAACTTCCAAAACCGACAGACAGAGCATCATGGCATTCTATGAGGCATATAAACAATATAAAACATTCCTTACAGTTTATCAAAATTCCACACAATTCGCTTCAGTAATTAAATTTTTACAGTACCATGCAATAAAAAATTAACGTAAATTAAGATCACAAATTAAACAATCCATAAAGACGTTTAGGAAAACAATTAAACCGTTATTTATTCAATGAAATTACCACATGATGTGCTCAATATGCGAACCACCAGATACAACCCCATGATGAAAATGTAAAACAGCATGGTTTGTCGTAAAATCTCTGTTGTAACACACCTCAAGTGTCTCGTTATGCCAAATTTCAATTCAGCAACAGAAGCATCTCGTTCTCTATAAACCATATCTTTCAGATGTCCCCACAGATAAAAATTGCAAGGATTAAGGTCTGGTGAACGGGGTGTCCAATCGTTTTCAAAACCTCTGCTTATTACTCGGTCCGCACCAAAGGTATCATGTAGCCATTTTTTAACAGGTTTAGCGATGTGAAGGGTGTCCACCGGAAAATATCGTGGTTTCTAAAAACTCTCTTGCAATGTTAGAATCAATTGTTCTCTCAACCCCCAACGTATAGTCCCTGAAACTACGCGTTTGAGACCACTTGGGGGGGTCTAAAAAATAGGGCCCACAAGAAAATCACAAGTCATTTACATGATTGATGAATAATTGCTACCATTCTGATAAATATCTCCATTAACAATCACGTTCCTTCTTTCGGTCAGAGGAAATTTACTCAATGTGGTTTTGTTTTTTTTCTGATGGACTTAAAATTTCCATATATGCCGTCGATAAGCATTGGAACATAGTACAGCGTCATCTATCTGGTGAAAATGGCGATTTTTCGGTATTTATTGAGCATGTTCTGAAAGGTAGATACCAATTTTCAGGGGAAAATTCCCCCTAGTTTTCCGCACCCCCTTGAACACTTGAGTTTTTGAGGGATTATTTTTCATAGTCACATGATAGTAAACCATGTGATTCTAGCCAATCAATTCAAAAAATCATTTACGTCAAGTCACACGATAAAACTACCTTGTGTTTCCAACCAATCAGTTCACCGCCCGGGGTTTCCAAGTTTTGCTCTTTTGGGAAAAATTTTTCTTAAAAAATACATATGTATATATATAAAATGCATTTTATTTAAAAGTATAAGCATAAAATACGACTTTTTTTAATTCAAAAAAATCTTTTTGAAGAATTTTGTTTTCCTAACATTTAAACATCTTTAACCAAATATGAAATTTGAAATTTTATCTGAGTTTTACAAATAGAACAAGTACAATTAGTTTAATGTTTGTTTTGAATTCAATGGAAAACACGTGTTTGTTTTTATCATGTGACTTCATGAATCAAACCCATTATGGCCATCCTGTTTAAATGCAATGTATAGGAAAGAAAAATTTTAATATTTTAATCTCATAGTTATATATATATAGGAGAGGATCTGTGTTTAATCGGGATCTACAAGTTGTTTAAATATATGACGAATAAATGCATTTATACTACGCTAGTAAAATATTTTATATATCCAAGGAACGTTTTATGGGAAATTAACGTACAATAAAAAAGGAGCAAACAGAATGAAAATCAAAGTAATTTATCTTTGAATCTTGAGAGTACGATTCTCGGCTAGAATCAATTTTAACAGGAAGAAGGGGAAATGTTAAGTTAGACCTACTTTTTCCAATTTTTTACCCTCCTTTTTTCTTTTTTTTTTTATTGAGATATGATTGGGTATAAAAACCCGGTATTTTTGGAAAGAAGAATCAATTTTAACTCAAAATTCTGAGTTTCAAGCTTAATTTTGCTTAAAAGGGAAGGATATAGAATATTTATTTGATCGAATATAATAATTGCTTTTAAGATTCGCGTTATTTTGTATATTTTCAAATGTTGTTTTTAGTTTCCATTAAAATTTTCATGAAAGTAAATCATGAAAGTTTAAAATTTGATAAATTTAGTTTGGAATAAAATTCATTTGTGTGCCTTTTTATTTTTCATTTGAGTTGTTATTGCTTTGAGATTTTTAAGGTATCCGACTACGTTCGGAGCGGTGATTTTGCGAAAGCGAACAATCGAATATTTTTTTTAATATTTAGAGTCACATAGATTATAGAATAGAGCCGTGGGTAGCCTAGTGGTTTGAGCATCGGACTCCAGACCGGAGGACCTGGGTTCGATGCCCGATGCTACAAAATACCCGGAGTAAATGCCCGTTAAATCAGTGGGTCCGAAAGCCTTGTGGGCGGTCACAGCAGAAACAACGAGTGCAGGGGGCTGGAAAATATTTCCCTCCCCTCCAGTTCCATGCCTAAATTGCGGAGGTGGATATAGGTGGTGTCTCCATCTATCGTGCAGAAATCCAATCTCTCTCTCTGGCAATTTTCATTCCTTCCCTTCGGGAAGGACACGACAACAGCAACAAGAGATTATAGAATAAATGTATAAAGTTGTTTTAAGAATATTATATACTACAATAAAAAACTATTTAAATGCAAAAATTGAACATAGAATAATCTACTTTCAAGACATTCTCCTTTTATGAAAACTGTTTTTATAATAATAATATTTTACCTATATATATCTCAGACATCGGTACAAAGCCTGAACTACGATTTTTGAAATATATAAAAAGTAGATTTATCCATATTTTAATACATCAGAGTGAAGAAATTTTAACAAAGAAACGCCGATTATTATTTCAAATGGTAGTAACTCAAAAAATAATTTAAGTTTTTCAAAAATCATAGTTCAGACTTTGTATATAAGCAAAATGTTGTTATTATAGAAGCCTTTTTCATAAAAGTAGAATGTTTTGAAAATAGGTAATTCTAAGTTCATTTTTTGCCAAAATATTGCATTTAAATACTTTTTTATTGTAAAAATATTGTTAAAACAACTTTTAACGTATACTAATCTACGTGACACTGAATACTAAACAAGTAATATATATATATAAAGTCAATTCCTACTTAGGTCAACAAAGAAAAATTTTATTTTAGTTACTTTTTATTAAATAATTACAATTAATATAAATATGTATATACATATGATAGAATCACACTATTAAGTAGCAATATAGAAAGCGATTTTCCTTGCAATTTTCCATTTTCCTTTCTATATTGGGTGTTGGGTTATTATTTTTGTTTGTTCTTATTTATATTAATTAATTAAATTTAATTATTCTAATAGAGTAGAAAAAAATTAAAATCCTTGCTCAGAAAGTAGGCCATCCCAGGTTGGATTTGAACACGCGACCTTAGGACTAAAAGACCAACGAGGCATCCATTGCGCTACAGGGACACATCGAGCGCTTCTCCTTTTTATATGTGGTGTTGAACCATTATTTTTGTTTGTTACTAATTATTCATTAATTATATTTACCATAAAATTCGGGGTATAATGGGCTCTTTTAACACAAAAGATAAAATCGAAATTCACGGGTGCGCGTAATACGCCGAGTATATATACATAATAACTTCAAAAATATTTTTTTAAAAAAAAAAGCGAAGAGCGTAAAAAAAATATTAGATTTCTATATATATCGAAGCACTGTTTTTTAAAATGAAATGACATTTCTCATGAACTTAAAGGGTTGTATTTTTAGAAGTATACTATTTTTTAAAAGGCCTTGTGAATAATACCTCAAATAAATGACTTAAAAATATAAGAGCATTGCATTTGTACATTTCAGGTTTTTTCCTAAAAAAAGGGGGTGCGCGTTATACGCCGGATTTTACGGTAACTTATATTTATTATTTTTTAAAATGAATGGAATCATTTTAAAAGGGTGCAGCCCTCCGGAATCCTCCGCACATATCGCAAACTAGTTGCCCTCCCCTGCAGTACATGAATTGGAGTCCCAAAGTCTTTACGTGACGTTTATTGGAAGTTGGGAGAACAAGATTTCAATTCAGGTGACGTCTCATTATTAAGGTTTCTGATTTCCCGGGTTTTTCCATTCTTGGGAATGTCCGGGAAATTCCGGGAATGTAATTTTCGTTCCCGGGATTCCCCAGAATACATCATAATTTTAAAAAAATTTAAAAACAAGTTACTTTTAAATAAAATCAATAATAATTATATAAAATAAGGATATATATTAATTCCAAAATTTATACTTATTTACATAATGAGCTAAAAAATACAAAAAATATATAATAAATTGATTATTCATTTTTAAAATAGGATTTCAGAAAGCATATCCAATTTATACTTTTTATCACTCAGCCTAGTTCTAAGCTTTGTGACGAACATTCCGGCAGCAGAAAATGCTTCTTCGGCTTCAACTGACGTTGAGTAATTGTTTTAAAGCCTCCTAATTTTATAATGTTTGGGATGATTTTCAGTCGAAACAACTGCATCTTTTTGTTTCATGATTTTGTTGAAACTAATATATATTTATTTTGGTTGAACAAAATAAAACTTTTGTTTTAGAGTTAATTGCTTTCTCTAATTTTTCATATCCAACGGCAGAGGTTTTTCTTTCAGTCGCCATGCTCTCTTCTTCTGAGGGCAAAGAGTTGGATATTGATTCCTCTTCTTCGCAGAAAAGCCTTGTCCCTCTCTATCATTTGGGCTTGTCTAACCAAACAATTTTTACCAGGAAATCGCGAAATATTGACAGTAACTGCAGCTGCTTCGTATTTTCTCCCAAAAAATTCAGATATTGCATTAATCCTATTAAATTAACGTTGCCTCTCTCATTAATTCTTTGTATTAGAGAATATTTCAGATTTTTCGGAAATTCTGAATTTTGTTCGTTCAATTCTCCAATAAAGAAAGAAAACACACCTTCTGCAGTTAGCAAAAGTTGCATTTCGACTGCATAATTTTTCTAAGCCAATTTTTACTGGCTTTAACCCTGCTACGATTGTAACCACAGTTTCAAACTCTACACTGGCCATTATTTGTTCTTCTTTAATCTCAATTAATGCTTTTAACATTGCTGACTTTATTTCCAAAAATCTCTTTCAAGCATTGCCAACAATCTATTCCAACGTGCTTTGGTATTCAAACAAACCATCTTTTCTCACATCCAAACTCTTCTTTAACATATTTTTGTAAATTTTGCGATTTCCGGAAATCCCGGGAACGAAATATAATTCCCGGGAATAGAAAAAGTACAGAAATCTTATGATTTCACGGGAATCCGGGATTCCGAGAAACCGTACTCATTACTGACACAGTGGCTCAAAGTTACTAGATTCGTCTCATATTAGTCCTAGTATAGTTCTAAAGTGGTTTTAATTTGAGCCTAGCCTTAAAAAAAATGCGGGTCCACCTTACAATCGAGATCCGTTACAAAAAATCCTGTTTCGCAACAACGGATTTATTTCTGTGATAGTGAAGAAAATGAACCGCCGTAAGGTGATGTTAACAGGGTGGCATTTGCTTGCTTACTTATGCATGCGCGGTAAACCGATTTAGTTGTGTGTCGATGTAGGTCGAGAATGTGCGCTGAAGTTGAAAAAGGAAAACGGAATAGTAAAAGTGGATTAGTACCGCTAAACGGACGATCGAGATATGACAGAGTCGATTCGACGCTCAGCTCGAGTACCAGGTCGGTGAGTCAAACACTTTTTTTTATCTCAGTGTTTTGGGATCGATAAAAGAGCTTTGACTCTGCTTAAGGTATCCGACTACGTTCGGAACCGTGATTTTAAAAAAGAGCATAAATGGATAATTTGCATGATATTTAGTGTTACTTAGATTAGAATACATGTATATAATTATTTTAAGGACATTATGACAGAAAAAAATTATTTAATATAATATTTTGGCAAAAAAATTAACTTAAAATAACCTTTTATCAAAATATTCTCCTTTATAAAAAATGCTTCTATAATAATCATATTTTTTTGTGTGTGTGTGTGTGCTTAGATAAAGTAAAGACTTCTCCAGAGAGTCTGAACTATAGGATTTTTGAAAAATTCACATTATTTTCAGATTTTCCACCCATTGAAATCATTATCGGCCCGTTTTTTTCTTAAAATTTCTCCCTTCTGTTGTAGTAAAATATGGATAAATCCACTTCTAAGCTATATAATTCAAAAATTCTAGTTCAGCCTCTGTACAGAGGTCTGAGCTAGATACAGGCAAATATTATTATAATAGAAGCATTTTTCATAAAAGGAGAATGTTTTGAAAATGGGTCATTCTATGTTAACTTTTTGTCAAAATATTATACTTAAATAATTTTTTATTGTAATACTACTATTAAAACAATTTTATATATGTTTTCTAATCTATATGACACTAAATATCATAAATATTATTCCTTTATACGCGTTTGCAAAATCACTGTTCCGAACGTAGTCGGATACCTTAAAAGCAAATAATGTACAAATAATTAGTTATTTTCTAATTTTAATTTTGAAACAATTATTTTTATGTATTTGTATTATATGCCATTTAATTTAGGATAAGACTTTTTTATTGTTATATGGATAGAGAGTTTTGTTTTGATTATGTACATATTTCGGCTTGATTTTCATTTGGTGGGTAAATTAACTTTTTTGTCTGGTTATGATTTCATTTTTTCCCTCAGTTGCATTTCCTGTAATCTTTGTGTTTTTAGACTATATTTTATGTTTGAATACATTTAGATAAATTGATATATATTGGAAATTATACCAAAAAAAAAGGAATTCTTTGAATTATTGAATTTCAAGCTTTAATAATGACGCTCTTATTTATTTTATCTTTTACTGCACTTTTTTTTAATTAAATAAACAACAGTTGTCGGATCAGCAACCTTTAGAGGATCTCTCTCTCTCTCTGCTTTAAATTATTACTATTTATATATTTTTATTTAAATAATACTAAATCTACGAGATTCAGAAAAGGATAGCTGTTTGTTTTGATCCGTCTGCGTAACATATGTACATTCTAACTTAGAATAGGATTGAAATTGTATAAAATCAATTCCAGAATGCACTTGGAAAAAAATCCAGTCCTATTTTGTAAGAGAAGACTTGAAAAATTGAAATCTTACTATTTACTTAATACTTATTTGACGTATTAGCTCTATACTTTTGGCGTTAAATAAATGAAAAAAAAAATCATCCATTTTTATCGTTAATCATTTAAGAGTTTTTCTAAATTTTCCCTGTTCAAAACAACCTCCCCCCCCCCTTTTTTTACAGTAATTCTCAGGTACAAATGCAGTGCTTAAATATGTAAAAAAACAAACAATGTATTTCCACTGTAAGTCTCTTTAAACTGATTTATACTTTCCAGTACTAAAATACGTAATCTGCAGAGGTTTCATAAGAATTCTTAGTGAGATTCACATTAATACTTATTTGTCAATTAAGTATGTCGTTATTTGGGACAATGGCAGTCAGTTATCGAGTGTTGCAATGTATGACAGATGATGCTGTACGACCTCGACGGTGTAAGGTCATATTTCTGATGGGGAGATACCTTAACGAATTTCTGTGGGAAATTGGATAAATCTTTTTGAAAGATTGATCGAAGAGAGATTATGAGAGAGAGATTATATAAAGGGATTTTTTACTTATCCTTTAAAATCTAGATGGAACAACGTTTTAGTTTCAGTCCAGTTTTGAGTTGTGTTTTTATGATAGTGCACGTTGCCTTTTCTTTTTAGTGGTAAAGGGATGAAACAAAGTCGTATTGTAAAAGATAGTTGTTTGCAAATACAAATGTTAATTCCTTGCTTAACATAGGAAATGCAGTAAATTTTATTTGTACCCACAAAAAAATTGGATTTCGAAACCTTTTTGTTTTGGCTTCTGGGTACATGACAGTGGTGGCGCAACTTGCACCCCCGCATCGCAGAGAGGTCTAGGATTCTAGAGGACCCAAAGCCTATGTTATGTTATGGTTTTGCTATCCTTTGTATGATCTGGCTTAGAGCTCAAAAACCTGACTTTGAAGAAGGCCCTAATATTCTCCGTTACGCCACTGGTATAGGGTGTGGTTACGGTAGCCTAGTGATTATGGTCACGAACTCGTAACCGTAGAGTTATGGGTTCAAGTCCTAGTGTGAAGTCCTAGGAATCGTAGTCCTAGACCTAGTGTCACCCCCCAGTGACCTAGATGTACATTAAATCTGTCGAGGCTCAGTGCCATCCAATTCGTATGATGGGATAGTTAGGAGAGGGGGTGCCAGCTCAGATGTCGTCTACCCCACTTGACCGCGGTTCAAAATGACGAGGTCCGTCGCTAATAGCCCTCGGGATGATTTATAGTGCGACGTTTTAATATAGTTATCATTCTCTCTGGTTACAGGATAAATGACCGTGAACATTGGAAAACTTGCAGTAAATTATGACAATTCATAAAAATGTGTAATTAGAACCACTAAGTAATTAATTATTGCTCATTGTGAAATTGGTCTGCACTTCAGAGGTATTTTTAATAAGATACCGTTCCTGATTCAAGCAGATCTGTTTAAAAACTTTCAATGCGGTAGAAGTTCTGCCACTTTATTTAATTTTTTCCTTCAAAATAGCATTTTTAGTTATATATCTATAATCAATACTCATTTACTAAATTGCCACAATATTAAGCCTTTTCAGAGATGGCAAGTCCATAAATGGGAGATACAATTCAGCGGTGGCACCATCTAGTGGCGGATATCGCTACCACATTTGAACGCTTAAATTAATTTGATTCAAGCTCTCGTCGGATGCTAAATATTGCCGTGATTTAATTTTGCTGAGAGCACCAGAGCCAAATTGATACTCAAGGGATCATTTACATGTCATATAATCATGAGATGCGTGCCTACGACTTTCGCATCCAGAAAATCTATCGGCTCCAGCCAGGGTCGAATCCGTAACCTTAGACTTACGAAGCGTGCGCGCTACCTCTAAGCCACCGGAGCCGACACAATTGCCATTATATGTACATATATATATACCGTAAAATCCGGCGTATAACGCGCACTTTGAACACAAAAAAAAGAATATCGAAACTTGAGGGTGCGCGTTATACGCCGGGTATGAAAACGATAGCTTTAAAAATAACAAAAGAGATGAGCATAAAAAAAATATTTTTACTTCTATATGTATGGAAATACTGTTTATTTAAAAGAAATGAGAGAGAGAGACTTGCCTTATGAACTAAAAAGAGTTGTAGTTCCAGAAGAAAACTACTTTGTCAAAAGTCTGGGATAATACCTAGAATAAATGACTTCAAAACATAAGAGCAATTATACTAATATTTCAGATTTCTACGTTAAAAAAGGGATGCGTGTTATACAGCGAATATACCTAAAAATTAAAAAATTGTTTCAAAGTATAGATGCGCGTTATACACTGATTTTACGGTACATCATGTCGTGGAACCTCCTCTTCATGTTGGTTGAAATGAAGATCACGCTCATTAGTTTGATTACCGGGGATCCGAACCTAGCAGGGGTAAAGAAGCCATTGAATTAAACTCGAAATGATTACACAACCAGCTTTTCAATAAATTATTTTTATTTGAATCACTAGAACTGAGTATACGCGGCACGCAGTGTGAGAAATCTAATGGTTAAGAAACAGTTTGCGTTGTGACGTTTCTCGGCGTGGAAACCAAGAGCTGTGACGTAACTGAATTTCCCGCCACACAGCTGTGAATCGGCATCTTTGTGGATCACCACACTGTATTTCTCTGCATTTTAAAAGGGGGCCCTTTTAATTTTTTGACATCAAGAGAGACCGTTTTCCCGCCACTAGCAGGATGTAAAAATGCAAAAAGGTCCCGGCCTGACCCCCCGAGACAAGAGAAAAAAGAGAGGGAGAAAAAATGTTTTGAAACCTTCGAATGAGCAGACCCCGAAAAGAACTCTCCCCCAAACCAATATTTGAACTCAATCTTAATAAAATAACTTCAATGTATAATCTGTAAAAATATCGTGACGTAAAAAACCAAATGTTTAAAATTTAAACAATATCACCTTTCCGGGTTTTTTATCTAAACTACAGCGTATTATGTAATTTTAAAGCAAACTTTCGGGCAACAAAAGGAAAAACCCCCAATATTGTACCGTTAAAGTGGCGACGAAGTTATGGTTCTGTCATGAATTAATATGGCAATGTCGTCCACAAACATCTACTATTTTTTGTAATTATCCACTATTATATTAATTGCCTACTTTGTTGACTATTTATTCGTTCTTTTGTGGTGCGGATTTTTTGCTTAAAAAGCCAATTGACTAGAGAAAAAAAACCGAGAGAGGATAGCAGGGGGTAAGTACTCCCCGCAACCCCACAACGCAGGGGGGGGTTCTGGGGCCCAAAGCCTTTGTTATGTTAGGGTTTTGCAACCCTATGTAAGATCCGGCTTGGGGCCACAATCTGACTTTGCAAGGGGAGAGGTATTATTTTCCGTTACACCACTGGAAGATTCCGTGGAAAGCCCATTGTTACAATGTAATTTCAAATAGATTTCCATTTCCAAAATAAAATAGAACTATTCTTACCCTTCAAAAGTATTATTTGTTTATGTTAAATAAATATTTAAGTCCAATTTAAATTTAGGAATATTAACTGTCGAAATGAGCGATAAATCAAAGAATAATACGAAACAAAAACTAAATGAATTTATAAAACCTGAAATTATTTTTTCCCCCATTTTAAAGCATTTTAAAAGGGGAAAAAACATTTAATACAAAAGAAAAAAAACCTACGTTAGATAAAAAGAATGTTCTACTTTCAGTGTTGCCAATCTTTGCGGAAGTCATACACTTCTTTCCCTAAAATAAATAAATCTTAAATAGGTTTTTAAAACCCCCTTTCCCCCCCAAAAACGAAACACCTGTTTATTTAGTTTTTTTTATTTGTTCAAAATCAGGGTCGGATTGTATAGAGCCCAGACAATCATCTTTACAGAAAAACAGGTCATTCAACTTCACTTCTTCCTTTTAACACTAGCAAAGCGAAGGAAACCATTTTTTTCCCTCTTGCTTAACCGTTAATAGAAATTACGTGAAATTAAACATATTATGAACTCGGAATGGCAACGGTAGAAGTGCTAATTTCGTTCGGCGCCAAAATGGCGAGACTCAAAAACAATACACCTTAATCAGCCAATCCTTTATTTTTCGAAAAACGAGAAATTTAGCTTCAACTCTCTTCTTTCGCCACTATTGGCGCCAGACGTGAATCTAAAATTATTATTACAGCCATATTTGAAAGGAAAAAAATCTACCTTGTGATTAGTTTTTTTTTGCTTTGGTTCTTCCTTTTCCTGTTGTTTTTCATCAAGAATGATGAAATAATTATAGTCAATTAATAATGATAATTTAGATTGAAATGCAGTTGCACTCTCATTACCGGATCTTAAAAATTCTTGAAGCGTACTATACATACATTCATAATATTTTTAATGCTAGAATTTAAGGTACTAATTTCCATTAGACCATGTGAAAGAAATAAGAAATTCAAAAGTCTCTGACTTGTTTTTGTCCCCCAAAGAAACCCCGTTTTTTTACCCCGAAAAAGGGAAATTTCTTGAAAATAGGAGAAACCATCATCCATCTTTGAAGTCTTTCTAGTCATGTGATATTCCTGCAATTTGCTAATGATTGTATTTTATCTTATTTCATCGTTTTTTTTTCAAA
>BMAV01025789.1:5557-21293 GCA_019973955.1 Trichonephila inaurata madagascariensis
TTTTCTATTAAAAGTAATTTTTATTACATATTTTTTTTATTAAAAATAGTTTTTATTAATAATAATTTTAATTAATGATAATTTGTATTAATAATATTAATACTTATTTTTATTAATAATTTTTTTATTAATAATAATTTTAATTAATCATAATTTTAATTAATAATAAATTTAAACAAATTTTATTAATAATTTTAAATAGTTTTAAATAATAATTTTAAATAATTTTAATTAATAATAATTTTAAATAATTTTAATTCATAATATGTTTAAACTATTTTAATAATAAATAATTTAAATAATAAATTCATTAAATTTTTTTTTACTTTATAAAATACAAAATAATTACATAAAATATTATTTAATATTTAATAAACCTTTCATAAATAAATTTATTTAATTTTAAAAAATTATTAAATGAATTGTAAAAAAAAAAGTTCATCGCGTGAATAGAGCCCTGACCACCCGTATTGTAAGCAGGCCTTCTCCCATCCACGCTACGGAGTCGTTGGGGGAAACTAAAAATTAACTGTATAAAAGCTAAGCATGAATTTCAAAGGCTATTTTCTCCGAATTGACTTGCCAGTCGGCGGAATTACATTGAGGGTTGAACACCCTAAAGGAGTACTTGATTGATTGATTTATTGAATATTAACGTCGCACTGTTCAGCTACACGAGGGCTTTTGGCGACGGACCACGTAATTTTGAACCATGGTCAAGTGACATGGATGACACCTGAGCTGGCACCTCCCTCTCCTAACTACCACACCGCACCAATGGGAAAACGTTTGAGCTCTCGACATATTTAATGTGCATCGCTGCCCTACATGGTGGGTCTTTAGTGGTAACATACTGGGCTCGAACTCATGACATGCCTGCCATGACCACTGGGCTACCGCAGCCCACCCGTCTGTCAGACGGATGTTTCTAAGAGCGGCAAAATAACTGATGTTCCGGCCAGAGGGTTAAATTCCTTTTATATAAAATTGTAATCTATCCATATTTTTCTACTATGCTATATATTAGCGGGATCATAAAAAGTAATGTCGTTTCTGCGTATGTCGATAATAGTTAGTAATTTATCAGCTCGTTGTGTGCTTCAAAGTCGTGACAAAGACATTTTATGATTAAAGTGATTTGTTTACTCGTAAATATTTAAATCTTGAATTTTTTTTTGTGCAATTTATGGAGGAATGCCCAGCACAAGTGCATATCCTACAGAGTATGCTTTTTGAGTTTCCCAAGTGTAGTAAAGCAATACTTTGATATCAAACTCTCTTTTGAGATGTTTATCCAAACGCATTAAACGTTCGGCGTTGACATGTTCTTTTTTGTCAAAATGTCCTTAAAACAATTTTATACATGTATTCTAATCTAAGTGACACTAAATATCATGAAAATTATCCATTTATGCGCTTTTTTAAAATCGTGGTTCCGAACGTAGTCGGATACCTTAAGTCTCATTACAAAAAAAAAAAAAAAAAACAAGAGGGTGCTTGTGACGGACCTTATAATTTTGATCCAAGGTCAAGTGACGAGGATGACACCTGAGCTGACTCTCCCCTCTCGAAGCTTTCACACTATGCCAGTGGGAGGACTTTTAGTCTGTACAGATTTAACGTGCATCAGCCCCTCTACACGGCAGGTCTTCAGAGGCACAAGGGCTCGAACTCATGGCCATGCCCGCTAGACTACGGCGACCACAGGTTTTATTTTAGGAGCTGCTTTGGCACTCATTGAGGCGAGAGTTATTTTGATTTTACAGTCGCTTTTGATCAACGATTTTTAAGTTGTTTATTAATTTATTTATCTTTAAATTAAGGATTTCTTATGATTAAAAGTTCAACAGATTTCTTGGCTGACTTTTAAATACATAAAACATTAAGAATTGTTTTTGTTGCAGAAGTTTTCTGGGACTGGAAGAAGTTTAAACTGAAGTTTATTTAAAAATTTTGTGTGGGGGAAAATTTCAGCTCATCATTGGCTTACTTTTTCCAATTATTTTTAGGTATGTACATACTATCACACAATGATAACGATGAAATATTTAAGGTATCCGACTACGTTCGGAATCATGATTTTGAAAAAGCGCATAAATGGAAAATTTAAATGATATTTAGTGTCATTTAGATTAGAATACATGAATACAATTGTTTTATGGACATTTTGACAAAAAAAATTATTTAAATACAACATTTTGGCAAAAAATTAACTTAGAATAATCTTTTTTCAGAATATTCTCCTTTTGTGAAAAATACTTCTATTATAATAATATTTTGCCTGTATATAGCTCAGACCTCTCTACAGAGGCCCAACTAGAATTGTTTAAATATATAACTTAGATGTTTATCCATGTTTTACGACAACTGAGGGCAGCAATTTTAAGAAAAAAGTGCCGATAATTATATATTTCAATGGGTTGTAACTCTGAAAATAATGTGAATTTTTCATAAATCACAGTTGAGTCTCTGTAAAGCGGTCTGACCTATATACAGGCGAAATATAATTATAATAGAATCATTTTTCACAAAAGGAGAATATTTTGAAAAAAGGTTATTTTAAGTTAATTTTTTGCCGAAATATTGTATTTAAATAATTTTTTTTGTCAAAATGTCCTTATATAAAACATTTTTATGGATGTAGTCTAATCTAAGTGACACTAAATTTCATGAATATTATTCATTTATGCGCTTTTTTAAAATCACGGTTCCGAACGTAGTCGGATACCTTAAACCTTGATTCTATTATTTTTTGATGTAATCATTTTTTTACGATTAGTTTTTTGTATTTAAAGAAACTTAAAATAATCGATGGAATGTTTCATTTGATTGCTATATTATGTTAAATAATTTATATATTGAGAGCTATAAGAATAAATTATCGCGCCTTTTAAAATGAATACTGTTTTATTGATCTATTGTGCTGAAAATTAAATAGCCTTAAAACCTAAATTCTTATTATGTCTAGAGTTATATATTCATTTCAATTCATATGATATGTTATTTAGAGTTGAAGCATTAATTTGAAATTTAAATATTTTTTGAAACTTTTAAATTATACCTTAAATAACTTTTCGAAGGATCGAATTTTTCTCGTTTTAATTTAATCAAATAAAAGTGTGCATTTAAATAAGTTATACAAATTTTTTTTGATAATTATTATTTTATTTAAGGTTATTTCCAAAAAATATACAATTCATGATTTCGGTAACCATGGCCTGGCTTGACAAACTTTCAATAGAACAAAAAGAAGTTATGGAAGAGGTGAGTACTTTAAAGTTGTTAAAAATTACTAACCTTTTAATCGGTTTCATTGAGGTAGGGAAAGTAAAATCAGTTTGGTAGAATCCTATAATAGCTCACCTCTTGGCGAAGATTTTTTCAAGGCGCGCCAAAATTGCACCAAGGAGCGTTTTTCAAAGTCTACACCAGGGAAACTAGGAAAACAACATTGTGTTTTGTCCGAAGGAGCGAAAATGGAGACATTTTATGATTTTATGTACATATTAATGTAAAATTTAGCTTCTAAAAATAGAAAATTAAGAACATTCTAAAAAGGAAAGATATTGATATCCCCGAAGGTCAAAAATGGTAAAATTTTCGAAACTCATGAAAGAATATCACGAAAAATTTAACTTTTGAAAAACAAGACATTAGGAACATCCTGAAAAGAAGAAATAGATGTTCCAAGGAGAAAAATTGAAACTTTTTAAGAATTTAAGAACAAATCCGTGCAAAAATTAGCTTCTTAAAGAAGATAATAACATTCCAAAATTACTCAAAGGACTTTTGCTAAACTCTGTATCTTTCCTTATGCTCTTACATACATGTGGATTCTCTGCTACTTTTAAACGACATCTTCAGTCGAAACCATCAATTATATTTTTCCTTTCTAGTTGTCGTAAACAATGGACTAAATTCATGTGACGTCATTAGTCACATGATAACTGAGCCACGTGTTTTCGGCCAATCAGTTCATAAATTAATGCGACGTCATAATTATATCATAAATATAATCACGCGTTTCCAGCCAATTAGTTGATGTGCTTCACTGTTGCCAACTTTTGCTTTTTTCAGAAACTTTCTTTTAGAAAGTACATATTTGTCAACGATATAATAATGCACATAGGTAAACAAAATGCACTTAATTTAAAAGTATTCGTATAATGTAAGTATTTTTTTTTAATTTTGAAAACTGTTTGAAGAATTTTAACACGTGAACTCTTTACCCAATCATATCAAATTTTAATTGTCATCAAAACTTTACAAGTTGAACAACTAGTATGTCAATTTTTAATCAGTGGGAAACATGTGATTGCCGTTATTATGTGACCGTCATGAATTTAGTCCATTGCCACATTTCTGACTCAGTAACTTCATTTTACCCTTTTTGCTTCCAAAGAATAAATAAAATCCTGTTAAGCTTTGCACACGAATCACATTATAAACAGCAACCGGTATTCGCACGTAGTTATCCATTAACAATAAAACGGGAAAACGATGTAATGGCTCGGGATGCCCCCGCAACTAATTAAAGATCTCATTTTAAAGCTAATAAAGATGAGTAGCTAGCTTGGTGACACAAAATTTCAAAACAGTAGGATGGGCTAAAATAGCCTCCAACCAAAAAGTTCTTTGGATGAAAAATCAAATGTCCCTACATACAACTGAATACAGCACAATTTTCTCAAGTGTTATGATTATTTGTTTTGAAATTAAATAAAATATAATAAATTTGGTCTTACCTTAACTTTAAGGTATCCAACTACGTTCGGAACCGTGATTTTAAAAAGGCGCATAAATGTATATTTTTCATTATATTTAGTGTCACTTAGATTAGAATACATGTATAAAATTGTTTTAAGGACATTTTGACAAAAAAAAAATTATTTAAAAGCAATATTTCGGCAAAAAATTAACTTAGAATAACCTTTTTTCAAAATGTTCTCCTTTTGTGAAAAATGCTTCTATTATAATAATATTTTGCCTGTATATAGTTCAGAGCTCTGTACAGAGGCTCAACTATGAGTTTTGAAAAATTCACATTATTTTCAAAGTTACAACCATTTGAAGTAATTATCGGCGTTTTTTTCTTAAAATTTCTCCCTTCTGTTGTCGTAAAACATGGATAAACCCACTTCTAAGTTATATATTTCAAAAATTTTAGTTGATCCTCTGTACAGAGGTTTGAGCTATATACAGACATAGTATTATTACAATAGAAGCATTTTTCACAAAAGGAGATTACTTTGAAAATGGGTCATTCTATGTTCATTTTTTGTCAAAATATTGTACTTAAGAAAAGTATTATAATAAAAAATTATTTAAGACAATTTTGAATACATTTTCTAATCTAAGTGACACTAAATATCATAAATATTATCCATTTATACGCTTTTGCAAAATCACGGTTCCGAACGTAGTCGGATACCTTAAAAGAAAATGCACGCACTGACGGACATATCAGTAATGTTTTCATAGGTACGAATTACTTAACAGTTAACTAAAAGTACTATCATTCATCGAATATTAAAGCAAAAGAAATTATTAACTAATTATAGCAAAGAAGTTTTCTACAGTTTCTAGAGATAAAATTTAGGTTGATTACTTTTGAATCAGCAAGTTGTTTACAATTAGTATTTGATTTGAAAAACGGAAAATTGAAGTATAAAGTATTTCAACCTATTTCTGAATGTTAATGGACATTAACAAACCGGCAGAGTTATGAAAGTTATTAAGGGCCTCTATTTTATCCCCTTGAAAATTGTACTTTGCATTTTAATGACATTTGGAGGAGTATTAAAACAATTGAGAATTATTATCCAAGGTCGAAAGCAATAATAAAATATAATCCTCTGCTCAATATCAAGTTCAAGATAAGTAAAGAATTGCTGTTTTCAAAATTCGATAGTGTGTGGATTTCAAAAAAAGGCAGAAAACCGACGCTCTTAAGAACAAATTGCTGATAAACGCAAGGATGTTTGACAAAACGTGTCTATATCATTGCCTTGCTCCAAAGATCTCGTTCCCGAATTATCACTTTCAAAGTTTATTGAACCAATGCTTTTGTCATTACTGTCTGAGAAAAGCGATAATTCATAGGATCACAATGCACGCCGTAGCCACTCATGCATATACTTCTTAATTCTTTTATTCAAACTTCTGTATATCTTATCAGTAACCTTGAATTTAAACAGGCGATTTTTGATTTTTAAGGAAAATAAGGGAAATAGAAAAGTCAAGGAAAATTAAAGATCATCGTGAATGTTGATAATGAAGGAATGAATTGAATATAACGCGTTATCGGTGTTTTTTAATTTTTTTTGTCCAATATACGAGTAATGTTGAAACACTTGTTGACTTATTTCATAGGTAGACAAGATATAAATTAAAATCGAGACAGTTTAATCTTAAAAAAGTTTATAATTTATCGGTTTTTTTTTTGAAAATTTCAAAACTAATAAAAAAAAGATAAACACAAATAATTAAAAGATTTGGAAATCTTCAAATTGCTTATGGCTGACTAAAATTTCTTATACAAAATTTAGGAGAATTTTAGGTTTTTTAAAACAATTGTGCTCTTTAATGTAAGCGTGCAAAAGAAATTTAATATTGAAAAAATGACGATAAAAAAAATTAGATATAAAATAAAGTAACAATATATAAAAGTAACTAATTAGGATAAAAAAAATTATAAACAATTAAACATTCGACATCAAAAAATTTGCCAAGATGACGCGATTGAAAGTCACTGCATTAAAGAAAAAATAAAACAAATATGCTATACTAAATCACAAATCATAAGGTGACCATTTTTTTTCTACAATGAAAAGGAGGACGAAAAATTTAAGAAAAAATTACAACTTGAATGTATGAAACGTTTTATTAATTCAAACAAAAACACGCTAATTAAGCTTACGTTCTTTATAATTATTATCTTAAACGAGTATTTTTCAATTGAATGATTTTTTTTGTCAGCGTATCATTTTCTAATATATGGGAAAGTTCGAGCAAAAAATGTCAAATGTCCTTCATACTGAATTTTACGGTAAGCACTGCGGCTAAAATATTAACATTCAATTTTGATTTCTCACTAGTCACTTCACAAAAATCATTACCAACTGAAAAAAACTCTTTCAACTGCTGAATTAGTTCCAAGGCAGCGCAACGTAAATTCTCAAGAATAATTACATTTTCATATGGAATGTGTTCATTTTTTAAATGGTTTAAGTATTTACACCCATCTTTTCTCAATTTCAGCATGTTGATTTACCAATTGTTCCAATTTATTAGAATTTAAATGTACATTCAGTCTTCCAATGTCATCAAACAAACCATTGTCAACGATTTTAATATCAGGCATTTCTTACTATAAAAACTCAACACATTTTTCTATTTCTGCCCAATTTACTTGCGATGAAGTCAAGAGACACCTTTGAAAACTGTTATTTCCTGTGATAATTGTTTCAGACCATTCTTCGACATATTGTAAACATGTTTGGTTCACCTCTGAATAAAGATTAGCAGATCAGTTTTAAAATATTGAAAAGGAGGACAAGTAGGAGGACACTTTTCAAGGAAGGACATAACCTCTAAAAGGAGGACGGTTGGTCACATTACAAATCAGCATTAATGATGAATATGTACCGCAATGTTAAATGAGCTTAACGAAAGTTGAACGAAATGTTAAAACATTTAAATACATGGAAATATTTATTTCAAAGCAAAAACTCTGCTCTAGAAACAATATTTCTTATAACATGTTTCACATTATGCCAATTCATTTTGATATGAATCACATTATTAAATTTTTGTAACAAGAATGTTTATTTTTTTACCTGTTGATATTTTCTCCTTACTTTTACGTATTTAAGGAAAAAAGTGATGGCAAATAATAATTACAATATTACTTTTAAAAGAGGGTAAGACAATGAATTACTATGTTAATAATGTATAATTTTTTTTGCCAAAATATAGCTGTAGTTGCATTGAAGTGTACTAGATACTATTGTATAACGGAATGAAAAAAAAAGGCAATTTTAATAAAAGGAACAAAAAAAATTATAAATAATTTTTAATCCTTCTTTTAATGAATGTGATGTGTGTTTTACTTTTGTGTATTTGAAATGAATATATTTATGTATATGTTACCATTGAAGTGTGAAATCCGTTATTTCATAGAATAACTAGGTATTTCATGAAATAACTAGACAAGTCAGTTAAAGTATGCAAAATTGTTGAATTCTATGACTTAACTAGGCATTATATAGAATAACGATTATTTGATCGTTAAAGTATGAACTGGTTCCAGCTGTTTTTAGTCAATTTCGAACCCAAATTCAAACTGTCATCACAGCAATTCTTGCTCCAATAAATAATGAAAAGTAAAGTAAAGGTATTTCATAAAATTTAAATTAATATTCTCTTACAATTTTGTTTGAAAAAGTTTACACAACGTTTTTATGAAGCAGCAGTTTTTCTTCCCATCATGTATTTTTTTATTGATAATATTTAAGTACAACTATTTCCAACACATTCTTTTTTTTCCTTTTCTGTTTAACTAATAAATAATAAATGAGCAATAATAAATTATATCATTTGCTTTTCCTTTTTATTTATTAATTAATCATCCTCAATCGGGACGAAATGTATTTTTCGAGAGATATTAGCTATTTATGATCAATTAATATATAAAATAACTTTGAAATTGTTTATTTTTCACTGTAACGATTTATTACTAATTATTTCATAGAAAACTAGGTAAAGTATGAAATTTTTCATCTATTATATACTTTAACTGACTTGTTAGGTTATTTTATGAAATACCTAGTTATTCTATGAAAAACAAATGAATTATAAGCTTTAACGATAACATATATATGAATATGTGTAATAAATGTGCATTCGTAATGTTAATTTCGTAAAAATTTGTTATTAACATTTCATATGTTTCAAGAAATATTTGTACGAATGTATACTGTAATGTATTATATGTTATGAGAGACTGATTCCAGTAACTTATAAACAGTGTCTTTATTGTTGGTTGTTAAATAAATTACAGTGTGTTTGCAAAATAATTTTTTTTGTGTATTTCCTTAAGCATATTTGTTTGCTACAAGATAATAACTCTGTACTTTTCCTCGCTGTGTGAGCCAAATTATCATAATTATTTCAATAAATAAAACAATATCATAGCCTTACGCCTCTTTTTATAGTTGAAAAGGAGAACAATGCATGATATGACACCGAAGACGCTTGAAGATGAATCTTTGTTTTATCGTTTCTGCAAAGGTATGATAAGATAATTCTTTTACACAAATGTATAAGCTTCTTCCTTAAAAATGTGGTTAATGTTATTTTGTCGCGTGATTGTAGGTCGCGTGTAACTGTAGGTAAATTGAAATATTCGAAGGGTTACATAATGATTACTATTACCAGTGAGCCGTATCTAATTGTCTTTTTTTTTGGGGGGGGGGGCAAAATTACATTTCATGCAAATATTTTCCGCTGAATAAAGTCTATAATTTTTTTGACCTTGTTATCAATCATTCATTCATTATAGCTAATTTCGTAAAGAAAAAAAGATGGCATATTTTGATGTTGTGAAATTTGAAATGTGTAAAAACATATTTATTCAATGCAAAGTTGCAAATTCAAACACATAAGCTCGAATGCTTTTCTGGAAGTAAGTTGTGTTCAATTGTTTTTACAAACGATGTCCTAAATTTAAAATAATAGGGGGGAAAAAGGAAAGCTTGTAAGAATTCCAACAATACAGTATTAATTATTATTTTTTTGTTGGCAAAACATTTTGCTGAGAACGTGAAATACCATCACAATATTTTTTTTATCATCAAATAAAAGCATGATAACTTGTTTCCATAAACATGCTTAGAATTTTCACACTTCCTTTAAATAATTTCAGAATTTTTCCAATATTTGCTTAGAAGATCTCAAACTTACAATTATCATGTTTTCAATTAAGAAAACATATTATTATTTTAATAAAAATGAATTAGAAATTTATATAACACATGCTATATTGCACTAGAACAATTTATATAAACATATATTTTAGTATTCGGCATTGAAATACATTACTGCTTGTAGAACTTTTTAATGAAGGCCCAGTAGTCGAGTGGTAGCGTATTGCGCTTCCTCACCACATGTCCAGGTTCTATTCCCGGGCTGGGAAAGGTCGAATCAGTCTTTCATCTCTAAAGCAGTGGGTCGATAAAAGAGTATCAAACTTTACTAGGGACTTAAACACTGGGGGTCTCGCTTCAGACTGAACACCTGATCGAGACATCTGCTTATGCTCCTCAGCACCTAATGGTCACGTATACTGGGATGGGCTCAGTAGGCCCGGCCCTCATGGGCTGTTGCGCCACTAAGTTTGAGTTTTGAGTTCCATTTAATATTATAATGTATTTACTTAGAGCTTGAATTGCAAAATGTGCTTCATTTCATGAATTTAATAAGTCTATGTAAATGGTTTATAAAAATTTCGATTCTGTAACATTTTAAGGAATAAATGACCATTTCTTCAGTGTTAAGGGCTTCATATACACTCATGTGCAAAATTAAAGTCATAAATATAAAATCTGTGAAAACTGACCACGTCACCATGAAATTTAGCACAGACACATATTTTAATGTCAAAAAAGAGTATAACAACATAACAATATAGAAAAGATTTTAATTGTGAATTGAGTTACAATGAGTCAAAAATGTGTGAATTCATAAATCAGGGATAAAGTATTTAACTGAGGAGAAGTCTGTCTAATCTGGAGTGTGGCCTCTGTGAACTGTTATACAAACCTCAAAACGAGCTGCTACACTGTTTATAATGGTGTTAATAAGTATTTGTGGCTGACTTTCCTGGTGAAAATACCATTTGTTTCGAAATGATGAATTGTTTCGGTCCGCTTGTGACCATCAAGCCACATTTGCTTGAGGCTTGCGAGCTTCAAGCCTGCAAACGGCTATCCATCTGAAGGAATCAACTAAATGATTATGAGATTATGTCTCACTGCAAACAGACTAACTTCTTGTTTTAATGCAATATTCACAAAACTGGAGGCAAAATTCCCATATGCTTGAACGGTCTCAATCCAGTAGTTCAGCTAAAACAAACGCTAAAAAACATGTTTTTTCTAAAGTGAAGGTTGATATTGTACTACCTGCTCTTCGAATTATATAAAATACAAATTCTAACAGTTTTACTGGAGGCGTTTTAAAATTATGACGAAAAACATGTTTGTGACCTTAATTTTGGATATGAGTGCATATAATGACTTCCTATATATTTTGAGGGTTCTATTCCAGGACATATTTTTAAAATTTTTCTAAGTCTTAACACTACTGAAACTTTAAACTTTATTTAGTTGTATTTCTTGTTAGACATAACTTTTTCAGGTATGACTCGTTTGGTTTAATTACATTATAAAATTTACTACAAATAGATGTTTAACAGTAAATACTGAAAGTCAATCCGTTTTCTGAAAACCAAATGTTCCCCATAGTTGATAAAACTCTCTCAACTGCAGAAGATGTCCGAGGCAAAGTCATCACGCAGACTCAACCATTTTAGAATTATTGCAACACGAAGTATCAATTTTTTGAAGCACTTTAAAAATTGCTTTCTAAGTCTCATCAGTAGTATCTAGTACTTTTTAAGAATTTGAAAATAAACTACTCTTTGATTTACCTGATTCAACAATGTCCTTTTTATCAAATAGATTATTCACATTTATGGATTTTTTTTTATAATTTCGTTAACACCCTTCTAAATCAAACCAGGAATAAATTTATCTTGAAATTTATTAACTTTATCAAAAATGGTTCAACAAAACTAAGTATTGGATTCTAAAACGCTTGAGAAGAATTTTTGTTCCTGAACATATATTATTACTTTTTTTTTTGAAAGTATAGAATTCTTTAGCAAAAAATGATATAAATTTGAGAGTTTTTATTTCCTGAAGTTAACAAATTAATTCACAGAATATGTCTAAAATGCTTCGGTTGCCGCGATAGAATTAGCTTTCAATTTCAAAGCAACATTATCAAATATGGGTAGCGTAAAAGAATGTTTAAATATTCTGCGTCGAACATAGAGGTCTAAAATAAAAACATAATCAATCCTCAACAGTCATAAAATTCTCAAACTCCTGGACATATTTGCAACCTCGAATAGCACTAAAAAACCCAGGACTGTCCGGGCTAATTCCGGAAACATATAGTAAACTTATACACACAAAGTTTTTTTTTAACATAAAAATTTATTTAAAACACTTTGCGCGTATTGCAGTTTTTACAAGATTTTATTAGCATCACCTATATGTAACGGAATCTTTGAACTCGATTTTTACTCACTTTAAAAGGTCAAATTAATTCCAAATTTTGCACACTTGTCAAGGACCGATGATAATATAATTATTTAATAATTTTATTTCATTGTCCTGATCAAGATTAACGATTTCCCCTTTCCATATTTGGTGACTAAATGATTAAGTTACAAACCTAAAGCGAAAACGCTCATGGTTAATGCAAAAACAACAAACAGAAACGTGTTCCTTTTGGGAAAAAAGGGAGGATGCACCAGCAGTTTGTTAGTTCGATTAACTATAAATGCGTGCTTTTTTTAGTCTTTTAAGCTATCCCTTATTATTTACATAAGTAATTTTCATATAGTTACATTTTAAGACCTTTGAGGATTGATTACTGTTAAATTGTTAAAAAATTGTTTTAAAAGTTTCATACAATATGCAATGTATGAATCGAAATGTTCAGATAAAAGCTAGAATTGAATTTACAAGACTAAATTTAGAAGAAAAACAAAAAGTAACTATCTCGATTAGATACTGAGTTCAAATTTTAAACAATTGAAATTTCAAATCTTATCTGCAGTGAAAGTATTGGTTACGTTTTTAAATTCTTCAGAGAGCTTATCTTAACTTTTCAAATTGCTTTCTCTTATCTTCTGTTAGTATGAACTCTGAATGTAATGTCAGTACTCTGAATGTAACGTCATGTATTGATCCTTTTTTTTTTTTTTTTACCTTTCCTCTTTTTGCAGCTCGTGATTTTGTTTTAGAAGATGCTGAAGCTATGCTAAGAAAGGTTGGTTTCTGTTGATATTTACATATTTAAACATGGGAAAATTTCGATAAATGTCTTAAAATCCTTTATTTTTAAAAATTTGATGATTACATTTTTGGAATTAAATGCGTGAGTACGAGAACATCTTTTCAGTTTTTCTTTCTTTTTTTGTAATGCTTTTAGACACGTAAAAAAAGGAGAATATTATGAATTAAAGTTAGTTTCGATGTATTGCAATGAAATGGCTGTGTACTTTAACAGACGAAGCTAATTGGAATTAATTATAACGATAATAATGGACGAAACTATTGGATTAATTGGAACCTTTTGCAAAACTTCTATAAATTGTGACAAATTAATACAGGATGTCCGGTCTTAAGGTATTCAAAAATAATGGCTTATTATTACGAAACTACCCATCAGAATGTAATAAACTGTTCATACATGGATTAGAAAACTCTCAGAGAATTTTTGGGTCTTGTCCGATCGGCCACAAGTGCGCTCATTATTCGGCAATCGTAGACGATAAACTTTTTACACTGATTTCATTGGTAAAGATATGGACGCTGCAGTAAAAGGTGGAGTGCGTACTTTGGTTACGTAATTTAAATCAGTCACGTATGTACAGCGACGTATTCGAACAGAATGGGATGAATGTCGTAACTGGCTTGCCTAATGGACTTATCAGGACTCCGACAAAATAAATCACGCACACGATCAACAGTGCCTTCCATTACTTTACGAAAACTTAAGGTATCCGACTACGTTCGGATTTAAGGATATTTTGACAAAAAAAATCTATTTAAATACAATATTTAGGCAAAAAATTAACTTAGAATAACCTTTTTTCAAAATGTTCTCCTTTTGTGAAAAATGCTTCTAGTGTAATAATATTTTGCCTGTATATAGCTCAGACCTCTGTACAGAGGCTCAACTATGAGTTTTGAAAAATTCACATTATTTTCAAAGTTACAACCAATTAAAATAATTATCGGCATTTTCTTCTTAAAATTTCTCCCCTCTGTTGTCGTAAAACATGGATAAACCCACTTCTTATATATTTCAAAAATTCTAGTTGAGCCTCTGTACAGAGGTCTGAGCTATAGACAGGCGAAATATTATTATAGTAGATGCATTTTTCACAAAAGGAGAACATTTTGAAAGAAGATTATTCTAAGTTAATTTTTTGCCAAAATATTGTATTTAAATAATTTTTTATTGTAATACTATTCTTAAAACAATTTTATATACATTTTCCAATCTAAGTGACTAAATATCATAAATATTATCCATTTATACGCTTTTGCAAAATCACGGTTCCGAACGTAGTCGGATACCTTAAGGATATTTGCCAATTTGAGATACCAAAGTTCCCGTCTCCTTTAAAGTTCTGTCCCATTGGTAGATAGATTTTGATGTCGGAGGGTGGACATTCCATTCTATTCGAATACGTCGCTGTACACGCGTGACTGATTTAAATTCCATTAACCAAACTACGCACTGCACCTTTTGCTGTGGCATCCACATCTTTACTAATGAAGTCAGTGTAACAAGTTTATCGTCTGCGATTGCCGAATAATGAGCGCAAGTGCAGCCGATCGAACTAGACCCAAAATCTCAGAGTTTTCCAGTCCGTGAAGGAACAGTTTATTACATTCTGAAGGGTAGTTCAGTAACAATAAGCCGTTACTTTTTGATACTTAAAGCCCGGACATTCTTTATAATATGATTTTTAATTCCAATAAAACATTTCTCATTAAAAAGTACAGATGATTTGTTAAAACCTATGAAAAATATCACCTGTGTCATTTTTGTGATGACTATCGCATCCATTCAGTAGCCATAGGCGTGAGTTAAATAGTCTGGAGGGACATTTAAGTTGGGTCGCAGGCTCGATCCCTGATTTGACCAAAGAAGGTCGAGTGAAGAATCTGAAGTTGCTTTAATACGTTAATCTCAATTTAATCACAAATTTTTCCTTTGACATAGTAGGGAAGTTAAGAACGCTAGGTAACAGCTTGGGTCAGGGCAAATAGAGGCCCGCCAAAACAGTCTGTAATGATTTCACACAGCTCTTGGGTAACTATTTATTTCAGAATGAAAATCATTAAAATAATAAAATGGTATATTCTTTTACAATTCAATAGCAAAAAGGGTCCGTAATGATTTCGAGTCTCTTTCACTTAAAATAAGGGCGTAACTTCACCCGCTAGAGAAAAGTCCTAATCAAAACGTGAGTAAAAAGGTTCACTCTCGGTAATTCATCACCGAGTCTGAGTGAGTTCGCTGGCTCCAACTTCGGCATACTTTTTCGCATTCTCTCCCGTTCCCTGATCTTCCAAGCTGGGAGACCGCTGTACTTCACGGGCTCGTTATCGTTTTTTTTTTTATCGCTCAAGGGACGTCCAAACGGCTCCCTTCAAAATCCAGTCTCCTCGTCCGGACTCTCTCGCCCTTTTATATCCTATTTCTTCTAGTCATCCTCCTCTGATCTCTTTGTCGGCCTCAATCCCTCTTGTTCTTTTGCCACCTTCCGATCTCGGTTCCCTTGATCTCTTACCCTTCTGTCACGCCAAATCGGTCTCTTTTCCTGTTCACTAGTCCAAGAGGCGCCGAGGCTGGGTGCACATTTGTA
>BMAV01025789.1:50929-63557 GCA_019973955.1 Trichonephila inaurata madagascariensis
TATAATTCTCTGTTGCCACTGAAGAAAGCATATCAAGAAATGTCATCAGAAAATGATATTTTTCTTGTGAGAGTTTATTATGAAATTTTGAAGATTGATTTAAATGCAGTTTTTTTAAAATTGTATTTTTTTTATCTCAAGCATTAAAATAAATAACTTTCAGTAAGAAAATAATTTTGTACCCATAACTTAAAAACTTTATAATTACAGTATCAGAAAGGTTATTTTATAAAGCTGTCTTCACAGGCACTGTAAAAGAATAGGGCTTAAAATCAGAACACAATTATCTATAAAGAAACCTTTCAACATTAATATTCTATTTTGACTTCACTATTTTATAGAAGAGAAAACACAGATGCACATTTTATTATATTACTCATTTCTATACCATCCATCCATTTTTTTATTTTTTTTTCTGATATAAAACACATTGGTGCACAAAACTTAAGCAACGGGTGTTTTTTTTTGTGTGCCATAACTCCACGAGAAATCATATGAGGGACATGAAATTCAGAAATGAGAGACAATATTTTGTATTTAAACTATGACGAATGCATTGTAGCACAAAAATTAATGCAATTCATATAGTATGGAATCAAACAAAAAAAGGAAGTCTGTCCAAGAGGAAGAAGAATAAGTATATGTTCCTTAGTAAGGGATATATATTCCCTCCCCTTACTACAATGATTGCTTCTTACCGTCTCTACATATTCAGTACCAGATCGTTCAACAGTTCTTGAATTAAAGATGCCCATTCCACAATCAGCAACTGTTTTAGCTGTTGGGTGTTCCCTGGAGGATGTAATCATGCCGCAAGGCGTCTCCCCAAAGCATCCCACACATGCTCCATGGTATTTAAATCAGGGTAGAACGTTGGTCAATTCATTCGAGTGATATCTTCACTTTCCAGTAGCTGCTGAATATCAGCAGTCCTGTGTGGTCGTGCATTGTCATCCAAATGAAGTCTAGTCCAGCAGCATCTCCGAACGGATGTAAACGTTGAAGGATCATCTCCTTACAATAGTGATCTCCGGTTACAGAACCTGTGTCAAAAACATGGAGCTCAGTCCGCCCATAAAGCATAATGTCTTCCCAGACGACAGCTCCAGGACCATTGTAACGGTCTCTTTCAGTGAAACCACGTCCCGATCTCTCTCCAAATCAACTGCCGTTGAGAATCGCTTCTGACACTGAAACGACTTTCATCCGTAAAGAGGACACGACTCCATTGATAAGATGTTCAGTTCTTGTGCTCCTTACACCTCTCTAAACTGTGTCAACGATGGCCAACTTTCAAAGGGATGCAACGTTCAGAACAGCAAGGGATTAGGCCACCTTTGTGAAGACGTTTGGCCACAATAAACCGTGACTTTTGTCTCCATGTTGTTGTACACAGTTGCTGAGCAATGGCCCTTGCTGACTATCGGCTTCATTTCACCCGCAGAGCGATATATCGGTCATCCATTGCAGTTGTTTTCCTAGGGTGACCACCAACAACCATTCCAAAAGCTGTATGCCTTGGAAGGCCTTCCAAACGCGTGAAACGACACTTTTATTGATTCCGAATTTTTCAGATACACTGGTCAAACTACGCCCCTCCTCCAGCTTTGTGTGAAGTCCAGGTGATTTCTTCTAGTCACATTTCTCGAAAGAACTCGTCGCTCCCCGTCGCTGGATTTCGCTGGGCATATGGTTCACGTCCCATATCATAGGAGTTAATGTTTCCTGTGGAAGTAGCAGTCCTTGGGGGAAAGCAAGTACCCTGATTGGCTGTTGGTACGTGGAGAGAGGGCGTGGCAAACTGGTGAATGAAGTTGGAGACAGAATGGAGGTGAGAAGTTGAAAAGTTCGCGTGCGCGCGCCCTTGAGTGGCTCAAAGCCTGGCTTGTGATTGGTTAAGGGTTTGGTGAGTGAATTGGCATTGGATTGGCTGCCCTGAAGTTGTTGAGAGAATTACAGCATGGGGATCGAAAGAACTCGCTTGCACTTGCAGTGAATGTCTTAAATTAGGCCTCCGTTCTTTCTTTTATTGTAGTCTTGAGCTGCACGCGTTTTGCATACACTCACGTTGCTTAAGACGTTTTGTTCCTAAAATTTGTATACGCATCATCTCTCTACTAAATTGTGTGTTCATTGTACTGATCGCAATAACCCCTTTTCTACAATTTCAGGGCTATTTGCTTAAAATTTAAATTGTTGCTTAAATTTTACACACCAGTTATGTACCATATTTCGTTTTCCAAGAGAGTAAATGCTAAAAGAGTATTCACTTTATATGTTAAAGGGAAAACTTCTTATTTACAGAATGTTGTCAAATTTTAATAGAGCACTGTAACAAACGTATGAATTACACCACTGGGAATTTCCAAAAAAGTTGAGAAATTTTTCTGTCCGAAAATATGCTCTTAGGTTAGTTCAGGTTCCTTTTCCTGATAGTCTTAACAGTACTCAATATTGCGCCAATACTCGAGTAATACAGAAGAAAAAATTCCTCCTTACGTTTTTTAATTATTCCTTTAAACTTTTAATTAAATCAATCTTGATTGATATAGTGATTATTTTCTCTTAATAATGAATAACCAATAACACAGATATCCAGTAATTATAATAAACTTTAGTTAAGAAAAAATGAAAAACTTTGTTTAAAGTACAGGTAACTATGGTGTTTGAAATAAATTATTTTGTATAATATAATGAGAGAGACCAACTTCTTTGAAAGCATTTAAATGAAGATATGCTTAAAAGAAGTACTCAAAAATTTTTCACAAAATTTCTAAGAAATACGTTACCACTTTCGTTATTTAAAATGAAATCTAAATGAGAGATATTCGTATACATGTGTATTTAATGTGTGTCTGTGTGTGGGAATAAAACATTATTAAAATGAGTTTTAAATAGTAACAACTATTACATAATACCAGTAAAACTAATTTTTAAATAATTTTCTTTAATAAGGGGTTGAATATTAAGCATAAAAATAAGACTAATACGGTTATCAATGCTTTGTCCCATTTGTAAAGAATGTTTTGCTTTTGATACTAAATTTTTTTCAATTTTGGTCTTATAGAGATGAGAAATAACTTCTTAATTCTTTGTACTGCTGAAAACTGATCAAGAAACAGAACTAAAAATATTGAATATTTTTCTTAGGCAAAAAATTTCATTGGATATTTTACTTTTGAAAACAATGATTTAATTAAAATATTCAATTACGGTACTTCTTTCCGAATTTTAATATTTTACTACATCTGGTTGTTTTGAAAATAATTACTATTGTTAAACATTAATTTAAGAGAAATCTAATTCTAATGTAGTTGCTTTGAGAATAACAATTTATTTTCCGTATTTGATTGATTGATTCATATTGGAAATCCATCGTTGTAAGCTTACCAACAAGAAAAAATTATTCGGCCCTGGGAACCAAGTCTGAGTTTCAACTTGTTCGGAACAACGGCCCCGCCTGAGTGAGGTCACAGAAGGATAAACTACACTTTTGTCTTTGTTATATGGTATCCAGTAGTTTGTGTCCCCAATTTTCCTATTGTAAATAAAATAAAAAGTAGCACTATTGCCTTTTCCTTCATGTTCTAGAAATTTGAGCTGCATTTTGAATTTGTTCTCTGTATTTTAATATATCAGTAACAAAAGAAGTCGAAGAAAATTCCCGATTAGGAAAATAATAGCAGGGTTGTTTTTTTTTATAATTCATTCCCACATAGCTAAAGGTACGAGCTAGTCAAATAATGTAACCTTAAAATTTTAGATTAAGAAAGCGAGATATGTTTGAACATAGCTTTTTTCATCGAATTATGTAAAACAAAGCATAACTACACATTTCATTTTGTACTAGAAGTTTAAGTTTTCTGTTAAATTCACCATTGGCAAATCTAAAATCTTTCTAAGTGGGAAAGAAAGACTAAATCATAACAAAATAAATTATCAAGTATCTAATAATAATTAAATAAATGACTGAGTTTGTTGAATTCGGAGGAATTTCTTTTTCTTATCTTGCTTTTAAAGCCTAGATTCACTACTGAAAATGGGTATTGTAAGCTTATGAACATGCAATTCCTTATTTCCAAATGATGAATCAAACTCTGCTCTTCTGAGTTTATATTTTTCACATTCTATTTTTTTAATCTACTGTCTTCAATTCAATACCTGAAAATGAGATTTATCAAATATGGATATTAAAAAGATCGCTGTTGCCTTGTATATTTCTATTTTCTTCTCATCTTTAATTTAACAGAATATATGCCAAAATAGCTTGGTATTTACCAAACTAGAGCCACTCTACAGAGAAATGTCAGATAAGTTTTACTCTTTTGATAAAGAGTAAATGCATTTATATCTGTCCAAAATGCAACACAATGAAGATATGCCCAAACCATATTTGTTAGACAAATAACAAGGTATAAATACAAAGATAAAATTATTGAAACAGCAGCCCCTTTCGATATGAGGAACATGAAGAAATCTGTCTCTTGTGTAGCCACCTTGACTGATAATAACTATCGTAATAAGTCTCGACTTCGAAACAAAAATGCTTTAGATGCATTCTTGGGGTACGTCAATCCTTCTATTTTCACAAATTGCCGAAATCTATCTAGCATAGCATGCATGCTGGGCCAGTCGCTTACCAATCGCAGACCTCATGTGCTCGATGAGCAATAGATCACGAGAACAAGTATGTCAAGAAAGCAGTGAAATCTATTGGGCAAAGAAAAATTATTGAACGTTGTTCATTACGTGCAGCCTCCCACTGTCCTGTTGAAAGTAAACCTTTTAGTCTTGTTGAAACAAGTTACAAAACTTCAGAGACATAGCACAAGCTGTTATGTGTATCAAATCTCAGTGGCGGCTGTGTATATGGGGAAAGCGGAGGACAGGAAGAAAATTCAATGACACTTCAAGTCCTGACACAAGATGAAGGATCGGTATATCGATGCATAATGCTATCTCAATTATTGGGCAACAAACCTATTTCTTGCTCTACGGTTCTCAATGTTGGTGAGTGATCCGACATTGCTGTACGCACAGCATATCTGTTTTCAGGTTCAGAGGTGTATTTCCGTTAGTCATTCCGTTCCGACTACATATTTGCATCACTGTGACTTAATTTTGTCTTAAACGTCCCCATATTCTTGGGAGAATAATCTGCAATCTCTGTGAACTACAGTTCTTCCTACTTTAAACTCAGAAAAGTGCTCTACTTATTTCAGTATTCTTTGACCACAAGCACTGAAATTTTTCAGGCAAAAACATAGTTTCAGTATTAAAAACACAGCTTTCTTTTTTCTCTTGTATGTGGTGTTACTAAAGCACGTAATTTATATGTTCCCTACAATATTAATCATTTACATATCTTAAAGAAGTCCAAACACATGGTTCAACTTTCCAATTTACATTTTGGATGATCAGCAGCATAATATTGCCTTATTAAACATGCAATACAATGCCTGTTATTTTTTCTGATTTTGTTGTCTGCTTTGGAGTCATTATGCATATTTATAGTTGGATTAATTGTAGGATAATTCAAACTAAATCGTAATTTCCTAAAGTGTGTTATACCTTTACCTAGAGCTTAATAATAGTTTATGAGAGCAATAGAAAGCACAGGGACATTTTCAAGGAGAGTGTAGAGGTGAAACTGAGTGACTCTGGAGGGGGCCAGTCGTAAGTTACAAAAGCTACAGTATCAGATAAGCATAGAAGGTTCTTCAGGGACTGATTTCTTTGACTTTCTTAGAAAACAACAATGACTGGTCAACTTAAAACTTTTGATCATGCGTAAACAGTCAAGTAAACATGTATGAAGAGATATCAACTTGATGGAAATTTCTAATAAATATTCGAATGGTACTACTTCAATAACAACTCTTCAGTTGCCAAAAGCCTTTTAGTTATGATTTAAATATTTTCCGAAATTTTTTGATGAAATTAGCCATGGCCATTCTTCTTAATTTTCGTGATAGCATTGCATTTTGTATCTTTTAATAAATATTGAAAACTTTTTTTTTTTTGTCACACATTTTGATTTGAAAAATAATTAGAAGTTCTATAACAGTATGCAATAAAAGAATTTTTTTTTTTATGAGAATTCTCAAAAGTAGGATGTCATGTGTTATTTATTAATTTATTGTTATAAATGAAGTAAAGGGGGATTGTAATGCCCCCCCCCAAATTTAAACATTCTATTTTATAAACAATTGAATTCTGTATCAAATCTAACTTCATTTATGCATTGTATAGTAAGTATAAATAAAACGCGATGGGCAGTATGTATAATTTTAGGTAGCAAAGGCAAAATATTTCAACGAAAAGTTTGTAGTCGTGTAAGCAAATTTAATGATTTAGGAATTTTGGATCATCTTATCACAATTATATGAAATTAAATTATTAATTGTTCTGTTTTATGTATAACATAACATATCTGAATAGTATCATTTTATTTTTAACTTGCTTAATGTTTGTTAAATCTTTCTTACTTTGTATATGAGAACTTAAATAAACCAAAAAAGATTTTTTTTAAATAAAACTGAAGTGAAGCTTAATGGCATTCGGATTCATATCCTAACTTCTAAAATAAATTAAAAAAACATGCTTATTTTATTTCTAGGAATTAGAGGAATGAATGTTATACTTTGAATGAAATTTGTTCATTATGTGGATAAAGTATTTTTCTGGATCTGTAATTTATTTTAGTTTATGCTACTCCATTCACGAGGTCAAATTAAAAAGATTTTTATTTAAATTGAAAATTTTTTACATATTTGATATTCAGCATTTTATAACAAACATTAAGTGAATAAATAATTTAGATATAAATTTTATAAAAATACAAAAAAAAAAAAATGTGTTTATTGCGTTCATTTGATAAAACACGAGATCTTATAATCAAGCTATTTGATTGCTTGTTTCACATAAAAATTATCATTTTCAGGTAATATTTCTAGGAGTTAATTCCGTCTTATTCCAATACCAGAATATCAAGTTTTCGTTTTCAACCATAATAGTGCATAATTTAAACCATCATTCTTCCGGTTTTCTTATCACGACTGTCAATCAACTGTCAATGACAGTGAAGCAGCACATTTTTTCGATTAAATTCGGTTTAAAACGAAAAAATATTCTTGCCATTTAAAAAGGTCCAAGTAAAAACTCTTTTAATGTAAATATATAAGCTTCGTTTTATTTATTAAAAAATTTCAAGATTCATATATTTTTAGCCAATATTTTCAAAAGAGTAAATAAAAGAGAGAAAGAAAGAAAAGGGAGAAGAAAAACACATTTATTAAAAAAAAATTGAATTTTTATTTTGTACATATTTTAGAAATATATATATATATATATATGTTACGCTTATTTTTAAAAAGTAAGGTTAAATTTATTTTTTGGCAATTTTTTAATGGTAAACTACGGGAAATAATAATAATAAAAACCCTAGAATTTTCGAGAACATAATCAAGAAAGTGGTCCCCTTTTATTTTAATTTCGAGAGAAAATTTAACTTTCAAATTAAGAAATTAGGGGAATCGTTTTAACAGAATACGTATTGGAACACTTCAACGCAAATTTTAAAAGCTGAAACTTTCTTGATCTTGTTTGATATTTAAGATAGGTATTTTTTGCGTAAAAAAGCGAATATAATTAGCAAAGTAACTGCACATTTTAAAAAAGTAAAGATGTAATATATTTTTTCATATTTGTTCACGTGTGAGTAAAATTTATACTAAAGCATGATTGGAGACGATATACTTTAAAGAGATAAAAACTTATTTTCAATGAATTCCTTGAATTACTCAGTGATATTTATAGATATTAGATACATCTTACAAATAAATATAAACTTCGATATCACACAAATTTAGCACTGCATTTGATGTGATATTTGTCTTCGCCCAATTTATAAATTGCTATTACAAATTGTTGAAGCACCTGGGATCATAGGTCGCAGCAAGAAAAATAACCATATAAACAAACAGAGATCGAGGTTCTTTTACTAAATTTAGAAAAAGTGGCATAATATGTTATGATATAAAACAACTTATTTTCAACGTCTCTAAAAAGGGAGAAGTTTGGCTTAAATGTATTTATTAGATTTAATCACTTCGAAACAGACTTATATTTGACATGCGATGATTACATTAATTTCATCAACCGATTATAAGAAAAAGCATACAAGAACTGGAGCATGTTTCCAACTGATTATTAAGTAGAGTGGGAAAAATATAATTTGCAGATTTAAAAACAACTTATTTTACGATGTGTTTAGAAAACTTTAGTTATTTCTGTTAGTAACGATATTATTTTGGTTATCTTTTAATAAAGTTGACGAAGCTAAAAATAAAAGCAGCGTAAAATAGATAAACAACACAAATAATACATAAAAGTACAACTCAAATAATTGAGCACAGCCTCGTCAAGTTTTTCTCTTTCTTTTTCCCACCGACTGCGACCTCTCCTTGACATTGCACATTAATAGCTCTTCGTCAAGTCGTTTTCCCGCCTTCAAAATGATAAAAACAAAAACAAGGTAATTTCTTTTCAGAAGATTTTTCTCAATCAAGGGTTTATTTTAATACTTTACCTTACTTTACTTATACTATTTTATTCTGATACGAGTGTGTTGGTAAACATCGTTGATAAGTATCCTATTTTTTTTCCCTAGCTTTATTAAAGTGTTATTAATATATTTTTTGAGATAGAACTTTTTTTTACAATCTTAAAAAATCAAGCGTTAACTGAAATATACAAAAGAATAATATATAATATAAATTATATATTTTGAGATATACCGTGTATTTATACTCGAATCTAAGCCGCATTATTTTTCCAGTGTTATTACTACTGAAAATTGGGTGCGGCTTAGAATCGAAGGCAAAACATTTAATGGATGGGGGATATTGAGTTTCAACTCCTTTTAAAAAGAAAAATATAACTGTGTGTCCATTCTGTCCACTTGCATTGATGACTTATCTCATTCCACAGTCTGTCTCCAGTATTCAGTCTATCCTAAAGATCGTTGTCTGCTCGTATGTAGGGAATTTTTTTTGTATACACTTTCTTTTAATCACCTAAACATCAAAGATATCGATAATAGTATAAAGAAGAGTTCACTATGACGCAAGAATGAAAAAGGAGGCAAATTTATATGCAGAAAAAAAAACGGAAACAGAGAGAGAGAGAGGAGCAGCGGCCACTGAAAATTTGACACGGATGAAACAAATATACGTCGATGGAGTAAACAAAATGTTATAATTTTTGCTTGAAAATGTTCAAACCTTTAATAATTCATTTAAAAAATTGAAATGTAATGAATTGAATGGCACTGAAAACTACATCGTGTGGGAAAATGGCACCAATTCTGAAGTCAGCTGTGACAATGGAAGTGGCGAATAATTTTCGAAAAAACGGTTAGAGTAATTATAGGATTTTGTATGCATTTGTGAAAGTTTTTAATACTAGTAAATATATATACATATATATATATATTTATATCTTATTATTTATCATTAAAGTTTTTTTTTTAATTTGTTAAGTATCGGTTATTAAGAGATGAACCTTTTTCACAACTTTTTAGATTTTTTCTCAAAAACGTGTAGAGAATTGGGGAATTGGGGGTGCGGCTTAGAATTGATGGTGGCTTAGATTCGAGTAAATATGGTAACTTCTTTTTAATTTTAAGAAAACAAGGGTTAACCCAAATATACAAAAGAAAAATTTCTCATTTGATTAAATCGATATAATATTTTTTGTAATGTTAGAGTTTTTTTTTTATTTTTAATTTACATCTCAATCTGAAGCAACACGAGGGCTATTGGCGATGGACCTCGTAATTTTGAACCACCCTACAAGTAATCAAGTGACCATGGCAACACTTGATCTAGCATACCCCTCTCCTCACTATCATACCACGCCAATGGGGGATTTTAAGCCTTGACAGATTTAACACGGTCTTAATCCCTCTACACTATGGGTCTTCAGTGGCAAACTGCTCAACTTTCAATTGAGGGGAGACTAACTGTTACTTTTTTCCCTAGTTATTCACTTGGCTGTTGTCTTGTAAACTGTAACGTAGAAGTGCTAGTATTAAAACTACCGTTTCGGTGAAATCATAATATTTATTTGTTTTCACTCGACTGTGTATAAGAGAACCCTATACTATCATATATATTAACTCTTTTTTTAAACTATCATTACATTTATTAAAACAGTTCCTTAAAGTTTGAGTGAACTTTACAGATGTGACTGTTAGAAAATGGAGCATGACTTTTTCTTGGCAACAGAACAAAATTTCAAGCTTTCTTTAGAAACGTTTGTAGACACCACGGAAAATCTCTAGTGAGTGAGTGAGTGAATATTAACGTCGCACGATTCTGCTACTCGAGGGCTTTTGATGACGGACCTCGCAATTTCGAACCATGTGGTCAAGTGACGAGGACGACACCTGAGCTTCCCCCCCTCTCCCAACTTCCTCACCAACAGGAGGACGTTTGAGCTCTCGATAGATTTAACGTGCATCGCTCCCCAACACGGAGTGTCTTCAACGGCAGTAGGCTTGGATTCATGACTCGCCGGACAGGAGTCCGTTGCTTTGACCACTAAGCTACCGCGAACACTCGGAAAATCTCTAAACATTATAAAACAATGGTAAGTTGATTTCATTGATATTCTCTATGATTCAAGTTGTATTTAAGAGGAATTTTCTCACTAAATATGAACCAAAACCTTACCTTTTTATTACCTGATAGAAAAGATAATGATTAGCTAATTTTTTTACGTTACTTTAATATTTTATTCTTGACACAGAAGAAAAGTTAACGTTTGTGCTGCATTGATAATAATTTCACAATGCTTATTTAGAGATGTGTTATTCAAAGTTATTGAAAGAAATGTTCATTATTTTAATGCAAAAAAAAAATTTGAGAATGTTGATTACTTTTTCTACATTCATGTGAAGAAAAAGGAAGACATAAATTATTGCGTTGTTCATATTAGTTGATTAAATTCCTTATGTGCGCGCGAGCGAAAAATTTAATTATTCGTTTCTCAACTGCAAATTACACAGTGTTGTTCGAAACTTAAAACTTAATTAAGCTCTTTAGTTTTCGAAACTAAAATTGATTTTTGCAATTCGATTTATTGATAATTGATTTATTAAGTTAATAGCGTAAAAAAGAACGAAATATTATCCCTGGCTTCTTAGAAAAACCGCAATATGAATAATTATTTGCCAATAAGTATTTGGCATATGAATAATTATTTTGTTTTGAAAGCGTATTGTTGATGTATCGACACACGCAAGCACACTGTTATGTAATATTCAGAGAAAAGGAGCATAAAATAATCTAAAGCCAAATCTAAGATGCAATTAATTTTTTAAAAATATTTTCTTCTGAACAACGCTTTTTTCTTTTCTTAAACTTGGTGTTTCTTAATCTTTCTTCTTTTTGAAATACACAATTTGGAATTAGATTTATTCATGTTTTAGTACATCATAATAAAGGAATTTTAAAAGAAAATACTGCTTATTTTTTGATCGATAGTAACTCTGAAAATAATGTGAATTCTTCATAAATCTTAGTTCTGGCTTGGACGAGAAATCTTAGAGAGACATATCTTAGAAGACATCTTAGAGACAAAATATTATTATTATAGAAGCATTATCCATGAAAAGGAGAATGTTTTGAAAATGTTTCTTTTTTCTTCAGAGTATTTGCCCAAAACTTGCATTTAAAATTTTTATAATTGTAATGATATTTTTAGAACAATTTTATATGTGTATTCTAATTCAAATAACAGAACTGTACTCAGTGGTGCAACAGCCCATGCCCTACTGTGCCTATCTCGGTTTACGTGACTTTAGGTGCTGGGATGCATTCCCAGATGTCAAGTGGTCAGTTTGACGTAAAACCCCCAGTTCTCAGTTCCCAAGCAAGCTTGGTACTCATTTATCGACCCACTGAAGGGATGAAAGGCTGAGTCGACCTTATTCAGCCCGTGTTTTGATCCCGCGATACGCTACCACTCAGCCACTGGGATTCAATTCAAATAACACTAAATGTAAAGGAAGAAAGAAGGAAAATTATTCATTTATACGCTTTTTCAAAAAATCATGGGGTTCTGAATGTAATGTAATACCTTAAATTTTTCAGATTAAGGTATCCGACTACGTTCGGAACCGTGATTTTAAAAAGGCGCATAAATGGATAATGTTCATGATATTTAGTGTCACTTAGATTAGAATTCATGTATAAAATTATTTTAAGGACATTTTGACAAAAAAAAATTATTTAAACACAATATTTCGGCAAAAAATGAACTTAGAATAACTTTTTTTTAAAATGTTCTCCTTTTGTGAAAAATGCTTCTATTATAAGAATATTTTGCCTGTATATAGCTCAGACTTTTGTACAGAGGCTTATCTATGATTTTTGAAAAATTCACATTATTTTCAGAGTTACAACCATTTGAAATATATATATATATATATATATAATTATCGGCGTTTTTTTCTTAAAATTTCTCCCCTGTTGTCGTAAAACATGGATAAACCCACTTCTAATTTATATATTTCAAAAATTCTAGTTGAGCCTCTGTACAGAGGTCTGATCTATATACGGGC
>BMAV01025789.1:64231-90718 GCA_019973955.1 Trichonephila inaurata madagascariensis
CCCCCGTAGTCTTTCCAAAATTTTGAAAAAAAAAATTCTGTTTGAAATTCTTGTGTGAGAAGAAAATAAGTTTGTGGAATTAATTGAATCAAAGAGGGATCAATAACATGAATTTGACATGAAATGTGATAACAATTCGAGCTCCAAAATTTTACAGTTGAATAATTGCTTAGGATTTAGTATTTTCATTCGTGAATCAACGTTACAATGTTAATGGGGAAAGAATAAGTAAATTATTTTTCAAGGGAAGAGATAAAAAGCAAATTAATTAGTTATATAAAATTTTCAAATGTGTTTATATAAAATCTATAGATTTATTTCTATAGTGAAATTCTAATGTGATTCAGAGTTTGAAACTAAAACTAATACTAAGAAAGACATTAAGGGTATTTTTATATTTAGAATAGTTTTTCTGATTTGAATATTTTATCAAGAGAATAGCTAAAGTAAAATAGAAAAATTTCTCCAAAATTTTCTTTTCTTAAGCTTTTGGCAATGTAAAAAATTGATCATATAGAAATTTAATAAGAAGAACATGAAATTTTTTCTATGGTACTTAACTGTATGTTAAAATTCGAAATTTAAAAATAAAAAAAAAGTTTTTATTGCTTTGCTTATGACTAAATTGAGAGGTAATATTACATACATAAAAGTAAAAATTCTTATTCCTATCATTACAAGATGTGGCTGTGGTAGCAGGGTGATCATGGTCGCGAACTCGTTATTGGCGTTGGTGAGTCGTGGGTTTGATTCCCAGTGCCACTGAAGATCCACCGTTCAGAGAGGCTGATGTATGTTAAATCTACTGAGATTCAAACTTTTCCCATTGGCGTGGAATGGAGTCTGATTGCACAATTCATCGATTAGACCATCCACCTTTCTAGTCGTTCAATTATTTGGCCTCTGTCACTCTCTCCCAGTTGCTAAAATTGCTTGAGAAGAGTTTCCTGCAAGTAATAAACCAATAAGGAATTTTGTAATCTACTCAACAGCACGAATCAAAAACAATTTGCTGCTCACTATTAGATGCTCTTTTATGACTCTTAATCCATAGTGTTCAAAAGCTGCCGTATGAATGTCAAAAGCTCAAACGAGCTTGAAAATTTGATTATTGGCACTTCCGAAGCAGATGTACCACTCCTCCAAATTTCAATGATTCTGGTCAACTTCTTCCAAGTGCTCAATTTTTTTTGTTTGTTTTTGTATTTGATTACACACAATGTAATTTAGTCATTCTATAACCAAGGAATTATCCAAGTGGGAAGAAATTGTAACTGGAACAACAATGATCGCTAGGATCAAAGGCAAGCAATTCAGCAAACGGCGCTGCGGCCATGGAGAATTTTGCTCTGACTGCCCATCACCAGAGGTGGATTAAGCGGCTGGTGGACCAGGCGGCCGCCAGGGGCTCTCAGCTCCAGTAGGGGCCCCAAGTTTAATAGACTCCAGTAATGAATCAAACATGTAACAAAAAGATCTTCAACCGATATTGCAGACCCGATGATTTCCTCGGATGTAGCAACTCAAACCATCTTCGTTCCGTATACCTGTATCGTTGCAATATTTACAAAATCTTCGAGTGTATTTTTTTGCACACATTTTATTTCAAACAAACGAATACCATTCAAGTCAACAGCAATACTTAGTTACTCCCGGATACATCTTACACTGATGGGGAAAAAATCCCGACACCAAGAAAAAACTATTGTAGATTAATGAAACTTCGACAATACATTTGCTTAGGTAACATATTTAATTGATTAAAGTTCCCAGATAATAGGTTTATGTAAGTGCTAGAAGAGCAATTTCAAATATGAATACATTAAAAACCGGTATAACTACCAGAATTTTAAATGCAAACATCCATGCAATGTGTCGTACAAGTAGCGGATATCAGCTTGTGTGATGGATTTGCTACCTGTTGTTCTTGGTCGGTCAAATATGGTTGTTTAAGTCTGATTGCGGATGACACTGTCGTTGCCATCCGATGACGTTCCATCTGTGCTCGACTGGAGAAAGATCTGTTGATCTAGAAGGCCTAGATAACACGTTGATACTCTATAGAGCATGTTGAGTTTAACAGGGTTTGAGTAAGCACGTTATCCTGTCGAAAAACACCCCTTAAATGATGTTTTTCAAATGGCAGTGCTAAAGTTTGAATCACTAGACTGACGTACAAGTTTTCAATCAGGGCGTGTGAATTAACCTTGAGAGTGCTCCTTCAATCTAAAGAAAATTGCTCGCTCTAGACCATAATTCTGGTTGCATGTCCAATGTGTCTAGGCTGCAGAAAGTTTGTTTGCGGGCGCCAACTTAGCCTTCTAATCAAAATATAGGCATCATTGGCACCAAGACAGCCAATAATGTCTATATTTTGATTTGAAACAGCTTTGATTTGAGAACAAATTTCGCTCTCCAAAGATCTCTAGCGTGACATCTCTGATGTTGCAGAAATTGGTGATTTGGAGCTAATGGTATGAACGCTACAGGGTGTCTAACTGGGAGTTACTTCTCAAACGATTGATTTGTTTAAGTTAACTGTGTCACTCTGGTGCCAAAAAAACCCCCTGTAATTTTCGCTGTTGATACACTACAATGTTTCCCAGCCATGTGGTGAATATGGTGGTCTTCTCTGTCAGTGGTGACCCGTGCGTGGTTGGACCATAGTTTTCTTGAGGTAGTGCCTTCTCGGGACCACTTCGGCCAAAAACCATGCACAGTGGATACATTCTTATCAAGCCTTTCTGCAATATCGAGGAAAGAAAACCCATCTTTATTTAGCTTTCTTATACTACCTTGTTCAAACTCAACGAGCTGTTGATAATAGCTTCTTCTTCTTAAAACATTTTGGACTAACTGGAGCAACAATACTGGGGGCCACATCCCTTTTGAAATAGATGGACAAATATAAATCTTCCTTAATGACCATGATCTGGAATACCATACTCTATCTCTGGAGAGTAAATTTTACTAGCAAATCATTGCAATAAGTTGAGTGTGAATTATTAAAAGGATTTTGTCTACTAAAATCTCTTCAAATTTTTTTCCAAGATTTCAGAAATAAATTTGGAAAAAGGGAACAAGAAGCAACTGATTTATCAGAGCTCTCGTTTGAAGAGGAAGTTGGACAAGCTCGCAGGCAGCAGAAGAGAAAAATGATTTTCGGTGAAAGTTAAGGAGCCGGCTATAAATTTTTGAAAGAAAGGAAAATTTCATAGTGAAATCGTTTTATGTCATATGCGATAGAGTTTGAGCAGAACTATCCAGAAAAGCTGAGATTTATGAAACTGTTATAGAACACTTAAGTGTATTTTTGACGAGAGATTATTACCTAAAATTAAGAAGAAAACTACACAGAAACTAAAGTATGCTAACAAAGAACGATATATTGAATCCTTTAATTTTGACGATATGAATTGGATAAGTTTTTACTATTTTTAAAAGAAGACAAAGATATACAATGAAGATCCCACTAGAAATTTATCGAGTTGAAAGAGAAATCCTAATGCAGAGATACTTTTGAAAATATTTTTAACAATACTGATATCGAATGTATCAGGTGAGATATCTTTTTTAGTTTTAAAACGTGTTAAAAATTATTTAAGAAGTGTTACGGGAGAAAAGACAAATTGAACAACATGGCCATATTATATATAGAAGAAGTTGTTTTGGACAAAATAGATACGGCAAAAATAATTGATGAATTTGCCAAAAAGAAATTAGGAAGTAAAGCTGTATAGCAAAACTGTAAGCTCTTTAGTAAGGTTTTTAAATACAATTAAGAATTTTCTTTAGCCGTTGAGTTTTATTGTTAGCAATATATTTTATTTTGAGAATTTAAGGTCAGCGAATCTTTTCACTATTTCAGTTTTTTGACACTTGATCCCAAGGGCCTCAAACCTCTTAGCGTAATGGGCCTCTAACTACCTTAGTCCACCTCTGCCCATCATCATTGCACATCAGCAGGCAAATTTACAGTGATGCCGGGTGTATTCGGTCTGGAAACTCACTAGCTGGAGTAAAATTATTTTCGGTGATAAATCCCGCTTAGAAATGAGCCCCAATGACCGGCGAAGACGTGTGTGGAGAAGTCAGGAGGTTAGCAGAAAAATACTGAACAGGACACACAACCGACAACAAAGATTTATGGTATGGAGTGCCATTTCATTTGATAGCTGGATTCTCCTTTGGTTAACATGCGTGACAATCTTACAGCATGCAAGTGCGTAGATGAGATTTACGCAATTTAGTGTTTTCCTTCCCTTCACAGACTTCTGGGCTTACATTTTGACAGAATAATGCCCAGCCATACACGGCACACCTTTTTACTGCTTCTCCAACACTTCTGTAGCCGGTGTGAGCACCAGATCTCTCTCCAACAGAGCAGCATCATTGGGTTCTAATTAGCAGGTGTGTCGAACCATCTCTGGATCTCTTCTATCTAACTCGTCTCGTATGGCAAGCAATCCCACATGAGGACATCCACTAAATCTAAGAGTGAATGTCCAGTCGGATAATAGCTTGCATCAGGGTAAGAGATATGCCAAAACATTATTAATTTGTTTGCTCTTGCTGCTGTATTTCCTAAATAAAAAATTCGTTTCCTATGATAATGTCAGCGTTTCGTTTTTAATACATCTATTGATTTCCGTCCCATTCAGATAACTCCTTCGTAGAGCGTCGCTTTTTATGTTATCTCTCACTATATATATATATGTACATTAAAAATAATTTATATTGTATATACCCATTCAATTTTCCGTGAGTTATTTTTGTGCGCAAGTCTGACATTCTTCCCACATGATCAGTTTTTTTATCTACAGAGAGTTGTAAGATTCCTTTCGATTGATTCTATGATTGGAAAATTTCTATAAATATTTCGTATTGAACTGGCCTCTCTTTCAATTTCTTAGTTAAAAAAATAATGGTAGAGGATGAAAGATGTAGTAAATTACAGAAATTATAACATATTAAAAATAAATTAAATTATTTTTTATTTTGTCTTAAACAATTTTAAACCTTTTCTATGATTAATCGGTATTATTATAATGAATATTTCTAAATTATGAGCATTTTATATGTTTATTACCTTTTTGTTAAAAATACTAATGTTAAAAAAATAATTAAATAAGATTAATATGAATCCAGAAGAAAGGTTCAAAAGTAACATAGCAGCGCAGGAAATTAATTCTTTGCCGCATCAGTTTTACTTTTTGTGATGTTTGGAACGCTATTTTCGATCGTTTTACGGTTTATGTAGAATAGTAATATTTCTAAGTTAAAACTATTTAGCAAATACTGTCAAATTCCTTAAAACCGGGGTGAGCATTAAGTCGATCGCGATTAAAACACAAGGCATTTCTGGGTGACCACCTGAAGATTAGCAGTTAGTAATTTATACGGAAATATTCAAGGTTGGTTGACAGTATGCAGACTAAGTCTTCTACTGACTATAATTACAAGAACTAACTTAAGAAGAAAGGTTTTTAACGTATATTTTGCTATAAATGTATAATTTTTTTAAAGTATATTTTGCTACGCGTTTGCTAATAAATGCATCATTTCATATTATTATATTTGTGGCTATTATTATTATGTTTGTGTAGCTTGCGTTTTCTTTTTAACGTGGTTTCGAAAGTGTGAGTTTTCTTTTATTATAGTTATGTAGGTGAGTACATATTCCGTATTTATTAGTAAGCTATAATAATTATTGTATATCTTTTTCTTACCTCACCACACCTACGCTAATGGGTGAACCGCAACACTTTAAAAAAATTAGAAGTAACTCGTTCCCTGAAAAGGTCTGCCCACCCTGCCGTAAAGGGTTCTTTTGACACATGCAAGAGCAAATTTATTGGTCATAGAAAGAAAAACAACTACCGTATTTACTGGAATCTAAGCCGCCATCGATTCTAAGCCGCACCCACAACCCTACACGTTTTTGAGAAAAAATAAAAAAAATGTGTAAAAGGTTCATCGATATACGATACTTCCAAAATTAAAAAAAAAAATTAATGAGAAATAATAAGAAGTTACTAATTAGTTTATTTGATCAGTATTAAAAACTTTCAAACTCATACATGAACCTATAATTACTCTAACCGTCAGTATCATATTTCGAAAATAATTCGTCGCTTCCATTGTCACCATTGACTTCAGAATTGGTGCCAGGGTTACGATTTTCCCTCACGGTGTCTGTCGTGTTCCATGCCATCGAATGCATTTCTTGCAACAATTTTTTAAAAGAATGTAAAACAATTATTAAGGTATCCGACTACGTTCGGAACCGTGATTTTAAAAAAGCGCATAAATGGATAATTTTCCTGATATTTAGTGTCACTTAGATTAGAATACATGTATAAAATTGTTTTAAGCACATTTTGACAAAAAAAAAATTACTTAAATACAATATTTTGACAAAAAATTAACTTAGAATAACCCTTTTTCAAAATGCTCTCCTTTTGTCAAAAATGCTTCTATTATAATAATGTTTTGTCTGTATATAGCTCAGACTACTGTACAGAGGCTCAACTACGATTTTTGAAAAATTCACATTATATTCAGAGTTACAACCCATTGAAATAATTATCGGTGTTTTTTTCTTAAAATTTCTCCCCTCTGTTGTCGTAAACCATGGATAAACCTACTTCTAAGTTATATATTTCAAAAATTCTAGTTGAGTCTCTGTACAGAGGTCTGAGCTATATGCAGGCAAAATATTATTATAATAGAAGCATTTTTCACAAAAGGAGAATATTTTGAAAATGGGTCATTCTATGTTCATTTTTTTGTCAATATATTGCACTTAAATAATTTTTTATTGTAATACTATTCTTAAAACAATTTTATATACATTGTCTAATCTAAGTGACACTAAATATAAATATTATCCATTTATACGCTTTTGCAAAATCACGGTTCCGAACGTAGTCGGATACCTTAAAGACTGTTGAACATTTATAAGCAAAAATTATATCATTTTTTGCACCCCATATTTGCTTCATCCGTGTCAAATTTTCGGAGCCTCTACTTTGTTTCCGTTTTTTTTTTTTTTTTTTGCATATAAAATTGCCTCCCTTTTCATATTTCCGTCATAGTGAACTCACCCTGTTGCCATTAGTGACATCTTTGATGTTTAGGAGATTAAATGAAAACGTATGTATAAAAAAAATTTCTAAATACATGCAGACAACGAGGTTTTGGATAGTCTGAATTACTGGAGATAAACTGCGGAATGGGATAAGTCATAAGATAAATAATGAATAGATACATTTTTCCTTTCGAAAGAGGTTGAAACTCAATATCCCCCATCCAAGAAATGTTTTGCCTTCAATTCTAAACCGCACCCGATTTTAAATAGCATTAACACTAGAAAAATGGTGCGGCTTAGATTCGAGTAAATACGGTAGTACTTTATAACCCACTTAATGGTAAGCTTAGAAATTTGTCTTAAGGAAAATATTGTAAAATTATAAACTTCTAAAATTTCCATTCAATAAATCTGTCAAAAATTCATTGTTTATTTTAAGGGTGCTCTACAGCGACATAACAGGTTATCTGAGATACACCTTCGATGGATGAGAACTTCGGTTACCTAATTCACCGAAATACACATGTCGCAAGAAAATATGGAAAAGATTAATTCCATGAAACATACACACAATAATCAATCATTCTTCCACTGTACGAGTTTTGAAGAAAAAGTATTTGCTCATCATCACCAATAACAAAGCTCTCGCACTTATTTCTAATTGCTATTTCTTAGAAATCCCAGATTATAGACTATTCGATTGTTAAGTTCACAAAAGAATGAACTAATGAGCCGTTCATTACTGTAGTTTCTCCTCACTTTAAACATATGCCTGAAATTTTGTGTATTGCTTAATATTTCTTAATCAAAATATTTATAATGAGTTTTGAGAAAATACGACTTATTGTTTCGATAATTATCAAGAAATTCATAGAAATCAGGTTCTTTTGTGAAATATATTTTTCCTCTTTTATTTTGATTTTTAATTAACTTCATTATTTACTTTTATCAAGACAGATTTTTTGCTTTGTTTCCAACTTACAAAACTAATATTCATGTAAGGTTTTTTTAAATCAAGAACTCTCTTACTCAAAATACCCTTGACAATAAATAAATTACAATTTAAAAAACTACGTCATATTGCATCCCTCAAAATGGGGTATTAGTGGTGGACTCAATAGTTTAGATCCAAGATCCAAAAGGACAAAGGTGGTGCGCCCTCACACACCAAACTTCATCATATTACTCGATAACTTGGTGATTCAGTTACAGTTAACGCTAAATTTCCACGCATATTGAACACGATTTTCTGCAAATAAAATTGATCTCAAATCATTGACAAAAGTCAACTTTATTTTGCGGTTCCAGCATATGAAATGTATTAAGGTATCCGACTACGTTCGGAACCGTGATTTTAAAAAAGTGCACAAATGGATAATTTTCATGATATTTAGTGTCACTTAGATTGGAATACATGTATAAAATTGATTTAAGGACATTTTGACAAAAAAAATTATCTAAATACAATATTTTGGCAAAAAATTAACTTAGAATAAATATTTTTCAAAATGTTCTCCTTTTATAAAAAATACTTCTAAAATAATAATGTTTTGTGTGTGTGTGCTTATATAAAGTAAAGACTTCTCCAGAGAGTCTGAACTAATTTTTTTTTGAAAAATTCGCATTATTGTCAGAGTTACAACCCATTGAAATAATTATCGGCGTTTTCTTCTTAAAATGTTTCGCCTCTGTTGTCGTAAAACATGGATAAACCCACTTCGAAGTTATATATTTCAAAAATTCTAGTTGAGCCTCTGTACAGAGGTCTGAGCTATATACAGGCAAAATATTATTATAATAGAAGCATTTTTCAGAAAAGGAGAATATTTTGAAAATGGATCATTCTATGTTCATTTTTTGTCAAAATATTGTACTTTAATAATTTTTTATTGTAATAATATTCTTAAAAAAATTTATATACATTTTCTAATCTAAGTGACACTAAATATCATAAATATTATCCATTTATACGCTTTTGCAATATCACGGTTCTGAACGTAGTCGGATATTTTAAATTCTATTAAGCTCTGAAGGATTCTATGCTTACATAGATTTATATATTGAATGTGTAATCCCTCTCAAAAGAGAGAATGAAAATTGGTATTTGTCAAAGGATTTTTTTTAATAATATTTACTCCTGTGAAAAAAATAACAATTTTGATTTTATTATATACACAATATTGTTATTTACATTCACGATATCTACTTCACAATTTTGTAATATCACGGATAAAATTTTATTCAGAGACGGAGAGAATATACAATCATAATGCTTACTTCAACATTGTGTAAAATTTAAGTTTACTGTCCTCCAGCACCCTGATCCCAATTAGAATTGACTGATTCTTCTATAAATTTTCAAAATTCACTGAAATTGATTCTTAATTAAGTTACCATTATTTAAAAGTTTCTGATTAAATAAGATACATACTGTAAAATCCGGCGTATAACGCGCACCTATACTATCAAGCTGTATTTTTGAATTTTAAGGTATATTCGCCGTATAACGCGCACCCTGTTTTTTTACGAAGGAACCTGCAATGTACATTAGCAATACTATTATGTTTTAAATCCATTTGTTTGAGTTATTATCCAAGGATTTTGAAAAGCTAGTATATTTCTAGAAAAACAACCCTTTAAGTTCACATTTCTTTTAAATAAACAGCATTCTGATCTTTGTAGAAATCTAAATTTTTTTAAGCACATCTCTTTTTTTTTTTAAATTTTTGAAGTTATCATTTTTATACCCCGTGTATAACGTGCACCCGTAAATTTCGATCATATTTTTGGAGTGCGTGTATACGCCGGATTTTACCTTAATCTCCAAAGCAGTGATCCTTAACCACTGTGTCGCGACACTTTTGTGTGCCGCCAAATTCTTAAGGTGTGCCTCCAATTTTTTCTTCTTCTAAATTCTTGATTATACTCTGACATAACGTTATTTCCCAAATTGAGATATAAAATTTTTTTATTAGATTCGTAGTCTGTTTGTAATAACATATAAATCTGTACATAAAATTACTTTGAATGAAGAGGAAAAACTAATTTCGCTCTGTAATAATCGATATTTAATTTCAAAACATTCGAAAGAGTCAATTAATTCATTTTGGATTAAAATTAGAGGCTATTATCCCATAATAACCACACACACACAAAAAAAAACTTTAAAAATATTGTTACAATTTTCTATATCTTATTTGTAGGAATTCGGATTTTCAGCATTAACAAATATAAAAATGAATAAAGATTGAGACTTTTAAATGTAGAAGACGAAATGAAAGTGGCATTATCTTTTTTACGACCAAATATAAACGAAATTAACAAGCTCAAATTTCGCATCAAATGTATTCTCATAATTAATTTGTAATTAATTACTCAATAAACATTTTGTTGTTTTCTTCATACATATGTTTTTTTTAACATTGAAAACTATTATCATAAACCATTTTACTTACATAGTCTATTATAGATAAGTAAAATTCTCTTAAACTTATTTTATTATTAGTGTGCCGCGAAATTTTGAAATTGTTAAAAGTGTACCGCAACAGAAAAAAGGTTGAGAATCACTGCTCTAAAGTAATTTTGAATTTCTTGCTTGTTAATTTCGATGTCTCTATTATAAGTTCAGTTCTTATCTACTAATTCCTATCTAGAATTATTAAACGTATTAAATTCTTTACAGATTATTAAATAGGAATTAGTGCTATTTTGATAAATAGGAATAGGCTTTGAAGCCTTACAATATTGATTTTGAGTACGTGTTGATCTCGTTATCCCTTTCAATTTTTGATTTTCAGATCGACATTAAAAAAAGAAGTCTTTTCTCACTGGTATTCACCAGTTTGTCGAGCTGCAAAATTCGAGTTATTAATGTATTTTCTTCAGAGAGTATCTGGATTTTTTTTTTATTTTGATACGGAAGAAAATTAAATTTTTCAGCTCACGTGTTATCTACAAAACAAATTATCTTTCAGAGCTGAATCATGAATTATCATCTTTCTGATAAATTTCTTTATTTGTTAGAATCTGAAGTGAATATACTTATTTCAAAAAGGAATAACTCTTTGAAAAGCAAGATAAATAGAACGATCGAGTATCAATAGAGTTACATTTCTCTAATTTTTGTTTAAGGTATCCGGACACGTTGAAATATCCAAATTCAGTCAAAACACAATTTTTTTTTCTTTTATTGAATAGAGCTATTTTTTGGTTTTACAAAACATAATTTTTGTTACAACGTTTCCTAGAGACCAAGTTACAAGCAATTTTATAAAATTAGAAAAACTGAAAGTGGGCTTTTAATCTACCAGAAGTAGGCATTTAAACTGCACAAAATCTATCATGGCGAATCTAATAACTCAAAATATTATGAATGTATTTCTATAAAACTTTTTGAACCTGATATTTATATTATTTTCTAGAGAGAATGTACTAAAGTATTTCTTATTGTGTGAATAATTTTTGAGTTATGGCCTGTTATTTAAATAATGGTCCCATAAAGAATGTCACATTTCTTGTAATATTTACACGATCAGCTCTAAAATTTTTAAATCTTAATAAAACATTAAAATTTTAGTACATTCTCAAGATAAATGCATCTAACTTGTTTTAGTAATACTTTTACTGATATAAGTTTGTTACTTTTCCTCTAATTTATTTTGAGGTTTTTCAAAATTATTGCTAAAATTTCACTTATAATTGTGATTTTTGCAAAATTTAGATAATTTTTTTAAATATCGTTATACATAGTAAAATATCATTATTTATTGGTATTAATTCCTAAGAAAGCATTTTTAATATTTTAATATGCTATTTTTTTAAAAAAAGTACTCCGAATGTGCTCGGATACCTTAAAACTAATTCTTATTGAGTTTAAATATACTTCCCTGTGGAAAAATTTACATTCACATACAAGTTTTAATGCATATTTATCATTTATAAGCACGCATTTAATCTTTTTAACTGATTGAATTAAGGTTTTGAAAATAAAAACATAAAACGAACATCTTTTATATTTCAGTTGATTGACTCTAAGTTATACAATATGATCCACTAGCACTTTGCTGTACCTTAATGATGTGATTAATCAGTTGTTTAAGATGTAATGATAAGTAATTTATTTAGCATAAAACTTATAAATAAAATTTCTTAAGAGTTTGATTGTCACTGTGCCTCGTAATTAAGAAGGCAAGATGATTCAATAGTAGACAACAGCGCCGTGCGACGATTGTCAGGTGCGTAGATTCATTTTTATTAACGTATCACTTACGAACTTCCTCTCAGAGGATCAGGAGTGTATGTACAGTGAGGCGAGCAGAAGTTTTTTCTCCTTGATTGAAAGTTCTAAACTAGACGTTTCCTTATCTTATCCAATACAAGGGTGACAGTTTCATCCAATCAGAATCAGCCGGTTCATGACGTCAAAGAGTGTTTATTAGATCTCCGCATTTCTCAAATCTCCCACTACACAGCAAACAACGGTCCTGTCAAGTCGCGTATTTTAATGAAGTCATAAACACACACAAATTTGCCCTCGAAAAACTCACCATGGTTGTTGGAAATAGAAGAAGGGTAAGAGAACTACTTTTTATTTGAACTTTTCATATTTCTTTGAGAGAAATTACTTCGTTTTCATCTTAGCAACTGGTTACCCTGCCCGTTTAAAAATGTAAACAAAGTGTAAAACGTGCCAGTTTTTCGTCCACTAGCAGGAGATTGATGCAGTTATGTTAAATTAAATGTTAATTTTTAATAATATATTGAAATCTGAGTTTTATATTTGGTGATTTCAGAGCAAAAATCTTGTTTTTTTCGCCGCTCTGAAAATAAATCAAGTATGATAGAGCAAGGATAACTTGAAAGTGATTTGTTAAAGAACTTTCTACAGTCAATTTTTTCCCCCCATTAAAAAAAACGAACAAATATTTTCTTTAATGTCTTTAGTCTTCTTTTTGTTATTATTTTGCCCTTAGATACACTGAATGATGTGTGTCCATATACTGATTTTCAAATTGCAAAATGTTACATAATTTTTGAATTGAAAATTTAAAAAAAAAGAATAGAATAGATTAAAGGTTGATGTTCAGGTTGAAAATTTAATGTTCCTGTGTAATTTTCAATCTTTTCACAATTGTTTCATTAAATCACAGCCTTTCACTCGAATCTAGCCTGTTCTAAATGATATTTCTGTGATTACTTCTAAACATTACAAACAGTATTCTTATATCTATTTGCTTGCTGCTGAAAGACAAAAAAAAAAAAAAAAAAAATCTGATATTTTTTTCAGACATTCATTTAAAAGCTTCAAAAACTGCATGCTTAAGTTCATTTTAAAATTATTTTAAACTGTTGCGAGCTTAATGTTTTGGGCTTAAAAGCTGCATTTATGTTAATCAGGAAAAGATATTTTTTAATTTCGTACTATTTGCTTTATTTCTAATAATGGAGAATACCGAAATTTTTTAAAATTGATCAACATATTATTTTGCTTGAAAAATTTGAGAATTGATTTAAAAAAAATATTGTTGAAGAAACATACCTCAAATGTTCTTTTCAAATAATAATTTTGTGTAAGTTACAAAAGAACCGTTACATTCTTTGAATAATTGTATATTTATGGAAAGTAAAATGACAGCTGAAGAATTTTACTTCCACGGGAAAATTGTAAAGAATTCTTGCTTTTTTATTTTTTCTCTCGCAAGAATTTCTTTCAAAACAACTTATTGCTCAAACGAAAGACCGCATGCTTTCGTTTTGCTCTTGAGCGTATCATTGGAGGTATTTTAAGGGGTGTGTGCACAAGGTGATCGTGCTTCGCTGGTCTCCTCTTACCACAGGTGATTGAACGCAAGAGTGAACACTGACGCAAACATTGATTTCGAAATTAAAACCTATCATCAAGAATGTAGATAGGTTACAAATGTGGTCATCTAGGTTTAGAATTTGATGTAGATGTCGTTTTATTGCATATTTGTACAGATTTTTCCCAGACTTAAAATTAGTTTATTAGGTTTGATATGAATTAATTTATTAATTGTATTTGTCGCTTTCACACACACATTTACTCGCAAGTTTTATGTTCTTACATATAATTGAATTTAGAGGTATTGCTGAAGAAAATTCTACTGAAAAATATGGGTTATTAACGACAGATTTGTTGGATGAATAAAAAATTGGCAACTTTTATAACATCTACAACTTAAATTCTGTTTTAAATCAATCATTGGAGTGGTTCTTGGAAAAACCATTTTCCAAGAATAATGTAATTATTTTCAGTATATGAAATACATTTCAGGAAAAATGTTTTTGTAAGTTCTTCAAAAGATATCTTTTGTTGATTTTTTGTAACCCTCTCCTCACGTTATCAGCTACTTCTACAGGGTTAAGAGCTGATAATACTTTATTAAGATCTAGAGATGTTAGGCAATATTTCTATTCCTGGCTCAGCTGTACTGATAATCTATCATGATTTTTCTTACGCAACATACTTGTATATTTAATCTTAAGTTGTCACTCGATTCGGTCTTGGATACTGAGACCCCCTGCAAATTTCATCTTTGAAGAAGTAGTTTTGACCTTCGCCTTCAAGAACATGGATATGACTTGATAAAAGATAAAAGTTTAGAGTGGCAAACAATAACTTTATCAAATAGGCATGTACTGAGGGCCAACATGGTTATAATCAATATATCTCAATACTTTAACCTTGGAATTTTGATGTCTATCAAATAAGATAGGAGATGTGCAGATTATATATGTTAGACCTCGACATGATAAATCTATCAGACGCTTAGTTGGACATAAAGTCTTCCTATACACGTCAAGGACATCTTCTAATATCAAGTTCCTCAGTCAGGATAACAGTGAATAACTGGTTTACTTCATTGACTGATTGATAATGCGTGATGGAGTCTTACAAACTTCCTACATATCTCAGCTGTAATTGGAATGACGTATAAAGGAAATATATCAGGAACGAAATATATACGCCCTTTGAAAACATAAAACACTTAGACTGGCAGGAGACAAGTTAATCTAGAATTTGGTAAAAAGAAAAAGGCACTTCTACGCTTAAAGCTCTTCTTATAAATTGTTTTCTCTAATTACACAAGATTAACGGAAAGTAATAGGGTTCCTAAGTGGATAATGGATAACTACATCTTAATCTTTAACTAAGTTTTCGGGGTTTTGTTATGAGCTATTTTTGGTTAGTGGTCTGTCTTTCAGCTAATTGGATTAGTGAATTAAGTCCGTCAGTTTGCTAATGAATCAGAAGATGCAATTTCGCGAAAAGTTGCGTAACTGAAAAATGCAAAATTGGAGAAAAGTGGCGTAGTATAAGTTCCTTTCATTATTTATGTAGAACTTGTCAAAAGGTCGAAGAAATAATACGAATTCTATTTTTAAATATGTTTTACTTAGCATAGTGTTCTTGGAGTCTGTAATGTCAACACATAGGCTTTTTTTTGCAAATGCCAGACGCTTAGGTTTTTTTTTTTTTTAAAAATCATTAAAATATAATATGTAATTGTACGTTGCTGTTATGGTTATTGAAGAATTTACATAATCGCATTTAAAATGCCGTTTTAACCAAAATATTTTTTTCTTCTTCTATAAACCATTTTTAAATGCATTTTAAATTTATGCAACTAAGTAAATAGTTTCCGAAAAAGTTGCAAGTCAACCACTGGCGTAGCTAGAGGTTGACTTACAACTGCCCCTATATCAAAATTCCTTAGGGGCCCTTTTTTTGGAAAATAAATAAAAATGATCGTATTAATAAAACTTATTTGAAAGGGTCAAAATATTACATCATTGATATGGTGGTTGCTATGCCCCTGAAGCTAACGATATTTCTTGAATTTTAATCAAATCTAATATATGTATATTATATGACTTTTATTATTCTACATTTTTGTGTATTTCTTACTCACTGAATGAAACTGAAAAAATTTGAGATGATTATAAATTTTTAAATAATTATATCAAAGGAAAATAAAATTGTGTTATTCAGTAAAATGTCAGTGTCACAAAATTGTACATCTCTTAGGTTTTAGGTTTTATGTGCAACCAGTTAGAAAGTGGAGGAAAAGTATATTTTTTCCGTTTCTCATTCTCTTTCCTTTGAAGAGAAAAATTAATTAAATGTAGAATAAATAAATTAGGGTATATTTTTCTTTCAAAATGGAACACATATCTTAGCAATTAATAGCAATGAAAAAAAAATCTTGATTCTGTCAACATAAAATATTAGAAAATCTTCTAACCTAATCGTTATAGTGTAAAATGGGAAAATAATCTATCATTATCATTATCATCTTCAGTATAAAACTAACCATATAATTCAAAATATTTTGTGTGATCAAATCCAATAAAATTTATTGAAAATATTTTTTCCATCATTTAATAATCTTTATTGAGTGTTCATCGAATTCATATCCTCGCATACGAAAGATTTCTACCATACATATGAAATAATGTGTACTATTCAGATATATTAAATGCAATGTATAGAAAATATCATACAATATTTTAGTGAAACTTTTACATTTGTTTTTCTATTTATTTCTTGTATATATTTTGCAAGTGTAAAGTTATTTTTTCAAATAAATATTTAACTCACAGATCAAATGAACCTTGAATTAAATTTTATTCCCCAGAAATGTTTGCCTTTATTATCACTTAAATAATAAATTACAATTCGATTTCTTCCTTTTTTAATGTAATCATAACTTTTTATGATGAAATTAGGGCAGCTAAGAAATATAGAACCATATGTTCAATTTATTATTTTTTTTATTTTCAGAATAAAGTTGAATATTATATTTTTAGTTTGACTTTTATGATGCTTTTAATATTTAAAAAGAACGCATAGACTAATAAACGGAGAAAATATAAATGTATTTTATATTGCTTTGATGGCATTCAATTTTATAATTAACTCTATAAAATCAAATTTTCTAGTTTTATAGCTTTGCAGTGTGAATTTGAAACAGCTATACTAAAAACTAAAGCAGCATTTAAAAAAAAAAGTAAATTTTAATTTTAGTAATCACTAACTTTGTAGATTAATAATATCAATAAGTTTTATTAAATGTGCTCCTCTCTCTCTTTCTGACTTTATTTTTTTTACTTACTTCTTATTATTTTTAATAATATTCAGTGGCGTAACAGAGAATGTTAGGGCCCCTTGCAAAGTCAGGTTTGGGGCCACAAGCCGGATCTTACAAAGTGTACATACTTGCCGTCAGTCAGGCTGTGGGCCCCCTGGAATCCTGGGCAACCGCGATGCGGAGGTGTACGTTACGTCACTGATAATATTAACTTTATTTAAAAGTAAATACTAAAACTGTGCATTATAAAAACTTGCGGAATAGTGTATATATGTAAAAATAGGATTTTATTATTAATTTTTGTTTTTAGTTGATATATTTATACGTCTTTTCTTTGTTGTCTTGCCTCTGATATGTTATCGATGATAACAACTTAAAATTGTTAAGTTGATATCATCAATAACTTTTGCTGGTGCTTACATATCTTACCAAATTCTATAAGCATATCCTAGTAATAGGGTTAATAGTAATAATTTACCCTTAACTTGTTGCCATATATATGGTTAATTGTCAGAATAGAAGACTATTTCTTTCTTACTATCTGGAAAGCTTTATAACTAAGGCAATGAAAAAATCCTGCTTTTTATTTTTTTTTAATACCGTGTTGAAAACATTAAAATCTAACTCACTTCTTAAAGAAAAATGTATTAAAATTATAATCTTTTGAGTTCGGCTTAATTTGGCATTATATGTTATATATTTTTTAGCACTTTAGAGAGCTATATAGAGTTTGGTATCTATAAAAACAAAATGAAACTAAAAAAAATTAACCTCTCTTGTCAATCTCATTATCTTCTTACTTGGGGATCAAGGACAAATCTATCTTTGACAATAATAATCTCTTTATGTAGTCTCTTTATGTAATACAATTTTCTAACTTAGAGTTAACTTTTCTAACTTAACATTTTTACTGATGAAGAACCAATATCGCACCCACTAAGCCATTTTGCAACATTTGCTTGTAGTAGATAGAAATATTAGTGGAATTTAGCATTTGAACCGTGCTTCACATCAGGATTCAATTTAAGTAACCTTAAAAGTATTTGTTTCAGAGCTTATAACAGTCACAGAATTTAACGGTTCATAAAGTGATATATTGTACTTTCCTTATGTGTTATAAAACACCTTCTATTTTAATTTTGGAACGGTTTCATGAATGAGATAATTTCTTTGTCTAATGACTGTTTAGTTTATAATGTAAATTTTAAAATGAAAAAAAAAAATCTGTATATTTTAAAGAATGCACATATATTTGGTATAATAAATTTGGATATGACTAGTTAAATAAAATCTAAAGATGGAATCATTTAAAGTTATATTTTTTCTAGAAAAAGTTAAAGCTTTCAACAACTTCGGAGTATTTTACATTAATGTCTGAAACCAGTGAAAAGAATGGCGTACGTAGTAAGAGGCATTTTAATCTAAGTCGTGAAGAATGAGCACTTAAGATGAAACAAAAAAAGCATTTTGTTAGATGAATTCAAGCTATATGAAAAACTTCTTCAAATGGAGTGAAGTGTTTATCTTGAGGAAAGTACATCATATGGGGCTAATTACTTTTATGTCGCATTAGAGTTGTACAATTAGTTTATTGAAGAAAATAGTTGGAAACTGAGAAGAATTCGACCTTTCTTAAAAGTAGTTCAATAAACTTTCCTTAATAATTGTAGGATTTCGTGTTTTGTGCAAATTGCAATTTTTTTTGGAAGGAATCTGTAAAAATTAGGTTAATTTTGATTTCACATTGTTCGAAAATTTTTGAATATTCAATAGTCGTTTCAGATTTATTTTTTAAAAAAATATTTAGTTTTTCATATATTTTATCAGTAATAATATAAACTGTTTTGTAATATACAAATATTTCAGAAGTTTCTTTACATATTTTATACAGAAATTATTTTCATATTATGTCGTAAATCACACACACGCGCGTGCGCTTTTACAAATGTAAGTTAGCGATTTTTAAATGAAAATGAAATATATTCCGCTTTATTTATCACAATCATTGAATACGTTACTTTTTCAATAAACAATTATTAAAAAAATAAGAGGATTAATATAAATTCAGAGTTATTTTAAAAATAATCGAAAAATATTTCGAATTTAACTTATACTGAGCCGAAATCTGATTTCAAAACTGGCTTATTAAAAAAAAAAGGGTGGTAAAAAATTCCTATTCATTAATTATTTGAAGGTGCTATCGTCGTAATCTTTGGCGAATTGATTTTTTTTCTTTCCTTTTTTAAGGATCCAGCAGGAGTAAGCACATCAATTTGTTTTACAAAAAACCTTTAAAATATATCCTCCATTACTTGGTTATCAGCATCTCCACTTATAACAGCAGTAATATTACAACACATATTTCAGAAATCCCGAAGCAAGAATTGCATACTAATAAGTTGATTTTAATCTGTTCTGTTCAATCCATTTGGTGCAGATAACTTGAATTATCGTTGGATGTGGAACTGACAAGGAAGTTGGATTTCGTTTGCAAGGTCTTCTGCCTGCCTTGCTTAGCCCTTTTGCTCTCTCTCGCCCAGTTTTTAATTTTATTTTTTCCTTTTCTTTTTTCCCCCCTTTTTCTTTTCTTTTTGCTTTCGTCCGGCGTCAGTTCATTTTTTTATTCTTCTGTAGCTTTGTTTGTATTCCGTCGTCGTTCTTGTAGTAGTAGTAGTAGCGAGACACGTCGAAATGGCGCCATTTGGCTGAACACGTGCTCAGAAAGCGATAAACAAAGGTATTATCGGCTCGACAGCTTCAAGAAGTTTTTAATTGTTGAACATATTGAATATTATATAGTTTGCGTCAGAATTTGCGTCAGTAGGGGGAGGAGGGAATAAATTATTTGCCTCACCAAAAAATTGCGGGTGATGTAACCCAATGTATGTGATCCGAATTTTTATTTGTAGAAAGAATGACCATGAGATCATACATATGTACAACCCTAAGGCTTAAATACCTTCTAAGAATTTCTAGTTCTACCTTCCTCTGGTGAGTTGAAAAACAATTTCAGATTTTAAACTTTACTTTAAAGAAATTGTTGCTTGTAACATAGTGTGTAGATCATTTTTTCGTCGACATCATAATTTTATAATATTGTGGCTTGATCTCTCGAGAAAAAATGTTCCTATAAATTAATACCGTCAATTAATCTTTTTTTTTTTGACATAGGTATTGCATACATATATATACTTCTAATATTAGAATCGAACACAATTTTGAATAGTTTCAGTAATTCATTTATGAGGTGACCCAAACGTCCTCCTTTTATAGGTTCTGTCCTTCCTCGAATAGTGTCCTCCTTTTCAATATTTTAAAGCTGATCTGTTAATCTCTGTATTCAGAATTGAAGCAAAACATGTTTCCAACATGTCGAAGAATGGTCTGAAACAAATATCACAGGAAATAACAGTTTTCAATGGTATTTTTTGACTTAATCGCAAGTAAATTGGCCAGATATAGAAAATTGTGCTGAGTTTTTATCGAAAGAAATGCATGTTATTAAAATCGATGACAGTTGTCTGTCTAAAGAAGAAAGAAGACTGAATGTGCATATTTAAATTCTAATAAATTAGAACAATTTTAAAATCAACTTACTGAAATTGATAAAAGTTGGGTAAAAATACTTAAACCATTTAAAAAATGAACACATTTCATATGAAAATTTAGTTATCCTTGTTGAATTTACGTTGTGCTGCCCTGGAATTAATGCAGCAGTTAAAAGAGTGTTTTTAGTTGGAAATGATTTTTGGACAAGTGAGAAATCCAGATCGAATGTTAATATATTAGCTACAGTGCTTATCGTAAAATTCAGCGCGAAGGATATTTTTTGCTCCGAAATTTCCGATATATTAGAAAATAATTATGTTGACAAAAAAAAAAAAAAAAATCATTCAATAGAAAAATACTCGTTTAAGTAAATAATTAAAAGGAATGTAAGCGTAATTAGCGTGTTTTTGTTTGAATTAATAAAATGTTTCATATATTTACGTTGCAATTTTTTCTTAAATTTTTCTTTCTCCTTTTCATTGTAAAAAAAATGGTCACATTATTTATCCTGTATCCAACGGCCCACTATAAACAGAACCGGATGTCCCGTTCCTTTGAAAAGGACTTCATCATGTCTCTTAATAAAAAAATTGCATCGCATACCAAAGGACCTGTAGATTTTCTCTGACTCAGTGCTCACATGATTTATTATCCCTAACAGTGCCTCACACAGGAATTTTTCAAGGGGGAAGTCGAGGGTGGAAAGTTCACCATTCTCGTACATCCCAATACGTCTCCAAACATATTCTTTTGTTTTTATCGATTGTCGGTTACAAAAACAGCACGAAATGAATTATTAAATAAATAATTAGCATTAATTTATAAAATAAATAACTAATGACTAATACTTCATTTTATTTTACGTATTATAAAAAAGGATTATAATCAACCGAAAAAAAAATAAATCAAGGGTGATGGAGGGAGGGGTTCGAACTCTTGGATCCCCTCCCCCTCCGTTGTGTACTTACCTGGTCCGAATGATATTTGAAAACTCATTACTTCTCAAGTTCCAAAAAGTGCAATGTAGCACTCGTGAATCCTGATAATCATTTTCCAAATTCCACCATCTCCATAATTCTTTATTTTATTGATTATTTAAACCAAAGGTTCTTAAACTGTGTTCCGGGGAGTTTCTCATGTGATGTTGAGATTTCCCTCTTTTACAGATTCTGAAAGGTTTCGTGGAAAGATTGAAAAATGTGTCATACTAGACTAGATTACTAAGTAGTGTCCCAATCAAGAAACTCTACTAGAGCTTGTATTTTGATCAATATTAAGTCGGGGAGGAATGTTAGAAATCTTAGGGGGTCCACGATGTCACCCTGATGCATAAAGGAGGGGGGTTGCGATGATCGAAAGTTTAAGAACCGCTGATTTAAACAATGCTACGCATTAATAATAGTCTAAAAATATACTTTATTTTTCTTAGAAGCTTAACTAATTTTAATATTGGGAGCACTGGTGTAATGAGTCCTGAGTGGGCTCTAATTGGGAGAAAATATAAAAAATTAATTTTATTACAATGTAAGAACTTTAAAAATTGTTTTATTTTTGAATGAAATTTTATTAAATCAAATTAAAAAAAAAATTAATTTACAATTTTTTCTTTGCTGCCTTATATCTTCTTCAAAACTGACACCGATTTGTCCTCTCTAGCAAGTCTATTATGTCTTTTCTCTCCTTCGGTCTTGATTCATGGCCTAAGAGCATGATATTATGCTGTTTGATAATTAATTATACTCGCATTTTTATTAAGTTTTTCAATATAATAATAATAAAAAAATGCATACTTGATGTCATACATATGAATAATCATAATGACACCTCCTGAACCATGAAAAAATTATTTTCACGAAATCAATCCTTAATACCAAAAAGGTTAAAAATCGCTAAATTTTATAGTACATATAAATCAGTTCTATTAAAACATTAATCAAAACTGAATCAAAATACATTAGTTCAAAATTATATTTTTATTGTTCGAAAATACGTGAAAGGGCACAATACTAATCCAGACATTTGAACCATTTAGACATCCTACGAAAGTGTACATGTAAGGGTAAATGAAATCAGTAATTAAAGCTTGAGTAAAGTAGAAAGATTCTACAACTCGTAAAAATTGTTTCAAGTAAATATATCACTTAGACTTTTTCGAATTTCTTCAAAAGAGACCTCCATCATAATTTTCGGTATTAATTGGCAAATATATTTTAAATTGATGTACTGCTAATATATACTTTTCATTAAAAACTAAAATATTTTTACCAAGTTTGGAATTCAATGTGGGTTACAACTGGGGGTTACACTGGGAATGGTATTTATGAAATGCACTTGGAAGATCTGTTTGCGAAAGTATTTATCGTATAAATAGTATTCTTACTGTATTTAGTTGCAGATGATCTTTAAATATATTTAATCATCTTAAAAAACTCAGATCATATAATATCGATATAATAAGAAGTATATTAATTGAACAGGTGTAGCATTTGATATAAAATGAAGCGCAGTTGTAGAAAGCCATGCGCAGCTGTGTCTCTAATAATACTGTTTTACCACTGTAGATGTCATGACATAAGCTGATCTTGTCTTCTCCGGGCATCACCTGTTGAAAAACAAATAAATGTTGTGATGATAAATATGTATCTGTAAAATAAAATTACAGTTTTTCACTTTAATTAATGGATCCAGTAGAATATCGCTATAAATTACAACAAATAATTGTATTCAAAGTAAAATTCTCAGGGAATTGGAATTAAAAAAAATCAATTAAATTATTGGACTGATTTAGTGATGCCTATCTTGCTCCTATTTACAAATATTTTCAGTAGGTGAATAAATAAGGATTGGATACCTTTATATTGAAAAACGCAAATAGGAATTATAATTCACTAAATGTTTATTCACAGTAAGTGCTTTTATCGCAAGTGTTTATTTACATAATTAAAATATTCATAAATATTACGTTATTATTTTTTTTCTTTCTCAATTAAATTTAAAGAAAGATGTAAGGAATTTAAAAAAGTAATTTTAGAAATACAGAAAATACTCTTATTTTAACTATCAAACTATTTTTAAATACTTTGTTTGAACATTTTCATTTCTTTAAGCAAATTATTATGATAAATCATTTCATTTTATGGGAAAAGTTTACTTCTAGTTAAATTAACAAAATAATCCTTATTATTTCTCTTTCTTAAACTCATAAATTGAAAATATTAGATACTCGCTTGTTAAGGCTATCAGTAACCGATTTTTAACTCAGAACTACCTTTATTAATCCTTTTTTCCATCCGAGCAAAACTGATCAGTTTATTTAATTAATATTTTTTCAAAATTAGGTATATTCGATTTTTTGTAACGTCTCATTTTGAGTAGTTTGAAATATAGAAATAAAAACTTCTTAAATCTGGCCTGTGGAATGCATCAACATTTTATTCTTTAACTGAAAACCAAACTATTCTCAACGTCGTATTAACGAAGTACAATGACACTTCATGATTAGAAAAATATTAAAGACAGAAATGTTAGTTGGCTTGTAATTGATTTAAGATTGAAGAGGATATCGTCATATTACCTACTTGAATGAAGTTCCTCATAGCCATATCTGCACATTAAAGGCTCTTTTCGGTTAATGTTAAAGAATAGGACCCGAATTTGGAACATTTTTTCAGATATAAAAGAAATGAAAAATTAATATGATATTCTGGCTTCACTATCCTTTAGAGAGCAGCATTTTTTTTATCATACTTCCCATTTTTAACCGAGTTTTGATTCATTTTTTCTGGTATAAAATGTGTTTCCCACTTTTTATCCTATACCGTAACGTTAAATGGGCTTTGCCTTCACGTATTAAAACAAAAAAGAAAGTATTCACGGAATATTTTGAAATTTTTAAAAACACTATATTGTTAACAGAGGTACGAGTTATAATATTGCAAATTTCCATGAAAATTGGGTCATTTTTCTGTCTGAAAATGTGCTTCGCGTTTAGTTAGAGCTCTCGTACTTTTATCGAAGACAGCTTGAATCTACGCTTTCTTTCACTGCTTTTCCAAATAACTTGATTAGTCAGGTTAAAGTTGTGAGATCAAGTCATAATTGGAGAGTCTGCGATTCATTTGCTATAATCATCAACAGAAAATCTCAAGATTTTGTAAAATTTTACAAGCGTCAGCTGATAATACTTACAATACATGTGTATGTAGACATTTAAAAACACATGTTTGGCAATGCAATTTTTTTTTTATTAATATCAGTTTTTTCTAGAAATATGCCCCTGAGTTATGTAGTTTATCACGGTATAATTTGAAAAAATTTCAAATTTTTATCACTTAAAAGTTATTTAAATAATTGCAGTATATTCTGTGTTCACAAGGCATTTTAATTAAGATTACACAAAAATCAAAATTAAGACTTTTCTTTATACTTTTTGTAATATTTGAATTCATAAAAAGAAATATATTTCTCTCTATTATATTTTAGTTATTATTTTTTTAGTATGATTACTATTTTTTGTGTTTTTTTTTTTTTTTGTTTTTTTTTGCATTGTCATTCAATATTTTTCTCGGCACTTGCCGTTTATACTTATTTACACATCCAACTCGGAAATCAGGTGAAAAGCAGTGAAGTGAAGAGTAATAAGACTTGTTTATTGATATTTGATGATTTGAGAGAAAAAAAGGAAGTTGTGGAGAAATAAAACATGTAATTCCAAAAAACATTTTATGTGTTATTGTTTGTTTTTATTGTGTGTTTTCCTTTCAAAAATAAATTTCTGTATTACATTCATTTCAGTAAATGTTTTCGGGAAGAATGTTATTATTAGTTCAAAATGTATCATGTTCCTATAAATAGTGGGTGAATCAGCGAATTTTCACATCATGTCAGTGCTCTATAGCAGACGAATTGTATTACATCAAATAAATATTGAATTAGCTTCCACCAGGGAAAAGTATTCTAACATCAGCTTAGAGGAAAACATAAGCTTATTTATTGAAGGTCACCTTAGAGAATGTAATACGCTCTCACTACTTACTGCTGTGGGAAGGGCTCTGACGTCAAATGGCGTGACCTGAAACTGTCTCTGCCATTCGTTGTTCATTTTACTAAATCTAAATCATAAAATAAAAATTTTAATGTCAGATTCTACGTAAAAATACAATAGAAAGTTGTAAATTCAAATACATGTAATGCTGCTCCAGCAATTTAGAGATTCTTGGATTCTTCTTTCTATGTATTAGGTGTCATGAAGTGGTGTCAGATTTAAATGACAGTTATGTGTTGATGAGCTATGGTTAGCATTGTGAGCTTGCGTATTTCGAAACTCACCGATTGTATATAATTTAAAACATCGCGTCTGATAAAATTTCATTTTATTTCAAATGGATTCAGTCACTTATGAGAGCATCGTTGTCATAATCTGCAAGATTTTCGCTAAGAGATAAATTGTCTTACTCTTTATTTATTTGTTTTTATTTTAGAGTTGCACTATTAAATGTTCAAATGTTTTATAAGTGAGCAATTTTTAATCAAGTGAAGATAATAAATATAATCAAGTATTTTTTTATATCATTCGCTACTTTATTTTTGAGGTCAAATTCATTACTTACTTCTAAATTATAGTTAAAATACATCTCAAAGGAACTTCTTTTAACAGATTTTAAATGTTTGTCATTTCTAACTCAGGAGCAAAATGAATGATAAAAAATATGTCATTGCGATGTAGTGATTATTATC
>BMAV01025789.1:105718-141937 GCA_019973955.1 Trichonephila inaurata madagascariensis
AAAAAAAAATTCATTTGTGTTGTATATATTTGTTATGTGTGTATGGATTTGTATAATTTAATATAGCATCTTTATAATTACTATAACTGAATAGTTATATTAAGATAAAAAATTTTTATCATATGATCCAGAGACTCTAATTTTGCTGTTTTACCTTTATTCTCACTTAAAATTCTTAAATTAAATCATATATAAAAAAGCCTACGGGCATAATATACGAATAGTAATTTTTAATGTGTAGTGGGAAAATGTTAATGATTCACTTATCACAACTAAATATTTTGATAATCATTTCTTCATTTTGTCCGTATTTGTGAATAAAAAAGGCTGAAAAAGAAATGGCTATGACAAGATTTTCAAAAAATGCTAAGCTCAAATTCTGTCGAAGTTATGAAGGAATGTTCTACTGTGAAATAATTGTATTATTTGAAAAAGTTCAACTCCAGATTATCCATTCAGAGGAATTTTTCCATTAAATTTTATGTAGGTACTTGCCAAAGTGAAAATATTTTTATTGAAAGCTTATACTAATTTCGTCTTTTTGTTTATTACAGCTATTTAATTTCATACTAACACTCGATTGTAATATTCTCAGTACAGTCAATTACTGATATTCAATTAAATAAAATAATTTATATTTTCAGCTGTGGCAACTATCTTAAACAAGATTAAAAGGCCACATACCACAGTAGGTGTGGATGGTTCTGTGTACAAATGTCATCCTCACTTTCATGATCTAATGGAAAAGAAGATTGAAGAGTTAACTATTCCTGATTACAAAGTAAGTATAATTTTATAAATTTTTTGCATGTTTGAATTTAATTTTCTGCTTTGAATTAAATTTATGACTAAAAACGATAGTACTTCAAATATATTCTTTTTACGAGTTTAATCACAAGTATTATGATTAACACATTTGTTGCCAGTAAAATTGATATAACCATCCTCAGAAGCCGAATTACAAAATAGTGTTTTAATGATTGAAAACATTCCTTATATTTTAGTAGTAAAAACTTTTTATTTTCATGTTTCATTCTTTTCTAGTAATTCTAATATCTCGGCTTCAGTCAATTTTTTATTTACTTTGGCTGTGAAGGCCCTAGAACACTTGTAATGTACACCAATTTTAAAAACAGATATAAAAAAAATTTCAACCCAAAACTTAAAAAAAAAACAAAGCACATAAAATATAAAAACAATACTTCACTAACATGCCTCAGAAACCACTTCGTTCAACCTCCAAAGCCACACTGAAAATAAAGCATATAACTTATCATAGTCGATCGTCGTCCCAGAGAGGCGCCAGCATTCGAGGTAGCGCTATGCTGACGCGGCAGTGAACGTGTTAAGGAAATGTTACTAAAAATAATTTTTCATCGCTTAACAGGTACGAGTTGTTTTGAAGAGAACAATGTCAGTTTTAATCTATTAGATTTTACTTATGTTTTATGCTATAACTCTACAATAAAGTAGCTATCATTACATGATTTAAAATTAAATAAACTTTTAAAAAATGGAAAGTAAATAAATACATGATTACTTATTAATGCATAAATTATTTTCAGTATTTTATTTGTAAACATTTAATTCTTCATTAGCATAACTAATTAAAACTAAAGTTACAATTTGAAATTATGCTTTCAGATAATTACTCTTAATTTTTGTCGCTACAGTATAAAAGTTTGTAAAAAAAAGAAAATGAAAAATTGTTCTTTTTACTGTGCCTTTTTCTGCAATTCACATATATATCACATTGGAAATGGGAGGAAAACTGCAAATTGGAAAGAAACAGGAGACATGAACATTTAAGTTGAGCTTTATTTATAATAAGTACAAAGATGGTCAAAATGTTCTTGGTCTTGCGAAGGAGCTATTACGTATGCTTAAACATAAATTGTCAATTGGATATTTACAAAAACACACAATATCATTATCATAACTTTTCCCAAATAACATGTTTTTGTTGGAAAAACAATTTGATATGCTTACCAAATATCTGACTAGGTTAAATATTTGACAGAAATTCTGCTTTACAATTAAGTATTTGTTAGAAGTTTATTAAGCAAAACAATCAATGTGTCTGCAATTAACATCCCTTTTCACAAAAACAGAAAAATCCATTTATACATTAAGGCATGATAATGGAAAAAGTACAAATTCACTTTGTGTTATTGCAACTTTTTTTAAAAGGGAAAGAATTATTTGTAGAATGACTTTTTTATATGCTTATTTTCTTACACATCTAGTCATTCTCACCAAATACCCATATTCAAAATAACCTTGAATTTGTTCAGCTTTTTAAAATATCAATATGATGGATAAATGCTGCCAGGTGCTATGTTATTTCTCACAAAACTAAATCATCAGAAGTTACTTTGTGATATCTACTATCTATAAATTGCTTTCAAATTCAGGGAATTAAGGTTTTCACTGAAAAATTTGCTAGTCACTGCATGACCAATTATATCTTTTGTTTCATATCACATCATGCGAATCTTTTTTTTTTTTTGCTCACAATATTTCACGTCAGACTCGGGAGGTATTAGTTGCATTATATCATGTATGTTAAAAACATCTTGCATATTTTACTTTGTTCAGTGGCTGAATATTACATAAAATTTAATTATTTTTTCTTTTACAGTTTGACTTAATGCTTTCAGAAGACGGGAGTGGCCGAGGTGCAGCGTTAGTTGCTGCAGTTTCTGAAAGATCTCGCTAAGAGGAGTGAATTGTACAATTTTAGTGTAAAATAAGAAACTGTAAAAAGAAACTTCCCAAGATAGTCATGTGTGATGGAAATATTAAGTTTCTGTGCACAATATACCAAGTCATCAACGTGTGATGTGAGTTACGTGGCAAAAGAGATACAGGATTATATAAATTTGACAGTTTGACCTGTTGCAATCAACTTTTGTACAGCATTTGTCATTAAAAACTATTTTGTACATCAGTTATATGCGATTACAAACCAATTAAAAAATACATGTATATTTAATTATTGAAGTGTCTTTTTCTTTCATAGTAATATCTAAACCTGAATTAACATGGAACTTGCAAAAACAACATAAGATGAACATGCTAGATATTACTTAAAATTAACAAAATGAGAAAAATATCTTCATTTGTAATTCTTTTACAGATATTTCAATCCTGGTTGATTGTAAAATCATCCGTAGAAAACGCACTTAAATTATTAATGCATCTTGCATTTAATATTTAATTTTGAGAAAATTTTGTGCTTGTGATTGTGTGGGTTATTAAAAAAAATTATAAAGCACATTATAAAGATTTTATAAATTTAATTTGACTGAGATAATTTTTATGAAACATGTAAATTAATTGGAATTACTTCACACATTCTTAGATAGTAGAAAAATATCGAGCAAATATCAAGTCCAGTTTGCTTTTATGATACAACACTAAATATGTAACACACTGAGTTTAAAATCGAAGGATATTCGAGAGTAATATTGAGAATAACAACCCCTTTGAAGTATGTAAAACAAATAACTACAGTTTAGTGCATTGATAAATGTACTGCTACACACAAAAGATTAAATTTTTAGCACATACATAAGCATTTGAGCAGTATGAAAGGCAAGTAGAGCAAAAATTTCCATCACACCAAGTAGAGTAAAGAACAATCTATGCAGTCAAGGGGTATCTACTGGTTTAAAAAAAATGTAAACCTAAGTATATATCTAACATTGAAATAACATTTTTTCAGCAAGCACAACATTAACCTTGGACCACACATTTGCATTCTTATTTTGAATGCAATTTAAATGGTTCAGTAATTTTCAAGGAACAGTAATTATAAAGTCACTTCTAAATAAATATTTTTTAATTCTAAATCTATACAATTATTAAGGAATAAATTAAAAATCTAGAAGTGATGCGTTCAAGAATCAACTTTAATTCTAACACTTCAGTAACAGAAATATTTGACACAACTTGAAATAAGTATTTAATTACTACTTTATTAATTTTGATTTGTTAAAATTTAACTTTTTCTATACATTGGTTTATTTTTTTACTCATAATATGCTCAATATTAGAATACAATGAAACACAGTAAGTTTTTCCCCAGTTCTAATTATTATATAAATTTCATTACCAATACTTTTCCTCAACAATTGTATTCAATAAAAGGATATTCTCGATGTAAGGTATTCAATAAATCTAATTTTCATTCACACTAATAAAATTATTACATGTAACAACTGATTACCACTCTTGTAATCTAAGAATTCACAAACAATTTTGAGTGTAGAAATTTTAATTTTATGCATCATTTTAGACTAACATGGTTTTAAAGACTTTCACAAAACATATAATAAAAAATACAAATAAAAAACAAATGCATCTCTGTATGCAAAGTTATGTGACAATACTTGGAGCATGTGTATATGCACTACGTTTATATGACAATTATAAATATATGTATATGTATAACAGTAAATTGAGATTTAAAGACAAAAAACATTTATAACAGCCTCACAAATAAGCAAAGGAATTAATTACATAGTAAACAATATTAAAACAAAAATGTGTATAGTTTGAAAAAACGAGTTTAATGCTTGCTCCAGTGGAAAAATTCCGATCCAATGCGTTTGCTGATGCATAATCTAAAATAAAATGGGGAAAAAATTAAATTCAAGGAAACATTAATTTCCAGTTCTTATAATGTAACTTTATGCACAAAAAGATACTTATAATTCTTGAATATAGATCACAACAATTAATCTTGATATCATTTTTAGTAATTATAATAATTTCTGAAGAAGGATACAAAAAATATAGTTAACTATTAGTTTACATTACACTGAAATCACTAAGATATGTATTTTGCAACTTATAAGTAAAGATTAATTGAAACCGCAATTTGCTTAGAAAATTTGAATATGACAAATAACAAAAATATTAGAATGATCTGAAGTTGAATATACAGTTTAAATTTTTGCCAGTAATAATAGCTTAATATACACATTAAGAGTGATACCAAAGTATGATGATTTAAACATGTTTACTATAAAATGAACATATTTAAAATAAAAAGAATATATTGCAATAAAAATAGATATGTCTTCTTGATTTTGACTACTATATTACAAATTAGTTTAAAATACCAGGGAAGGATATGTAAAAGATCTTAATGAATAAATTAAATGTGAATGATTATAAAAGCCAGCATTGATATCTTACTAAAATGGAATATCTATCCAACAAAGCGTGAGTGAGTGAATGTTAACGTCGCACTATTTAGCTATACGAGTGCTTTTAGCGACGGACCTCGTAATTTTGAACTGTGGTCAAGTGGTGAGGACAACACCTGAGCTTGCACCCCCTCTCCTACTATCCAACATAGCAAAATTTACTTTAACTCAATAGCATAAATAAAATGAATTAAATGAAATTGTAATTCAAATTGTGTCAATTTGAAAAGTACAGAATGGCAAGCTTTGCAGTTATGTTAGTGCACAACCATTCATTACAATTGCAAAAATCATCCATAAAACGACGACAATTATAGTGTTTAGTAATTTTGTTTTACATGATACTCAAAAATTTCTACCTAGGTTCTGATTAAAATTTTACTGAACCAATACCTTTTAATAGAAGAAAATTTATATACTATACTTGTATTTAATGTTACAGTATATGTAAAAATCTCATCAATTCTTCTTCACACACCAATGGGTGTATTAGTCACTTGGAGGGTCTTATAAATGATTCAAAATGTAAAGCAAGAGGACAGCAATGTGACCAGATAAGACAGTAAGACAGTTAAAATTAAGCCAAGACTTTCTTGGAAAGTCATTTTTCAATTTAGTTAATCGAAAACATTAAAAATTTTGAAAACCGATAGCTGCATTCGGCTTTTTCTTCAACATTGAAGCATGAAAACTTCCCCTTTATAAGCTATTAATTTATATTTTTTAAAGATTATAAATACTTAGACACAGTTTTCTGTGTGAAACATTTACAATGCAATCTATATCATTAAAAAGAAAAGATTATAACTCTTTCATGATTCCTCTCCTAACTTTTTTTCTTATAAAAACCTTTTGATGTACACCAATAAAACTGTGAGAGATATTTCAAATTATACTTTTTAATATTTTGTTAGTGAAAAAAATTCAACAGTAAAAAAAATGTTTTAAAATTTTTAAATCTATATTACTAACATGCTGACTTTGGACATTTCCTACTGCTTATATATCAATTAGAGAATAATTTATTTTTATTGGCATTCTTTGTTAATGAATTCAAATGAGGCACAAACCAATTTTTAAAAAAATTTGATCTAGTCACACATTACATTCAGAGATGAGTACCCCCTCCCCCTTTTTTAATGCATTATTGAAAAATGAGATTTTTGCTCAGACTAGTTAACATATTTAAAAAAGGAATATATAATTATGTAATTAAATTTGTGACATATAGTCAAGTCGTTTCTAAAAGTAAAAACTTCAGAGATTCACATGTCTGTCTATTTTACTATTCTATGTCACCATTAAAGCTCGAAAGCTGTTAATGTCAGCAGATTAACTGATTTGCTCCATTAAAGTGCAGTATCAAGATTTCTCTGTATTTTAACTACGTAATCTTCACATTAGCAGATTTTATATTGTTTAAGTCCAAAAGTTTCCCTCATTTCCTTTCTGTTATGAATTTCGATTGAAAACATCGACTTGTCACAGAATAATTTATCCTAAAAATTTAGAAACAGAGTGGCAAAGACAATAATAATAAGTAAGCATAATTTTATCATATGGTTCGCAAATTAATTTCCTTAATTATAATAATATGTTATTAAACCGTTTGATTCTTCATATTATAATTTTTCAAATGATTGATGATTAATTCTACCAACTAATGTGTTGATTGCTTGATTGTATTAGTTAGATTCTTTAAAAACATTTATAAGCAAACAAAAAAGTAGCTGTTTTTTCTCAAAAGATCTTATTTTCACTTTAACGAATGTCTAGGTAATGAGCAGATCATCACGGCTATTCGCTGATTACCAAGGTAATTTGAGAAATGAAATAATTTTCTACCGTTTAACAGATCACCCAAGTCAATGTGCCAATTACCAAGCTAATCTGCAGAAAAACTTACTTCTGCACTTTAGCAGTAACACACACATGTATATTTTTTTTTTGGATTTAAAAGATAATGTTTACAAAAACTTGATCACAACATCTTAAGATTAAAATTATAAGCACCATTCAGTTGTCATTCTAAAACATCTACAATATATTTAGGAATGCATCACCAAAATGCAAATGCTCACTAAGGAGTTTTGTTTTCCCCATTCATGTAAAATTCCTTTTTGTAAATAAAATTATTTGCAAAAAATTACTTATGTAATTCTTTCAAATCCTTTTCGAAATTCCAAAAGTCATATTCTATGACATCTGAAAAATAACTGGTTTTAAACATAATGCGAATCCTTATATTTTGCTATGATATATGGAGCAAATGACAACTGTATTTGGATTTAATAATACTTGAAAAGATACATTACATATAATAAAAGGGAAAATTCTGCAGTATTCTTAAAACATCAAATGAAAAATATAATTGAATTATGGAAAAAAATTATCCAATAACTTTTACAGGCAATATTAAATATATTTAAATGTAGAAATTATTTTCAATTTCTTTATTTATTGAACAAACTTACTTGTTTATAATTGAAATTATATTTCAATGAAAGTTAAGTGATGTTCTTAAAATTTATATAGAGGTTGTCTTAACAACATTTATTTCAATCAATTTAACTAGGTATCCCTTCAAGAAATCTGTATAATTTATAAAAACAATTATCTAATATTACAAACAATTCAAAGTGTACAACAAAGTTTTATTCATTTGTTGCACTTAGATCAATGAAAATTTTAAGTGCATGCATAGTGCATTTAATACTTTTTGCAGTATACAAATAAAAGGAATAGAGAAATTTAAAGTGCTTTAAAGCAAATACTTTTTAAAACATTGTGGAGAAAGATAAGAAAGTGCAGAGTGGTGGTGGAGTGAAGAGGTAGCTGTCCAGATGATCTTAAATTTCTAAATTTTGAAGTAAATTCATTAATAATAATAAAAAAAATCCAATTCTGCATATTTACCTAAATGTCTTGTTCATAACTACACTAGAGTGGAACACAGATTATAAATTTGTATATTAGCAGACAAGAATGCAAGGCACAGGGAACGATCAGAGGAATGGCTAGTCTTATACAATAGGGCATAATGTACTGGGAAAATGTCAGAAGAGTTTAAAGCACATTGGCATTGGACCAGTTTAGAGAGAGTCCCAAACAAGTGGATACTGCCTGGAGGTATGCTTGGTAAACATACTGATTTCCATATCTTTTAAAGAAATGTAGTTACTAGTGCCCATTACCCTACCGAGGTTCTTCATGTGCTTCTCTTTAGATATGTTATAGGTTCTCAGTTCCTATGAATGGTTCACAACACTATATCTCATCATACAGTAGCTACCAAAGAGCTGTTACAGTGTGAAGATTCTCAATGCATGAACTATCTGAGAAGGTTCCTGGATCTAAATCTCATTGAGTCCACACATTGGGAGATTGGCAGCATGTGACTAGCCCCCAACAATGATTTCAAAGCTGTTATAGGCACTGCAAGAGGAATGAGCAGCAATGCCCGAATAGATCGTTAACCATTTTGAACTTGGCATAAATACATGATACAAATCATGAATTGTAGTCAGGTATGATGATATCCTTAACTAAAGGCTGGATAAATACTTGATAGCCACCTATCACATGGACATTCCTATCTGTTGTACAAATATAACTGAAGCTAATTTTTCAATAAAGTTCTTATGCAAAACTTTCTTAAGGATAATTCTCTCATGTTCTTGCATTTTGGAGAGTTTATGGGGTTTCCGTGTCAATTTGGTACCTTTTTGCACGACGATGTATTAAAAAACAACAACCTATAAAACTATATTTAAGAGCCTCAGATAATTTTAAAAGTTAAGATTCCACTCCTTCAGGCAGAAATAAATGAGAATGATACTAACCAATTGAACAGATAAATTTTTAATGTCTCCACATAGGATAAATTTCCCCAATTCTAGTGAATATCGATAAACTAAGTTAATAGAGACCATCATTATAATAAAAATGATTCAGTCAGAACTCTAGTTTTTTTTTTGTTTCATTACCAAGTAATGCGTGTGAGAAGAGCAAAAGATTCAATGACACATTTAAACAAACAAATAAAGTTTTACCAAATTTGGAAAAGTTAAAAAATAAGCATCGGGTATAAATAATATGGGCATCAAAAAATTTAAGCAAAAAGTTGAGCAGAGCCAGAACGTTACAACCCTAGAATTCACGATTACTTCAGAATTGATCATGCACTGATGTCACTTTTAGAGGCAATATGAGAGATTATGAAGAGAAATTACAAATAATTTTCACCCATGGCTCAAATGATGAGGACGATAATTGAGATCTGACGACCTGGTCTCTTAACTTCCACTCCAATGAGAGGCATTTGATCCTGATTTAATGTGCATAAACTCCTTTATGCAGTCGGTCCCAACGGCAGCAGGAATTGAACCCCCCACAGAAACGTCAGAAAGCAGATTATGAGATAGCAATCATGATTATAGCAGTGATTGGTCGCTACCATGACCAAATATTACCTCATGTACCAAAGTAAAAAATAGACAACAACGGTGGATTTTGTTAATACTACTGGATCATTGAGACAATGAAAGATGCAACATGCTAATCAAAGAAATAAAAATACTGCTCAATAAGAATAAATGAAATTACTGACATGAGTTTGACAGAGAAAATCCTACACAAGCAGAGAAACATGCTACAGGCACAAGTTTTGAAATATACAACTGGCTGATCAGAATACTTCATATAGGAACCGAAGAAAAGACTAATGTCCAAAGACGTCAAACAAAAGCTGAAAGACCGTCATCAAATTTGCGGCTGGAAAAATAAGACAACAGAAATAGAAAATATCCATTCCAGCATTCAGCCATTTATGAAAGCAGTTATTACACGGCTGAGAGACATATGCAGGAATTGTCTGAAAATACGTAAAATTGTGTATCCATGTGCATCATTAAATACACCATTGATGATGTAGAAACTAAAGGCTAGATTAGACTAACACAACTAAAGGCTAAATACGGAACTGATGTACTGAAAGCAGTTTACAACACAGAAAATTATATGCACACTTGACAGTAAATTACGTACTTTCATTTTTGAGAAATTTATGGTTAACTCATTTAAGTGCACATGCTAGTTTGTTTAGAACAGTCCACCTCTCCAAGATATATTTATGATAATTATATCCTTCAAAGGAGCAGACATTTGCATTCCTAATGTCTTCTCAAATTTGACACATTTATAGAGATTATTCTGACACATCTATAGCTGAAGTAAAATTTCAAAATAAAACAGCACAATACTTCTGGTATACATTATGTAAAATGCTTTAAAAAGTTTTACAACTACTTGTATATTTTTGATAACAATGCAAGCTAAACGACTTTAAAAGATGGCATAATGAACGATTTAAAATCGGAGTTATTTAGAAAACTAATAATACTATATATTTTAGATTTGGAATAATAACAGTTTCATTATCAGATTAAATACTGAATGATTTGTCATTCATTTTTTGGAAATTTGTTAAGTCGAATTTTTTAATTTAGCATTTGTTTAATATTTCTATACATTAACAAGTAAATTACAGCCAACTAAATTTTAAATTAAAAGACTAATAATTGTTTTTTTAATTGCACATCTTATTGATTCACTTTTGTTACCCTGAGATTTTCTATTAAAGTTTCCATAATACTTTATCTATGTGAGGAATTCTAAGAGGAGAAAAAAAAGGCAACAAGAATGAAAGGAAATAAGCAATTAGTTGTAAACTTCTATTTCAACTATAATATAACTCTAGTATTAAACAATTAAACTCTCATTCAATTGAGTGACGATTTCAATTTTTATGAATGTCTTTTTGCAAAATATATTTTGCATGCAAATATAATACGACTTTAAAATTCATTGTTCCTGTCTCATTTTACTATAAGAAACCACAATTGATGTTCACAATTTGAATAACAGCTTTATGAATCTACTGAAATTTCTATGGGCATCTGGGTTTCTAGGAACCCTTAATCCCGTATCTGGCAAAAAATCTGCTAGGTGAAATTTTCATGCTAGAGGTGTTCTGCATGGCTATTTGGACGAGCGGCGGCGGGCCAGTGGGCGGGGCTTCAAGGCTTCTGGAAGATTTCTGGAGAAAGGAGTTCAGTGAAGAGAGTCTTCCTATTGGTTGCTGGGAAGCGAGGATAAAGGCTCAAAAATGGCTGCCCCGGGGGGGGGGGGGGTAAAGTGTTGGGACGTAATGTCCAGCAGGGGGTGTATAACAGCTTTATTACCATTTAAAAATAGAAATTTTTATTTGCTAGAAAATGTTAATTGGTTAAAAGGAGGAGAGCAATTGTTTTGAATAATATTTGAGATCAGACAATGACACATCTCACTGAGAACTTTCAATATTCTGGGTAATAAATATGATCCCATTGTTGCAATTTTAATGACAAGTGAAGCATTATTTTAAAAGCAACACATTTATATACAAATAGCAGGAATTAAATTTTTACATGCTAGGAAATATGAAAATTGTATGCAAGCCATTTATGATTACAAAAAGAATGTGCATCTGAAAAAATGCATGAATAAATCCAATGAAAATATTTTACACACTTTAATACAGATTTTTAGGACATAATACGTCATTAATGAATGTTCAGTACCCATTTCACTAATTGAAAATTTTACTACAAGAGATGTGCGTTGAGCATTTTTGAACAAATGCTAATGTAAGAAACAAAAAATATACTATGGTGACGTCAGAGATCAATAGCTCACTTATTAATGAAAACAATATTCAACCATTCACAAAAATCCTCTCCAGATACATTAAGATTAATTTCCTTAAATAAACTTTACATAAAAAGAAAGATATAATGACATTAAAGTAAAATTTTACACAAATTACAAATGAATATTACATACCCAATGCCAGTTCCAATCAATACAGACAATAAGTTGGTCACAATTAAGATTGTCAACATTTCTGAGGAAAACAGACCACTTTTAGCAGCTCTGGAATTTCTGAGACTTAAAGTAGAACGGGGATGCTGCAATTTCCATTCTCTAAAGAAATAAGTGATATAAGTATAATTTATATTTTAAAAAGTTTAAACATTTCAGAAACGATCAAAATCTTTTAGCAATATTTATAAGCAAAACAAGTTTTTCTAATGAAAATACTGATATAATGGCACGAGTATCAGAATTTGATTAAAAATTTCATTTCACAGTATCATACAAGCTATGTGTACATGTGATTAAAATCTATAATTTTTGCACCCCTAAAAAACAAATATCCTTTCAAGAAGAAATAGTAGGAGAAAGATCATTCTTTTGTCAAAAATAGTTTTAGCATCTAAAAGGCTATGCAATTAACCTCTTGAGATATAAATTGATTGGCAGAAGCGTGTAATAATGATGTACATAATTATACAGTACTACTCTACAGTTGCACCTGTGCTTCCATCTAAACGACTCGACCCAATCAACCTGACATCAAATAAGGGTGAGGCCATTCCTGAGGAGATAAAATCCTGCGCTTTGGAAACCATCGAACTTAGATATTCCATGAATGAATGGCTATACACATATACTGACAGTTCCTACCTACCAGAAACAAATGGATCCAGCACAGGATAGTTTGGGCGAATGCTCGAAAACTCATTGGCTGAGGGAAAAACCGCCACCAATTACGATGGTGAGGTCTCGGCTGTCTGTGGAGCAACAATAAAATTACTCGCAGCATACCTTACTCTTGGAGAGGTTGTCTTCCTCATCTACTCCCAAGTTGCAATTTCAGCCTTAAGCAGTAACACACCTACAAACAATTCAGTGCCGTACTAAAATTAGCAAACTCATTTCATACGGCTGGACTGTGGTTTTACAGTGGGTCCTGAGTCATTTTAAGATCCCTGGTAATGAGAGACGAGAGCAAAAAGCCAAGCAGAGGGGTGAGTTGTATCAACCAGAAGTCCCCTTGATCATCAAAAGAGCAAAGAGCATGAAAACCACATACATTGATAAATATACTTCCAAGACCTAAAAAAAACCAAGAGCCTTTGAAAGACTTGGCCACTGTGGGTCCTACTCTGAGGCACCTAGAGAGGGCCGAGGTCATTGCCCGCTTTTGCATAACCATCGTGGGCATGACTTCCAGGGAGTATACCTCCACTGGCTTAGCCTGGCTGCTGACGAGGCTTACCCGCACTGAGTCCATGCCAGGATGGATGGCGACCACCTGCTCCAATGCACTGGACTCAAAGAACACCCGAGTCGCCAGTCGGTACAGGGAGGATCGGCGTTAAATAGTCAAGACGCCAAGAATGGACGTTGGATAAATAAATATTAATGATGAGCATAGCCCATCATTATAGTATAAGAGGTCAAAAGCGAAATACTTCTATTAAATAAAAAATCAGAAATAAATTTTTCAGAAGTATAATATTTTTTTTCCCAAAATTTTCATTATTGGTGAAATCATGTATTAATTGTAACAAAACTCAAGTGATTAGTTGATATGCTAACAAATTTATTGGTAGCTAAAACAATAGCCCACTCGGTGCCTAAAACAAAGTCCCTTTAAAACATGTAACATATATTTCATAACACTTTATTGGAATAAAAGATTATCTCAGTAAAGTTTCTTCCCTGGGAAACCCTCCCAAATCATTTAGATTAAACTTTATTTCTGTAAGTAAGATATAGAGGTGGGGAAGTAAAAATTGCAAAAGGGAGGCATCTGGCTAGTTTTTACCAAACATAACAAACCCTACAGAAGAAAGGAGAGGTCACATTTCATGCAAGAATACTATGACTAGACATGAACAAGTGAGTAACATGTAGAAAATAGAAGACCATATTTATAAAGGCAAAATTAATTAACCATAATGTGCCTCAAAAAGAAGAAATGTTCCTCTTTCAATATTTTAAATCAAGATTTCAATATACCTAAAGTTGGAAGATTGCAAACTAATAAATTAACAATTACGATAAAACATTTTAGGAATCTAATCACATTATTGTACAGATTAATGACTTGAGAATAATACAAGTGCAAAAAAGCAATTTTACTACATTAGAATTTTGAAGCATATAGTTTGGAGTAAAACAATATCAGCATTTCTACTGTATAACTATTGCATGCAAATGCCCTGTATTGAAAACTCAATTTCCAGACATTATTTTAATACATTTTCTGTATATGTTTTTATTAAAAAGAACCTATGATACAATAGCAGTTATTTAAAGATCGGTTAAGAAATGCATTGGTCCTTAAAAAGAACAAATTGTGTTGATATATATAAAATAAATGAAATAATATCTTTCCAAGTATTTTTCAAATTAGAATTAATTAATTTTTAACCCAAAGTTGACTATGTACCAAAGATTACCACTAACACAATAACAGTCTATCATTTAAGTATTTTTTACCTATAAAAATTATACACATTAATTGGAATATTTCATTCCCTGAATTAAATATGGAAACAAAATTGTAAAAACAGAGTTACAGTTGGCTTAGTAACACACTCACATTCTTAATTTTTATATTCTAAAGTACACTAAAAAATTGTTTTCTGTTATATATCGCTTATTTCCTCTTCCTTGTTTGTTCCACTATTTTACTGCTTTTCCTCTTTCTATCTTACTTTATTTTCAATATTCTCAACCATTTATAAGAAATCATAAATAATTATACAATAAAATCTTTCGAGTTACATTAACTTTTGCAATTTAATATTATTTATTTATTTTTTGCTCTTTTTTCCCACAAAGAATCATCAATATCCTTTTATTAAAAGTTTAACATATCAAAAAAGTATACATTTACCATGTATATTTTTCTAACTACTAAAACATTTCATATATATATTTGTCTGCGAAAAATTTACATTTGATTAGAAGTAATTAAGTGGTCATGGACGAAAAATTAGAGGCTTGTTTGTGATCACATCATTTATTTGGGCATGTTTTTCGTACAATGCCAAAATACAAGAGAGGGATTATTCAAGTATCAAGTTTTTATATACAGGGAAGAACAGAGAAAAGCGCATTATAAAAATACAGTCATGTGTTTTGGCGAAGGGATTAACAAGTTATTTATGGAAATGACATCATTATTTAGGGAATATTAATTCCCGGTTAGTAAGGAGCATGAAAACAATTAATGATCTTGTATTTCATGGAATCGCCAATAAATCTATCAAAATTCAAGGTCTAAAGAATCAGTAATAAATATACCAACATAATGTTTTTAATACTTTAGAAGAAGATAAATTAAGACGTGTTTCGAAATTGGGCATTAGGATTTATGAATTAGATGTTATAAATAAAGGAGATTCGAATTATGAGTAGATATCAATTTACGTTATTACACATGTATAATCTTAGATATAAATAACACACAATTCTTACTTTGGAGGTCTTTGATCAGGTTTGCTGCTCCATTCCCAGATCCAATCAGTACTTCCATGACGACGTTGGCCAGATTCACACTATACACACAAAATAAAAATAATATTTTAAGATTAAAATCATTCAAATGAGTGATTAAAGTGGAACACTTATCAACCTTTTGAATTTTTCATAGTGAATATAGCCATACATAAAATTTACCTGTTTACACATTAATTTTCAGGATATTTAATGTATTTAATTTACAGAATAATTTGAAAGTTTTAAATATTTTATATCTTGTAGTAATCTAGCATTTGTTATGCTAATACTAAAGGTTTTCTTTACACAAGCAAAGCAAATAGTTATCCTCTGAAAGCTATACAGTGGGAAGTTATGATATTATGTGGTTCCTTGCTTTTTGAATTTGCCTGCAATGACATGCTGGATCAAAAAATTAGCTGCATTTTAAGTGTAGCTGTCTTTTACAAAGACGGTTTTTGAAGGAAAAGTGTTATAAATACACAACATATCAAAATGGTTCTCTACTATAAAAAAGGTTATTATTGTCCATTAACACAAGAATTAAAATCTCTAAAGAGTCTAGATAATCAAGGCAGTTAACTTGACAAAAAAAAACAACCCGGTTTTGCTGTTGGCTTCGCCTTGATACAACTTTTCTTAATAGCCTACCTTAAATCAAACCTTAATTTTTTTTAAATTACCAGAAAAATTGAAGAATGTTATGTAAATACAAATTCCTAAAAGTGGAAGCAAGGTTTAGAATTCAGTATGATATATAGAATATCAAGCTTCAATTTTACCCTTTTTCAATACACATTGAGATCGAATATTAAGTAAAGAATTAATATAATAATCTTAATTTGATTTTATAGTGTGCCATTAAAGAAATTACATATACACCAAATAATTTTTTTTTCAATTCTTTTTACAAGTTCAAAAATAATTTTTAACAGTTTCAGCAACTTCATAATTCTGATAGATGGTATAATTGTATCTTTCATCCATTCATGAATTTTATTTTCACTCAAAAATAAAATTCATGAATGCTCTGATGAATGTAACTCTGATCAGCATTATGATAGCTACATTTGTTAATGAATTTTTATTTCAAATTCATCATTGCAAGTACATGCAGATATCAATTATCAATACAGCATCACATTATAATCAGCAACCCAATTTCATGATTTGTTCAAATAACAGCATGAACCACATTACAGACAGAAGACAGAGAAAAAGCAAATGTGTTTTTACTTCAATTCACATTATAGAAAAATCATTTAGGCTTAAATAAATTTCTAAAATATTTAAAATTTCTTAGCAGCTATCATTTCTTCTAAAGTAAGGCCAATAAGAAATAAACACTAGCGTAAACTTCCAAGATGTAATCGAAGCCTTACTCAAAATAGAGTTTTAATTAAACATTTTTACCAAAAAGACATTTTGAGAGCATCTTTTGCAACACACACACGGATGTAAGTTTCAGCAGTATTAATTTTAATGTTAAATATTTACAAATACCCCAAATCATTCCTTGGAACAAATGGTAAGAGAATATGTAAGAGCAAGAATTACAAATTAAGGGCACAATGATCAATCAGAATATGTAATGCATCACATGAATACAAATAGTTGTAGACAATAGATTTATAAATAAACACGAAAATGAATAAAATACCTAAAAATATGTCTCAATACATTTTTTGGAACAAAAAAAAATTATTTTTTGTTTTATTTTTGAGGAAAAATACAAAAATCATTGAAATGGCAAGAACATTCTTATAAGTATTATATAGCTAACAAAAATTATTATATAGCTAAAATACAGATAATTTGTAAATTCAAATGTTCATATGATTTAAATAAAGAATTTGTTTGAAGAATTAATATCAGTAAATTATCTGTAATCAATAAGTATTTCAAAAAATTTCAATTACTTTAACCCTTTTGAAATTTATAATGAACTACAACCGATTGAGACTTATATCCGAAATTTGTGATGACATCCCTCCCCCATCAGTCTAGAAGAACATAGCAGTCAAAAAATTTACATCAGATTACAAACAAATTAAAATTTGTATATAACTAAGAAATAAAAAAGCTAACAAAAACAACTTTGTGTGTGTGTGTGTGTGAACACTATTCATGTTAATCTTGAGATAAATTTCTAAAAAAATGTTTAACAAGGTTTTGATTATTCCAAAGTAAACATTTTAACCCAAACAAATGAAAACACTTAAAATTTGATGTCTCAATTTTGTTATTTCATATAACATTAAAAATAAAAGTGCAAATATTCAATAATCATAGATAAAAAAGTATTTTTACAAGCAAAGAATCATAAATTTTGCTACTTTTTAAATTAGCATGCTAAAATGAATATTACAAAATTATAGATATAATCTTCAAACAGAAGTTATGAAACATAGGCAAGAAAACAATAACTACAATATACATCTTGTACATTTCAACGAGAACAATTTTTAAAAAAATCATATAACAAAGTGTTTGAAAACTCTTTGATTAATTTCTTTCACTCATTCATATTTTTTTCCAGAAGAAAATCAAACTATACTAATAAAAAGCACAATAATTATAAAACTTACTTATAAAACAGTACATAAAAAAAATACATTTCATACAGTCTCACAAATAGCCATATATTTAAAATGTTTAAGAGCAGATGAACTATAATAAGTTATTAATTTACATCAGGTTAAAAGAAATAATTACCTGAGAGGGTAATAACTCATCTAATGTAGCATCTTCAACAATAGGGCTGCGAGGAGATTTGGGACTGGAAAAAAGTTTAACTTATTTTACAAAATAATATTTATTACACTCTTCATTATTTTGAAAGTATTTAACTGCCTGTTTGAAATTTGAATTCCAAAATGCCACAGAAATGCTTTTTCCTGCATCAAATTATTTTTAAAAAATTAGCACAAAACATTGCTTTTCAAAACAAGCATTTCTTTTTATCAGACAAAGGAAAGCGCACACAACGTTTTTCTTTATAATATTTAGAGTACAACTTTCAAAAATAGAAAAAAATATTTTAACTTTTAATAAAGATGTTGCTGTCTTTATATTGTTTATGAATTATTGAATGCTGTTTCTATAGTTGATAAATCATTTGAAATATTTTAACTCAAAAAAAGTTTTTATTTTTCTTTAAGGGTCATCCAAAAAATAAAGACGAGATATGCAAAATGAAAAACACATAGAAAATAATTCTGTTATATACTTGAAACTTTCTTCATTTTTCTACAGAATCACCGCCTTCATTTAAAAAATTGTTACATCTATTCATGAGCTTTGGAATTCCCATGTGATATTCTTCTGCCACTAATTCATTCAAGTCTTGCATACAAACAAGAGACTGATAGTCTGAACCTTGCTTTTAAAAACTATTTTCTTTTCCCTGTCTAAGTTGAGGGAAAAGATGTTAAGAGTCTCTGGGCAGTAAACGTTTTGGAACAGTTATGAAAAGTTAGAGAGAGGCTTAATGCACTGGCAGCAGAAAAATATAACATGGACATTCTGAAGCTTGTAAATAGATGACAATTAAATGAAGGTGGTGGTTATGTAAAGTAAAGGAAGCTTCTGATATGTATATAAAATTTTTTTCCAATGTTGTGTTTTTTATTTTGTATAACTGAATGGTCTTTGCTTTCTGGATGATTCTCACAGATATTCATCAGAGCTCTCAAACTTATTAAGAAAGACTTATTATCTAAGCATCTTACAAAAATTAATTGCATGTTTTTAAACTTAAAAAGATTTTAATTTTAAGTTGCAATTTCTACATACAAATACATAGTATGCCTTTATTGTAAAGAAATAATTTTATAATTTATTGAAATATTACATGAATATTTATCATTTAAAATATGCTTTATTTTTCATTGCATACTATAAATGTAATATTAATTTTCATTTTTGTGTGTTTCTGTGTGGGATTAGGATATAGACGAATAATGAATACAACCTTTGCTATTTACTATTGTTTTTGATTTTACTTACACACAACTGATGCTGAAATTTATTGATCAGATTCTCAATTGAAATTTGGAATAGATATTTTTTATGTTGGCTTGTTTCCCCCATGACTCAAAATTTATAGCTAACCAACTAATTCAAGAGGAATACACCAAATTCAAATATACATTTGTATATTCTGAATAAGAAACAACTTCATAATGTTCAATAAAAAGCTTTATAAAGTGGTTCGGAAAAACATTATATTTTAAGGAAACAAGATTAAATTAAACTGCAAAATACACACACACAAATCAAATATGATTCTTTACCTTTCTCTATGAGAAGATTTCCCACTACCAACCAAGGATGATTGGCAACTTTCACGTTGAGCTTCCCACAGCAATTTTTCAAGTTTTCCACTACTTATTAAAGAAGAAATGGGCGTAGATCGCTTTTGACTACCATCGGATCCACGACTTATTTCACCAGTCGCATTTAAATCCACCCAAGAATCTGTGAAACAATAAGGAAAAATTTCTAATAAGCAATGATAATAAAATTTTTAAATATTAATAAAACAAAATTGTACTAAATATAGCAATACTGATTAATGCTAATTAATCAAATATAAAATACTGAAAAATAATTTGTACAGTATAAATTATCATGTACAGACATAGAAATTCCTCCAGATATTCTTAAAATTTTACAGTTTAAGTTGTAATACGAAGCAGCATCTTAAGCACTAAAACAGAACCATATGCATTTTCTCCAGACTTCAGCTACTTTAAAAAACTTTGTTTATTTAATTTCTTTAAAAGTTTTTGATAGAATAAAGCAAAATTCACACGGTAATTAAGTATTTTTTTTACCGCATTGGATGATGTATTTTTAATTTAATAATATGAAAATAAGAATAATAAAGAGAAATAAAAGTTACATATACACAAACATACATACAAACAATTCTTTTACATGCACTGCAAACTAAAAACGCCAGTAGAAATTCATTTATCTTATAAAAGAAAACGTTCCATACTTTTAACAAACAAAAACTGCTTTTAACTAAGATATAGGAATGGATTAACTCCGAGTGCGATCAAGACTGTCAAGTTCTAATTAATATTTAGAGTTTTACGCTGACATTTTTTACTCCCTCCAAAACTAAGAACTATCAAAAATATTTTAAAAAGTGGCTCAATGCAAGAACAACCATTGTCAGATTATCATAACGTTGGGGGGAATTAAAACTTTCAAGCTCCGAGAAAAAATTTTTTTTTATCAATACCGTAAGGGTTTTATTTTGAAGCTTCACATATTTATACACTAATTCGAATCTAAGCCACACTCCCCCCCAATGTTAATGCTACAGAAGATCGGGCAGAATCGTAGGCGGAAAAATTCGTTGGACGAGGGAAATTGAACAAGATTCTGACGGTTAGAGCATACATTTAAAAGTGTTTAACACTGGTAAAATAAAAATTAATTATTCATTTATAATTAGTTTTCAATTACATATATATATATTTTTTGATTTTGTAAATATTGGAGAGAGATAAGTCTTTTTACACTATTTTTTGTTTTTTCATAAAATGAGTGGAGAATTTGGGATGCGTCTTAAAATCGATAGCAGCTTAGATTCGAATAAATACGGTAATTCACTTTGGTTGTTCTAGAAAATGAAAACCATTTCAACACTCTTTTTATAATATTAACTCTTAAGCAGGTCATTAAATACGCAACGCTTTTTTGTCATTTCTAATATGAGTTTAAGATGAATTATTGCTCATTCATGAGTGTTCCCGAATTCATGTATGCAAATAAGTAAATGTTGGTGGAAATCATTTTAAAGGGTGTTTTCTAAAGGCGGCATTTTTACCAATAAATTGGACTTTTACTGCTTAAGAATTAATTCTAATATTTTTACTGATTCTCAATAAACTTTTGTAAATTAAAAATGATTAAATATGTACTTAAAATACAGGTAATTCCCCATTAGATAACAGCAAAGGAAAAATGAAAGAAACAGATTTTAATAAACAATCATTTTTTCAATTCCTGCTATTAGTTCACACTCTCCCTATAAAAATATATATAACTTGTTCAAATTTTCAATCTTAAAAAAAAATAATTTCTATTCATCCATTCAAGTTCAAATAAAATTTTTTAAACTTGCAGTGGATGACACTTGATGATAATACAGTTTTTTTTCAAATATTAATTCATTAATTAAATTTTATTTTTTAAATTTATTGTTCGTTATTTCTATCGTAGTTGCAATTGGCTGCAACAGATGGCGCCAGGACGTTTTTCTAACGGAGTATAGGAATTGACGTAATATAATTTTTTTTTATTATTATTTGTTTTAATTAAACATACAGGCAAAAATCTTTACAGCCGCAGCAATCTATGCAAAGAGCTGCATGTAGCTTGCAGTTTGTCAACTCCGGACCTAAATTAATATGTATGACGCATGAGTGAGTGTTTATTAACGTCGCATTCTAAAACAACGCGCTCTGGCAGAATTATGCATTCCCTGAAGTCTTCTCAACGACTCTGAAACAACGCGAGGGGTATTTGGTGACGGACCTCATAATTTTGGACCTTCGATCAAGTGACGAGGACGATACCCGAGTTGGCTTGATTGAATATTAACGTCGCACTGTTCAGCTACACGAGGGCTTTTGGCGACGGAACACGTAATTTTGAACCATGATCAAGTGACGTGGACGACACCTGAGCTGGCACCCCCCCTCTCCTAACTACCACACCACACCAACGGGAGGACGTTTGAGCTCTCGACAGATTTAACGTGCATCGCTGCCCTACACGGCGGGTCTTTAGTGGTACTGGGTTCGAACTCGTGACAAGGCAAGCCACGATACGATACCTATACCACTCGGCTACCGCGGCCACCATCCGAGTTGGCATCCCACTCTCTAAACTTCTACACGATGTAAACGAGTGAACTTTGAATCAAGACGGATTTGACACGCATCAGCCCCTCTACACGGTAGGTCTTCAGCGGCATTCACTCGATATGTGATTTTTTTTCTCGTTCGATTAAAGAGTTGAAGTGTATTTCATAGAGAACATTTTGTAGTGATCGGAACAGGTGGAAATCAGAAGGCGTGAAGTCTAATGGCGGATGGAGTAGAACATACCAATAGAACTCCAACAACAATTGCCGAGTTATCAAAGGCACATGAGAATTTGTGTGCGTTGTCCTGATGAGATACGACGCCCATCCGCCTCGCTATTTCTGGAAGTTTTTGTGCAACTGTTGTCTTCAATTCGTCTAATTGGGAACAATATTTCTGAATTTATCGTCTCGTTGCTTGGTAAAAGCTTATAATGCAGGATTTTTTTTATAGTCCTAACAGACAAAGAACGTGATCTTCGAATGAAGATCGATTTTGGGGTGGCTAAGGGCGGTTCATTCTGCTTCCCACAAGACTTTTCTCACTCCACATTACTATAAATATTATCCATTCTTTACTACCTATCCTCCGTCGCAAACATGCTTCAAAAACGATGTTTCCTTGTTATGCTTATAGAGCCAGTCGAAATGAAAAGACGGACTCGTTAAATCACTGGCGTAGCTAGTCCTGAGTGGGTTCCATATCAAAATTCCTTGGAGGCCCTTTTTGGTGGTCTCTCAACATTTTACGATTTATTCTTGCCCATTTTGAGGCCCCTGAAGCTTAGGGCCCCACAGCATTGATACGGCGATAGCTACGCCCTGCATCAAATGTTTCTCTATTAAATCGCGGGGAATTTTTTAAAATGATTTATATAGCCAAGCTTCCCGAAATTGGATTGATATTTTTAACATTATTCCCCATCAGTATTTTAATCAGATCTTAATCTGTAGTGAAGGGCTTACCTGAGTATTCTAGATCTTCAGGGTTAAAATCACTAGCTTTAAACCTAGCAAATTACTTTCGCACTCTTATTTCAGCTACAGCATTTTCGCCATAAACAGCATACAGGGCCTAAGATGCACTTTTTTGCTTCTGCATTTAAGGCGTGTAAAATTGAATCTTTAAGAATGTGTACGCAAGTCATTTGTTTTTTCATTCTGATATATTCAGACCTGTCCATATACCACCTACCAAAAAATTACATGAACTTTCCAGACAACCTAATATAAATCACCACGTACGAGGTTGTCGTTAATCACAGTCGATAATTTTAGAATAAACGAACTTAAAGAGTTTCTTAGCAAAAGTTATATATATATATGAGCCTAAAATATTCCGTATGAATTCTGGGATCAGGAAACATGTTTCAATAAAAATAATTTCTACATCAGAAGCATAAAATGCAAGTTCGTTTGGAAAGAACAAATTTGGAATTTTGAGACCTAAAATTTAATTCCGTTCTGTAAAACATGGCGATGGCATAACAAGTAAGGGGAGGGTGTAGTTATGTCGTAAAGGGGGAGTGCACCACATTTTTTTGAAAATTGACGCCCGAATGGTTAAACACGTCTGGTTTTCTGTTCCCTAAGAAAATATCCACAAATGAAAATATATATACCATATTTATTCGAATCTAAGCTGCACTTTTTTCCCAATGTAAATGCTACTGAAAAAATCAGGTGCGACTTAAAATCATAGGGAGAAAAATTAGTTGGAAGGGGGAAATTGTGAACATGATACTGATGGTTAGAGAAATAACAGGTTCATGTATGCATTTAAAAGTTTTTAATACTGGTTTAAAATAAATTATAATTATTCACTTATTAGTTCTCATTGATCTTTTTTTTTTTAATTTCGTAAATATCGAATATCAATAAATCTTCTTATACACACTTTATTTTTTCACACAAACGTTCCTAGAGTTTGCGGTGCAGCTTAGATTCGAATAAATACGGTATAACAAAATCTATGAGAAGGATCATTGTTATCAAAATATTTTCAAAAGAAACGTTTCGGTTTTGTGTATCATTAAGAGTTCAATATATAGTGAAGTATAATTTCTGAAAAAATTTCAGTATATTTCTCCTGTACTGCAACTTAAAAATTATCTGAATACAAAGGCGTAACTACAGGTAATTCAAGAAGTTTGAAATTTTCTTCCCCCTTCCTCAATGTTGTTGCATCCTGTAGTGATAAATGGCATAAGTGTCGAATTTAACCATTACTGGAATATTTTTTTAAGATAAAAAATAAGAATTTTATTTTTAAACATGATACTTTAAAAAAAAATGTTAAGAAACGCATATATAAAGATTCCCACTCATTAATTTACGCTGCATTAGTGTCTTAATTTATTTACATGCTCATTAATCATAGAAATATTTTCATTACATTAAAAAGTGTTGTGTATTACAAACTTTTTTTTTTTTACAAGTGGTATGGATAATTTTTTTTCGTTTTGAATTCTTTTCGAGCTTTTCTTTCAAACATATCTCAAATGTTCAGGTCTCGTAACGTTTTTAAAGAATCTACTTTTCTTTTGCTAATACACATAAACTTAACACATAGCACCAAGTCGTGATTTTCGCAGGAATTTGGTCATTCAATAAAACTGCAATAAATCGATTACTGTTCTGTTTCTCTAAACGAGCCTTATTTTTTATTCATACGATACCCGCTCTCAGCCACAAATTTACTAAATATGTACTTTAACATGACCCGCGCTATAGTAACACACTACAAAAAACAAGTATGTTTCCCGCATGCTATGTGTTAAATAGAACACATTGCATGCGGGACATTGCATTGCATAACATAAAAGCTAAGCAAACAGAATTTAACTTTTAATTTTGGTAAATTTCAAATTTGCATTAGAAATTTTAGATCACCTTAAAAAGTTTTTCACACCCTCCTATATTGCCTTGAGTTCTTAAGGGAAATACTTTCCGAAATCGATCCATTATTATGTTTGTCTATTTATTTATACTATATATTTTATTGATGTTTTTCTTATCTGTAAAAATTTTCCCGATACAAAATTGTTCGGAACAGCTTCTTCCCCAATTTTATCTCTCATTTTAGAAAATAAACTACTATTAACTAATATCTTAACAATGGTAGGGAAAAATAATTCCCTATCATATAACTTGATGATAAGGAAAAGGGAAAGGGTAAAATCAATCCTTGTGACGTCACTGCGTACAAGAATATTAAATTAGTAAAATTTAATCCCCCTCCCCCAAAAATAGATAAAATTGACAATTTATAAAACTTAAAATTAAATCTTAAATACAGTGCAGAGAAGCTTTAGATGTCTATTTTTATTCAACAAGATAATGAACTAAAGTACACAGCACGAAATATGACATCCCCATCCCTCTGGCTGCATTACAACTACATATGCACCCGATTTTGTATTAAAGAAGATGACACATCGACATGTCAGTTTTTGACAAGTTAAGATTGGGCTTAAAAACATTTTATTTAAATATTTTACGAAAAGTGGAAGTTATATATTGATGGAAGGCTGGCGTTAAAAAAAAATTCCTGTTAGATATTAAAATGCACGATTTTTTTTTTAATTCATAGTAATGCAGAAACGTACACAAGGGTGGGCTCAACCCCTCCCCATGAGCCAACACAGATTTTTAAAATTTTACCAGGGAAATTACATCTCAGCGCTTTCGCTTACGTGTTTTTTAGAATGTAACCCCCTCCTCTATAAGAGATGTGTGTATGCTGCTGCAGTAATGAATTCCTTTTCAAGAAGTGAGACACTTGTTAGAATGAAAAAAAAATCCAATGAAGAATATATGTGTTAAGAGCAATAAATCAATTTTAATAACAAGCAAAAAAGAAATGAATGAATTACAAATGTGAGGTTGGTTTGGCGCTGGCCTTGTACCCCCTCTCCAAAGTTCGCGGGCTCGACCCCAGCCCAAGTCGATGGATAATGCAGAAAATCGACAGCATTTATGTCGTATGATTCTAAGATACATTAAAGATTCCTAAAGTGCTTGTTTGGATTTGTGGTGTGCTCTCGGCAAAATTAACCCTCTGGCCGGAACATCAATTTTTTAGCCACACTGGGAAACATCCGTCTGACAGACGGGTACGTAAATGTTTTTGAATTTTATTACCTTTAGGACTGTTTTAAATGCCCTTATAGCTCATGAAATTGAATATGGCTCAAACAAGATGAAACACGATAAAACTATAGAAATATACGAGTGATAGATAAGAAAAATCGCACATATCGTGAGTTGAAAAAAATCGCCATGTACCACCACGTGATTTTCTCACTGGGTAGTCAAACTGAAGATGTCAAGGCAGCCCACCCCAAAAATCCCACCACAGCATTTTCTACAGGCATCAAAGCGAATCATCCTCGTCTGAGAGACGGATGTTCCTGTCAGGATTAAATTCCTAGTACGATTTCGCATCGTCAGAGCTCAAGTGTCTCTCTTTGGAAGGAAGCTGGCCGTCAAAACTGCAATGTGGAAATTAGTATCCATGTACATGGTGCAGCACTAAAAAGTGATACCAGCTCCTGGGGAATGTACTAGGTCTGAAATGTTGAAAATACGAACCTGCAGCTCCATTTGAAAAAAAATAATAAACAAGCCAAAAATATACACAAATTCAGTATGAAAATTTAAAAATTATTTTAAAAGTATACAAATATCAAATAGCTGCAAATAATTTTTGAACTATTCTATCACATTTATAGTGATCTGATCACAATTTGATGAAGCGACCAATACATAAAGTAATCAGCACTAACATCTAGACCTGGAGATGTTTATAAATAGGAATCCACATACTCTCCTAAGGAATCTGGAAATATTTCGGGCAGCCCATGAGCTTAAATATGTGTGTGTGGGAATATAAGCCATTTTCAGATATTAAACAAAGGATGTTTGATGAAAAAATGTTTTTTTTTTTCAAAGTTTTTTTTTTTTTTAATTTTTTTTTTTTTTTTTTTTTTGTGAATTTTGAAGTTTGCAAAGGGAAGTATTTGTCTTTTGTATAAAAATCTTAATATATTTCTTTCATTCTTAAATTAAACAATTTTGCAAGTTGTCAATGTCACCTGTATGGTGCTCAAGGCTACAGCCAACAGGCGTACATCTAGAAGTCCAACCTGTCCCTGGCAACTTTCCTTCCTTCCCTTCCGGAAGGACAAGAAAACATTAATAAGAAAACAATGAAATTAGATGCAAAACTTGTACAATATTTGCAAAGCAGTATAAATAACAGATCACATTCTTAATTATGATTAAAATCAGAAATCCTTATATTGGTGAGTTTCGCATTAAAAAATTAAAATTAATTAAATGCAGTGCTTTTATTCCAGATGGGTTCATTAAAGTGATTCCCCCGTGGAATTTTTTTTTTCATTAGGGAATGTTAAAAAGTTACCTCCAAAACAAAAATAACATGATCCTGATGCTAAAAACTTTGTTGAATCACTAAAAATAATTAACTAAATAACAGCGAAAAAATACTGACCAAAGACCATATTGACTTTTCATATATTCACAAATGCAACTTTAATATTTTTAATTCAACTCTGAACTATTATGAATCAAGAAAGCTTACATCTCTAGAATTACCTATACTTCACACATTTTTCAAAGCAACAAATTTCAGAATAGTCTTGTGATACTTGAAGCAAAATATATATAAATAATCTGGCTTTCTATTTTTCTTTCCCACAATTTTACTAATTACATAAAATAGCTGTACCATTGTTGATGTCTTCTTTTACAAAAATGTAATAATACTGTTGACATAATTACATAAAACTACAAAAAAGAAAATTTATAAGTGTAGGGCCCCACTGCAAAATCAGGTTTTGAGACCCAAGCCGGATCCAACAAAGGATATGTACTTGGTGTCAGTCAGACTTTGCCCCCCACCCCACCTTGGTGATGCAGAGGTGTATGTTATGCCACTGGCTGAAATGCCAATACAAATATTTTTACAATCCCATTGAACTAAAAAAAAGAAAAGGAATTTCTAATTTTAAATTCTAATCCTAACTAGCCTTTTATAAGTTTATTATTTTTTTTATTTAAGAAATGCATTGGTTATTAGTTTACATATGATACTTGAAGCATGAAGTCTTAAGTTATTTTAAATTTTCAAGGCATTAACATGAAGTTAAATAAGTTAAAACTATCGATGCCTCTCTATTGATGCTTAAAACAATAACATTAGTTTCATCTACCTTTTTCATAAAAAAAAGTTAATAATTCATTCTAACATTTTTTTTTAAAATTTATACTTATTACCTTTAGAAAATATTATGAATATAAAATAGTCTTTAATCGTTAACACTTATTTAATTTATACATATGAATCTTAATTTTCAACACATTTTAAACAAGTTTCATGCAATTTACATATATTGTAGTTCAGCCGTAAAATCTGTTTCACTTTATCACAACCAGTGGTATACACAAGGAAGGGTGGGGGTTCAAGTCAGCCTTCCCCCATAGACCAATAAATATTTAATTTTTACCATACAATATACTCCTCGGTACATTTGTCAACATATTTTTAAAAAAATGGAAACACCCGCCATAAGAAAGGTCTGTGTATGTCATCGATCACAACTATCTACCATATAAAACAATTATCATATTGTAAAACATCAAAAAAATTAATCTTCTCAAGTTTACTTTTAATTAAGTCTCAGTCTACAATTAATAAAAATCAATGCATTAAAACTGAATAAATGAATCCCATCATTTAAAAACTGACAAACTAATTCAGTTCTAACATAATTCTTAAAATTAAAGAATATTATGTATTTATTATGAACATTCTCACACTCTGAAGATCTGATTTAATTAGAAATTCACAGAATTAATTTGTATCATATTACATTTTTTTAAAAATTATAAGAGCTGCAACTTTTATTGTTTTTTTTTAGCTGTATATTCCAGCATTCTATATACTTTTATGTATGAGATACTTTTAAAGAAAAACCAAAAGGATAACAAAAAGTAAAAAAAAGAAAAAAGAAAATAAATAAAAACTGAAATTTTAAACTGAATAATATCATGTAACATACATTATATATAATATAAGTGAAAAATATAATAGCAACTCTCTAGTCCTATAGAATTGCATTTTTATAACTTAAAAAAGCATATTAAATTCCTATATATATTCCGGAAAACTTTTAAAATTAAATTCTTTGAGAAAATATGTTATGACATCTTATCAAAAAGGAAGAACTGAAAATGTAAGCAAGAATTCTTGAAGCTTTCTTACATAGACAATTCATGGTTCTCATCGACTAAAACTAAATATGTATATGGGAAAAAAAACTTGATAGTTTATTTGAAGTTTCAGACTTAAACCAAACATAAATCCATCAATTTTCACCAATTTATAAACATTTATATGCAACAATTCATATGTATATATATATATATATATACAAATTTTGATCATATGAAGAAAGTAATGCAATATTCATCATCGAATAGAACTACAATCATAGTAGCAGTAATGCCCTTGATCTGTAATTTAATTAGATACAAATTTTACTTGAAGGTACTTTAAAAAACTGAAGCATATTTATAAAGTGCAATTGATAACTAGTTTCCACCATTTATGATTATTTTTTTTTTACATGCAATTTCCAATTTTTTATTTTCAGAATTCAAAACATATCTTCAATATAAACTTACTCTGTTCCCAGTACATTTTCTTGCATGTATTTTTTCTTTTTAAGAATTAAAACTTATTTTATTTCAATTTTACACATTAGGCCATTTTTGTAATTCATTCAACAAGTTGAACTTGATTTACTTTTGCAAGTAAAAAATTGAAAAAAAAAGATTCATGCTCTTTTATTTGCATAGTTATTTTGGCCTTTTTTCATTAGCAAAGAAATCAAATTTTGCTTTTGCATAACGATATTAATAAAATCTACAGCAATATAACCAATATATATATAATAAAAAAATATCATATTCATCTTAACTTAATTTTTCCTACAGTAATTTACATACTAACAAAAGATTATAAATTAGACACAAAATTATTTTTTGATGGACTCGTTATAATATGAACTTTTGAAATAAAAATTACAATTTTCCTATAATTAAAGGGAAATCGATGACTGCATGTGAACATACCCGATGTAAACATGCGCGTGAGCATTGGCTGCTAAAATAAAATTTCAAGTCTGCAACAAAATTACATAGAAAAATTCATCATTGTTTTACCCCATCCAATGTTAACAAACACGAAAAAAATATACTAGGAATAATATTACAACACTATCACACAGAAGTGCAAAGAAAATTTTGAAACAAAGGGGTGATGGTGGGGGTAGAATTCAAAATGTCAACAATCTAACAGCTGGTTACCATTTCGAAAATTATTGTAAATCTTATTTCCAAAGAAAATAAATCACAGGAAATTCGTTTGAATATTATAAAATGAAGATTATTATTACAGTAAACAGCATGTTACTGTCGTTTGTTTTTATCCTTCCAAAAATTTTGCACAGACATGACAGCGATCTCTCTCAACAGGAATCAAAACAAGCTTCTCTAGGATGCGCATGATTTTGACAATCAAAATGCGTAGAAACATATTCACTTATAAAAGAACGAAATAACTTTGAAAATGCTCAGAGAAAAATTTACCAATCAAGTTTTCTTCATCCAAACTTTTAACGGAGTGAGACATGCTTGAATCTGCTAGGAACAGTAAGAGTCAGGAAGTCAATTGTTTACAACTGAACTGTCAGAACACACGCCATTAAATGACATTTCAGTACACGTCATGAGCAAGTATCCAAACAATCACGCCACCTTTTACATCCTCTTCTTCATTCAAACTTTTCAACAGCTAGAATATAGCTTCTTTACACTGCCTGGTTGTGAGCTGCATGAGAGCTTTGTAGATTTAAGACAGGCGTGTCATTAAAATTGTTTATGTTATAAAACTTAAATATTTTATGCACTAATGTTTGAATAACATCTAAAGAGCTTCTGAAAGTAAAAAAGGAATATCCCTAGGAGACTTTTTACGGAAACTAGCCCTTTTTCGATTTCATTTGTTTAATGGATGTTTACTCAAGGAAACCAACGGCATTTTTTAAATTTGATCTTTAAATAAGTGAAAATGATGAAAATTTATCTTTACAAAAATTTTCTCCAGAGATATAATTGAAGAATTTCGGAGGTATTAAGAAATTTCAAAAGCTGTAGCATAAAAATCTACATAAACTCTAAAAGGGAAAATTCAGGAAACAAATAAAGGTTTCCCCTATGTTAAGTCACACGTAACAGCTAATTATTCAGAATTTACCTACGTCAGATTTATATTAGATAAATATTTCTAAGAGCTGAAGTATAAAAAATATATATATTTTGAAGATAGACAAATTTATTCAATAAAGCAAATTCAAGCTATACGTAAAATCTGTGTTGTCTGTTTACTTCCCCAGACACATCAGAATTATATGCACGCTTGGGATAATAGCCTTTGTGCTCCAAATCCCACATAAAGATATTAACTGTAACTATATGCACGCTCATGCACGTTTATTTAAAAATTTAAGTAATTTTAATTTCTAAAAAATTTTAAATATAAATATTTTTTGACGAAAGAAAAAGATATTGATAAAGTTTTAAAAGCAAGCGGCTCATCACTTAATTTTTCAAATAGAAAACACAAGAAATTTATCGTATAGCTACATTCATTCTTCATTTTTCATGATAGCTGAAAATATGCAAAAATGAATATTGTTTTCATTCATTAAAACTGCTAGAGATTTTTGGAAATATATGATTGAAACTCGATTTATTAAATGCAAATTATATAAAATATATTTAGTCTAAATAATTATATACTTTAAAGATATAGCGACTTATATATTTACTCTCCGTAATAGAAAAGAAATTATATTTATGTATCAATTCAAGATTTTCTTTATAAGAACAAAAATTGTTTTAAGCTTATGTAGATCTAAAAACTTCAGATCTATTCCTCAGAAAAGTGTATCCCCCCAACCATTGAAAAAAGCAGAAAAATAAGAATGATAATGATAATTACACTATAGACCAGCGTTTCTCAAATTGTGGGGAGCACGATAACTCTACGAGGGGGGAGCGAGCATATCGAAAGGTCAAATATAAAGGATTTAAAAAAAATTACAAATTTACTCAAAGGAAGCAAAACAAAATTTACATACGGACATAAAAAAATAAAATGTACATTTACACTGATGTAATATACTTATAAATGTATTAGTTCTGCACAAAGTTTTTGATAATTAATCTCACAATACTATGTTAAGAGCAAGTTTAATAATTACTAGTGTTCACATAGGCTTGTCATATACAAAATTTAATAATCTTGATAATTTGTACGATTTATGATTAAAATCGTATTGTAGCTTTAATTTCAAAATGTATTATTATTGCATTCAATATATTATAATTGTGTGAAGGGAGATGCGATGAAAATTATAATTGAAAATTGGGTCACAAACATTGAATGTTTGAGAAGTAGTACTGTTATAGACTATTATAATCATTTAGTTGATAAACGTTCTGTTATATATAATTTATTAATAATAATGGATAATTGAAAATCCTTAAGACTTTGCAAAGGTATTTTTATTAAACTTTCTTCTAAGGAAATAAAAATGGACATACACGGATTGTGTGTGCGAGCTTTATATATAAATATATATATATATAACCCCCTAAAAAATCTATTATTAAAAATAAAAAGAAACATATTAAAATTTTGAAAGATAAAAATATTTACTCTATTTGTAGTAATTGATTTGAGGATTTATTTAACTCTAAGGATATTAATGATCTGATTAAGGTTCTTTTAGAAAAAATTAAAATAATTATGATCTAGATGATGTTATAAAAAAAATTGCACAAATTTAAAATTTTTATTAAGTTTTCTCTTTAAATTAACTCTCTCATTAAATATCTCTTTAAAGTAAAGTTTAAAATTATATTAAATTCCAATGGTAATCTGTATAAACAAATTAAAGTTTTACCTCGAAGTGGACCTAGCAGCAATAGTTTAGCTAGATAATTTTTATATATTCTTTTAAAAATAGTTAGATTATTAATAATGATTTTTGTATTTTAAGATATGTATGTTGTTTGGTTTAATTGCTAACCGATGGGCTAAAGGGTTCATACTGAAAGCCCTGCTGAATTTCAACTGCCTCCAGCCAATAACGCTCGAGAGGACCGACATGTTGTCAGGACAGTTTTGCAAGATCGTACAATCACTTCATGGACCGGAAGTCCGGATACTGACTGTCTGCAAGGCGGGAGAGAAATATTGAGGCTTCCCTTTTCAATGCAGCAAAGAGATACTCGGTGACATGGTACGCTCAACGATAAAACTGTACACATGTGTGGCACCACGTCACCAATGCATGTTGCATTATGATGGACGTATTCGTGTCAGGAGGCATTTGATATCGTTATACGAGAGCTGCACTTGGTGTGAGGATCTAAGTAGCCAATAGTTAATCCAGGAGTCGGCAAACCACGGCTCTTTGCATAGACAGTTGAGGTTCTGCACACTTCTGCCTATATATATTAATAATTATTTCTAATAAAAATATTATTACCTACCTTTCATTTTTTCCTTTATAATTAGCCCTTGAAAAAATTTAGCGGTCCTTATGTAGATACGTATTATTAAACTGGCATAAGACAGTTACTTCTGTATTAAATTGTTTTTTTTTAGCGAGATTTATTGATATTGGATTAAAGCTCTAAAGCAGTAAAAGTTTTACTGGTAAAAATGCTGCCGTAATAAGACATTTAAAGGGATTTTCAGCAATGATTATTAATTTGCATGCAGGGTGTCTCACAAATTGCACAGCCATATTCCTCGTTGGGAGTACATAAAAAATGCTCAAAGAACTCTACCTGCGCGATCCATAATTTACGAGAAAAATACGAAAAACAAAGTATGACGTCATAGCTGGTGCAAGGGGAGCTATCTTCTCAATATGGTAACTCGGGCATCACCTACTGGGACCATGTCTGTTGAATAAACGACTCTCGGGATAGTCCTACTTGGTATTTCTCTGGAATTTTTTAACCGAGTTCCTCAATGACATATCTTTAGTGTCAATACACGACCTATGGTTCCAGCATGATGGGGCATCCCTCCTGCACGTGTTTGGCTAGAATTCTTTGGCTGCTGGATCGGATGTGGGAGTCTGGTTCTATGGCCACCATCCATGACTGCCAGATCTTACATCTTTGGATTTTTTTCCTGTGGAACCATCTCGAGGAATTGATGTATCGAGGCATCATGACTACGCAAGAGGACTTAGTTGCTCGTCTGCATGTTGCTTGTGTGCATGTTGCTGCTGCTATTTGTGCACTCATCCATTCCACGATGCTCTCAAGCCTGTTTCAATATGTTAGATTGGCACTTTGAACAACTGCCTTTATAAATAGTAGCACTTGTGGTATTATTGGCCGGAATATTTTTTCATGAATTAAGAAAATTCCCACCAACGATATGATATTTTGAGAATGGTTGTTCTTGTCTTAAACCACAGAAATAAAAAAGTATTCTCGATGTTTCTTAGTTTATGAAGGAATGGGAAATGTTATTTTGTTTTGAAACTGTTTTTAAATATTATAATTGGAGCACGGTAGTCTTAATTTTTTTTTTCGTGTCAGCTATCACCCCCCCCCTCCCCTCCCCACACACATGCGTATGCATGTAAATAGCTCTTTGATACCTTATTTGAGTTGTTTCACTTACAATTTGGATCTTCTCTCTTGAAAGTTCTCCAACCTCTGACTGATACGAACACCTCTTGCTCGCGTTGTCGGAGTATCATTTTCATCTTTTCTAAGTATCATCAGAGTGTTCCTTTTATGACATCCTAGTATTGTTGAGAGCTTACTTTTCAAGTATTTAGGTAAGTCTCGCACATAGCTTTAAACTCATTTCACACACACACACACACACATGACTGTTATTCCTTTGAATTCTTTTGTAAGTATATAATACTTTAGGCATTATAACCCTTTAAGACCCAACCCGCACGATTGTGCGGGTTAGATATTCTTATACGTCTTTGCTTCTGGAATAGTCGTATGTAAGAAAATCGCGAATCTAATGATTGAGTAGGTTTGCAAAAAGTGTAAAGTGTTACTTTTTATCAACAGACGATGGTTGTGGTTCATGTTTTACTTTCAGCTGGCAAATCTAGCTTTGTTTTCAAGTACAACGAAAACACGTCTTCTTTTTATCTGTCGTAAAAAGGCAATTATCAATATATTTCTAATTGCTTGGATACAAATTTTTGCATTAGTGTTTAAATAATTGTGCAATAGAAAAAAATATTAACTATACTCCATTAATGTTGCTTATAGAACTCGGTATTTCGTTACCCGCATGATCGTGTGGATTGGGCGTTACTTGAGTCAATGCAGCTGTAAAGGTAAGTACTTACCATACGAATGTTTTTTTCTGTTTCAATGATTTTGATGAAATCCTACATAAAAATGTGAAATATATATAATTATATAATTAATACTAAATTTTCTTGGGGGTTGCCACGGATGAGTCCCTTTTTTCTTTCTCTCTATCTTTTGTTGACTTAAATCTCTTTTTTTATACATTTGTTGAGGAGTATGGCATTTTTATCCTCTCCACAGATATCTGCATCCATCTCT
>BMAV01025789.1:142037-152801 GCA_019973955.1 Trichonephila inaurata madagascariensis
TATATATATATATATATATATATATTAAATAATAAAATTTTCTGATACATTTTACTATATTTCATGGAATACTATGTTAACTTTTAACCAAAAACTTTTTCAGGTGTCTAAAAGGAGAAAAGAATTCTCACAGAAGAAATTTTCAATTGATGAGTAAATCAGATTGAACTTAGATAAGAACTTAGTGATCTCTCGGATGATGACAATGCTTCGAACAAAACATGTGAATCGCGTATACTGGAAGGAGAATCAAGTTCAGATGAGAGCGATGAAGAAACACGTGGGAATATTTGAAATGGAAAGACAATTTTGGATCATTCTTTACCATAAAAGTCTCTTGAACACATTCATTACATTGATTTAGCTGTTGCAAATTTTTGGTTTCTGTGCAAACAAGATGCAATACCAAATAAAATTCCTCTAAAAATCAAAATGGATCGCTTAAAATTTAAGTTAGAGATAGTTGAAGCGTTATCAGCCTCTCCACCAAATAACAAAAGTATTTTAGCTGATGATGAAGATAACAGTGTTGCAGTGCCACTCGCAAAAAAATCGAAGCGTTATAATCCACTTGCTATACATGTCATGGCTTTTATCCTGGCCATTTCAGGATAAAAGGCTTGACATGTATAGCCATTTTTAATGTGTTGATGACATTTCAAGGCCTCGCACAAGTACAGATTTGAAAACTACGAAAGCAGTTCGAAAACATGTTGTGAAAAATGCAATGGCTATTTATACTTGTCAAAAACAAAAGATTTTTGCTGTAAATAAATAATGAATTAATAAAAGAGTTAATTATACATCAATAATTTCCTTTTTTGTAACAATTTTAGTTGAATTAAGAGTGTTTCTTCTATCAACTTATAGAACTAAAAATGTATAACTCGTCATTTATTTTGAAATTTTGCTTATTGTACTCTTTCGTTTTAGATATTTTCGTAAGAGCCTACCGAGGAGGAAGATTGATGTCATTTAACTAGTTTAACCGGGTATATTTGATTCCGGTCCGTATATATATATACATTCGGACCTCGATTTACTCAGCCCTTATTTAACGAATTTTTCTTTGAAAAATGAAGACAAAAAACCTCTATTTAGCGAATAATAAACCCCAAAATAACGAATTATTTCAACTACCAAATTTTTTTTATTATTAGTTTGGATTTGAAAAAATTGTATTTCTGTCAAATAACTTTCATTCATGATTTTAATGATTATGTTACATTTGATGACAGACTATCTGTGCAACTGAGAAATTGAGGAAATAGTTGATTTGTCGGATCCAATAAATAGCGATTCTGATGCATAAATCAATTATGAAACTCCTATTATAACTGTTACATTTTCTAATATTTTACATTATTTGTAAACTGTGAAAGTATACCTCATGCAGCAGGATATAAAAGACGCAGTATTTTCTTCTCTGCATAAAGTCGAAATAGAATTCTCTCGAGTCAGGAATCAAAAAGTTTTCAAACATCTGTCCAAGCCAATATTTTAAAATTTCTTGCGTAATTATTTTCTTATAGTATTTTTAAGTGCTGAATAAAAAGTGTGTAGTTTTTTAGCTATGGATATTTTTTGTGTAGTTGCTTATGGAATTTCCAAAAGGTAAGTGCACAAAAAAATTGTATTTTTTTGGACCCCGATATTACGAATAATTTGTTTGGTCCCGATGAATTTGTTGAATCAGGGTCCGACTGTATGTCCAAAACGGAGAGGAATGTACCTCGAAGTATATGAAATAAGAGATCAAAGGAGTGTTTTTTTTTCGTATTATCTTAAATGTAGAGAAGTATTGTCAACACCTTTTAAACATGTTTGATGTGTCATTATGAACTGTATGACGAAAGAAGCATTCTACAGCAAATTTATAATAAGATAAACATTTTAATAAAACCGCATATCTTCGATTCATAAGAAAAAATAAATCTCTTTTCATCAATATCGCGATGTATCAAAACTTAATTTTCAAATTTATTTAAGTTTTCGGTAACACGAATTAAAAGTTGGATTCAGCAAAATAGTAACTGAAGAAAATATTAACAAACATTCTCTGTTGAATTGTATAATATTGTTTATAATATACATTTTGTACTTTTAAATTAATCAAGTTCTGTAATGCGGAGGGAAATCGTAAAGGTATTCAAATTTTTTTTCCCCTGAGAAATTACGGCAAAGTTCTCATTTTCTGCATTCACTGATTAAATTAAGTATTTTTTTAATGAAGAGAAATTCTCTCGAAAAATCCTTTTTTCTTCAGAATATTCTACTATAAATAAATCATCTCTTATGATAAATGAGTCGGAATAAATTAAGAACTTAAGTTCGCATTTCTTGGCTTACTTTTGAGTAAAAATACATTTAGAAAATAAAATGATTGTGAGAATCTCACCACATTAAAAAATAAATTAAGTAAGAATCCAGAGAAACTTTTTTTTTAAAAAAAAAATTTCGTTTGGCAATTTATCAAAAATGTTTCTAGTTTCATGGCAGTGCAAACTTTCATTGGGGCAATTGAATAAATAGCTGAATGAATTTTGATGTACGTCACACTCTAAAGCAGAGGTTCCCAAACTTTTATGTCTCAGACCCCTTGCCATGTTTTTTGGTTTTGGGTAAACCCCTGCCTATATCTAATATTGAATTTTTGCAAATTTATCAAATTAAATGTCTTTTTGACAGCTCTAGTATAGAACTTTTTACTTTAAGAGAATTAAATTTTTTTAACTGTGGTGAAGAATAGTGTTTAAAACTTGAGAAGAATATGTTAATTAATTAATTTAAAATTTAATTAATGCACATAAAATAGCTCTTCTATAAATAACTGATCAACAAATAAATACTTTCAATGGGAGGGATGAATCTGGTCCTTCAGTAACTAATTTTCAACATTTAGTATCAATCTCGTCAGGTTGAACCCTAAATCTCCTCTGCTAGTAGTGTTCAGGTTTTTTTCCCCTTTCTTTTTTTATTTTGAAAATTGGCAACTGCGCTAAAACTCCTTCTCACTAAGAAAAGCAATAAAAACTTTCTAACAATATTACAATATGCGGGACATATAACAAGGAAGCTCTTTTAAAAGCCAAAATTGCTGACATCCGTTTCTAAACTTTACTTTAAGATCTCCGTTAGTGCCTATTCCGATCAGTTCCTATTGTAATATGCCCTTTTTTCCCCCAACGGACCATATGAGTTCATTGCCTGCTGTTGCATTACAATAGTCAAAGCATTCTCAAACCTAGTTTGAATAAAGGGATTTTAAATGTTGAACGTAGGTTAAAACACCCTGACAGATTATCTATGACGAATTAAAAAAATTCGCGATCGTCAATATTATACTTTTTCAGCTTTATTTGGAAAGAAACTCTGAAATGGTCCTTGTTTTAACAAAATTTATGCTGTTACCTTGAAACTGCAAATTAACATTAAATTTAGTAAATAAGTAAAATCTGGTTTCTGCTTGGTTAAATTTTCTTTTGAAATTAAAGTCACGATCTGGTTAAATGAGAGCCTCTATCGTAGACCCCCATTTACAGCTCATGGACCCCCAAATTATTTTTTCGCTGATATGGACCCCTTACAGGTTGTCATAAACCCCTGAGGGTCCCTATAGACCACTTTGGGAATCGCTGCTCTAAAGCGAAGCAAGGGATTTTGGCAATGGATCTTATAATTTTCAACTACGGCCAGGTGACAAGGACGACACCTGAGCTGGTAACCCCTCTTCGAACTTTAACACCCTGCCAACGTCGGGATTTTGAACCTTTGCATATTTAACTTGCATCAGTCCCTCTACACGGTTAGACTTCCGTGGCACTTGGAATCGAACACACTGCTTGACAATGCTGGTCACAAGTTCCCGACCATGACCACTGGATTACTGTGGCTTGGAGAAAGTGAAAAAGAGGGCTATAGTTGAAGTCTTAATAAGCTGAGTGTTACAATTCATCCTTAAAAAAATAAAAAGTTTAAGAAAGTGATTTCTCTCTCTCAACTAAGATTAGAAGTAACTTCAATATTGAATTATTACAAATGAAGCGATATTAATCACCCTTTTTTATTTCAATGATCTATTTTGATTTCGGTGAATAATTATGGAAGGAAATAAAGTTTTTTTGATTATATTTAAAAGACGAATTAGCTGGAAAAATCATTAAGTATTTACAAATTATTTTCGAGAGAACTACTAGATTTAATTTGAAAATTAAAATTAATATATAATTCGTTTATCGAAATATTGAAAGGCAATCCTGGTGTGTTTAAAAGTATTATAATATGCATTTGTAAAAATTTGTGAAAGGAAAAGTATTTTCTTAGAGTTCTTTTAATAAAACTTTATGAGGTGAAAAATATACACACACTATACAATGAACACAAATATACACACAATGAAAATGCAACACCAAGAGGGCTTGGCTAGTATACAAATTTAAGGGTAGAAGCACTTTATCGAGTATTGCAAAAGATGTGAAATGGGCAACTCTCTGGCGCACACTAAGTAGGATATAATTCAAGGAACCTGAAGAATGGTGCAGAATCCGTGCCGTTATTTCTTCCAGGGAAGTTATTGTGACAATTTTTTTCTTGCTTCTAAGGACATGGACAATACTAAAAAATGCCAAACTGTCAACAATGAGGCAATTTCACAAAGACAATTTTACTAGGGCCATGGTGATAGAATTGAGAAGGGCTGGTTGGTCTATATGCCAAATCAAATGACTTATGGTTGTGTTTCTAGACAAGAATAGTCGCACTTCCTTTTATCCAATGATAGTCACCGTGTACGAGTGTGGCTCCGACATGGTGACGGGTCTAATTCGACGTTGTATATGGAACGCCCCACCACACAACAACGTGGCTTGAAGTGTCATTGCGCACGATGGCAGATTACATGTTGTTCGTATTCAGAAGTTTATGACAGTTCAACGATTATTGGATGAAGTACTGCGGTCTGTGACACTCCCTATCCTTCAGAGGGCACCCAATATCGGTTGCTCATGAATAAGGCCTGACCGCACATTAAATGCATCAGACAATATGCTTTGTAAGATGTGTGTACAGACGCTTCCTGACCATTATTCTTCCCTGTGATACATCCCCAATAGATTGAATCGTCATGGTTGGATATTGCTTGCATGTCTTTCCCATTGTTGTGTTCAGAAGATGAACTGTGGCAAACGATTGACAAGAAATGAAGATGCATCCCTAGGAGGCCATCCGTACTCTCTTTGACTCTATATCTAGATGTGTTACGTCTAGATACAGAGTAAGGTAGATACGTCTAGGTACGGCCTTCTCTGCTGAGGTTGCTCTCGCTCTGTATAATGTGAGCATCATTTCAAAATAAACATTACTTATTGTTCACTGCAGTCTCTCTCTCTAAGAGACGAGTTCCTTTACTTTCTAGGCAATTCTTGATGTTGAATTTTAATGCCACGAAATGTATTCTAAATTTATGTTCACTTCTTGGTTTTGCTCCTTTGCGAAAAAAACTGAAAGCTTGCAATGGAAACGCAATAAAAACTTAGCCGAACATTTAAAAAAAAAAATCATGTTTTAACGTGAAAATGTTTTTTTTTTTTAAATATTGAAATAAGTGCTTTTTTATTTCTTACCCGAGAAATTAAATAGAAACGAAATGAAATCACAAAAATAACTTTATTTAAAATAGAATACAGGGAATATTTCACTAGCAATAAACTGAAAAATACAAGCGATTCATCTGTTGTAAAATGGCGATTTTAAGTTAAATAATTTACGATTCCTTCAGAATGTACTCTCTCTATAAATATTAAAACAAATTCTTTGGTTAATAATTATGAATCATGGAAATAGGTACTGTAAAAATTTTTTTTCTTAGACAATTTTTATTTTTTCTTATACATTTAAAATTATAATTATGAGATTGAAACTCACGATTTTTAAGTTTATGAATAGTATGAAAAAAATATTTCTTTAATTTGTTGCAAGAAGTAAAGGAAACATTTCATTCTTAGTTCTCACCATTCTATTCATCTATTCTCTCTCTTTTTTTAAAAAAAATTAAATAATTATCATTCTTTCATAGTTCTGTGTTCATTTCCTAAGAAAAATTGTTCTCTTAAAGGGTCTGACACAGAAAAAAAGATGAAGATTTCTCTTTTTCCATAAAAGCCTTTTTTTCACAAAGCAATAATAAATAAATAGCTCCCATATAAAATGTCCTGAGTCGATACAGCTTTTTTTTTTTTAAGAGATGTTTGCCTTTTTACTTCCTAGGAGTTTCTTCCGACGGGCTCTATTCTCAACATTTGAAGTTCGCATCTCAGCAATGCATCTTAGTTCCTCTTTTTCAGTTTCCTGAAATTAGTGAAGTGGCAAATAAATATAAAAGCGTAAAAAGAAGAAAACATGAATTCAAAATGAATACAATTTACTCTAATATTCACTTTGAATTCTGAATAAATAACAAATGAATCGAACTAAAATATAATTAATAGAAATAAATAGGAGTTAATATTTGTGAACTAAAATAGGTATACTATTCAAATCATGGAAATACGCTTTTTGTGAAAACATTGCTTATTTTCTATAGTTCAGCTCTCTCTCTCTCACACACACACACTCACAATAAACTAAGTTAGAAAAATATTGATTTACATTATGTTCTAGTCTAAGAACCAGAGCTCTTCTTCCATCAGCCATTGCTTGTGAATAATTTCTTTGTTGTTCCAAGCATATATGAGGAGGTACTCCACGCTCTACAACTAGCACGATTCGAGCCCACTGGAATGTAAATGAAACACTGTTATATATATGTATAGTAGTAGGTATACAAGCTCTTCGCACGGGTTAGTTGAAAAATGTAGCAATCGATATAGAAGGATAAATTTTTTTTTTAATAAGGTCAAAATTAATTAATATTTTAAATAATTTTAAATAAATTGAAAATTTAACTCTAAGGAAAGAACGATTTGTCTAATAAAATAGCAAAGTAAAATAAATAAATAAGTAAATAAAAAGCTGAATAACCCTGTATTTATTAGAATTATCTATCAGTCAATTGAATATTGTCTTTTACGTTACTGTGTGAGACAATTTCTGCAAAATCCGTTCCTTGTGGATTTCTACTTATTAAAAGAAACGTGCTTGCCAAATTTCATGTCTGCAATCTAATAATTTTGTAGATCTCATGATGAGTTGTGATATATATATATATATATATATATATATATATATATATATATATATATCTTAGTTATTCTAATCTAAGCCGCACTTTTTCCCCAGTGTCAATGCTATTGAAAAACATGTGCGGCTTAGAATCTAAGGAGGAAAAATTCGTTGGAAGCGGGAAATTAAACATGATACTGACGGTTAGAGCAACTACAGGTTCGTACGTGTAAGTATTCAAAATTAATTATTCACTTCCCGTTATTTCTCATGCAAAATTTGTTGAATATCCGATAATGACAAAACATATACAGTTGAAGCAAAACTTTCCTTTTTTTTATTTTGTGTAGGCTGACGCCAGTGCATCCACTATTAATTTATTGCTTTGATCAGTGTAATCACTATTTTTTATTTCAGAATAAAACTAGATTTCGAAATGTGTGAGATGTTGATACTATTGATTCTTTTTCACAGTATATGTAGTTGGAAAAAAAAAAAGAAAACTGGTTCGGATATTTGACACTCCGGATAATTGACGTTCCGATAAACGACGTTCTACTGTATATGTAACCATACATTTAAAAATAACTTATAGGAAGTAATTTTACGATTAATTGTTTTGTATCTTCAAATAATGCTTTGAAATTGGGTAATAAATTTACTAAGAGTAAATCTTGCCCTGTTTATTCAGTTTTCAGTACTAATCCTCAGTATATCTTTGACAATCACAGTAAAAAAAAAGCTGGTCAAATTAATATTTTGTTAATTTTGAATACCTTACTCTTATATATAAACTTCACATATTCTACAAGTCTTTTAATTAACATTTTGTTAATATATTTTGGATAAAAATTGATCTGACAGCAAATTACGAACATATTCTTCCGTTCTATTGTGATTTAATTACAATCAGATACCTCCTTTCCCTCTTTTTTTATAAATGCTGACAATATCTTGCCGATATTTTTGATAAAACTCTTTATCCCCAAATTTTCTTTTCATATTTCTTTCTGCATAGATTTCTAAAATACAATCCACTTTTTATTGGACTAGCAGTGAAATATATATAAAACGGATGAATTATAATATGATCTTTTCAATAATTGATGAATTATTTTAAGATTGAAAAATATCAGAGATGTATTATGATGATGATATAGTAAAACAAAATACAATTCTTTTTAACTGAAAAGTACACACATATAAGAATTATAATTATAAAAACAACAAGATTCTATTCAGAAATTTTAACTCATATCATTTAAGTCATGCTGAAATGCGAAATCATTGGTCCGCTTCACCCTTAATTTTAATTTGTCTTTAAATCCAAATAAATTAATCCTTTAACAATTATTTTGAAAAAGACTGCCAAAATTTCCTATTCATTTGATTCATAAATTTTGAACTTTATTACGAACATAAATCATTAATGTGAATGATATTTATGAAAATTATATTATTTATTAAGATAGGCTATGGTCGTAGATTGTTATTAATTTCAATAAAGGCATTGTGAGGACGCACGGGATTAATCGATGTGCGAGAACAAGAACACCGCAATCTCATTCAATTTTTTACAGTTTTTAAAGTCTCATTCCAATTTTTAAATTATTAATATTGTTTCATTCAGCATTTTCAAATATTAACCGAGGTTTTAAATGTGCATGCAATAAACCGGAATGATCATACAAGCAACATTTCACGCAGTTTGGAAAAGAAAGGCAAAAATACTTCGGACTCGTATATATATATATATTAGATTCTTAAATTTCTCTTAATATAAGCCAATGAAAACTTTCAGATTAGACAAGTTATTAAAGAGATTATTCAGAGTCATGCTTGAATAGAAGAAAACATGTTTTCTTTTCCCACTGTAAATCGATGAGGAATGTGATTTATGAATTTATCACTCTTTCTCAATGAAGTATAACAATTGTTTTGAAATACACTTTTCGAATATTAAGAATGAAAATACTTTTTATTCGCTCATTCATCAAGTGTAGTGTTCCTCCAGTAAAAAATTTACTTTATTTTCTAACATAAATGTAGCCATTAATTTCCTGAATTAATTAGACATTGGACTTTAATTTTCACTCATTCCTTCTTGCAAAGAACAACTCTATATAGAGAGGTTTATTATAATTTATTATATCTAAAGCAGGGGTGGGCAAACTTTTCCAGGGTACGGGCTACTTCTAATTTTTTCAAGGTGTTGCGGTCCACTCAGTCAGTGCCAGAAGCACAGACAAAGGGGGGGGGGGGGCCCCCGGCCCCCCCCCCCCCTCTGTCGCCCAGGATTCCCCCCCCCCGATCTATTATAATCCCATGTATGTAAATTTTATATAATTAAGTATTTATTATTAATAATTTTTTACAAATTACTGCTAATTATTTATTTAATAATTTATTTCTTACTGTTCCTTGTTCCCGACAATTTACAAAATATAAAAAGAATATGTTTGACAACGTATTGGGGTAGGATATGAGAATGGTAGACATTCGACCCTACACCACCGCACCGCGTCTCCTTTGAAAAATTCACGACTGCGCCCACAGCCCAGTGTCGTAGGTTTGTTGAGGTGAGGAAAAAAATCAACTTTATTTATTATAACTTAATAATAAATAAGGAAAATGTACTTACCTACGTATATAAAATTAAAAACTCACTTTTTTGAAACCGCGTTTAAAGCAAAACGCAAAATACAAACATAATAGCAATTGCCACAAATATAATAATATCTAATGTGATGCATTTATTATCAAACAATTCAAAATATATTTAAAAAAAAACATTTTCATCTAAAGTTAGTTCTCGTAATTATAGTCAGTAGAAGACTTAGTCTGCGTACTGTCAACCATCTTGAATATTTCCGCGCGCGCGCGTATACGTATAATTACTAACTGCTACTCTTTAGGCGGTCTCCCCAAATTGTCTTGGCGGTCCGCCAGTCGATCGCAATCGACGTAATGCACACACCAGATCTAAAGGGTATCTTTTAAGTTTTATTTTAAAAAAATATCTTCTTATTTCCTTTTTACAAGCAATTATTTAACTTGCAATGTAATTTGTTCGGGTGGAATCTTGCAACTCAATTTTGAAAAGCTGATGTCTTCAACCGATTAAGTTGAAATTTTGTGTATACGTTTAGTTTGGATGACAATGCATGTTTTGACCATTTTTATTCTAATATCGCAATCGGTTAAAAAGATATTAATTAAAAACATTTTACCCTTGTAGCTTTTTATTCTGCCAAGCAGCTTATCGGATTGAGCTTAAAGAAATTCCGATTTTTCGACCTTTTTTTAAAAAACCATCTTATTATTTCTATCAAATTGAGACAAAAAATAGATACATAATCGGAAAGATTCTTTATTTCACCACGATACGGTATAATTTGTTTTTAAAAAATAATGATATTTTCTATTTTTTACGATTTTTTTTCTAAAATGAGTCAAAATCGATGCGTTTTCATGAATATGATTTCTAAATCGTTCCGTATGAATTTTTTTTCGTGTTAATGAATCGATATTCTGCACTAAGAAAGTTCAGGCCTTTCTCTTTCAGAATCAGTCATTTAAAAAATAAAATGCCGAAAACTTTTTTTT
>BMAV01025789.1:167801-226703 GCA_019973955.1 Trichonephila inaurata madagascariensis
AGAGGTCTGAGCTATATACAGGCAAAATATTATTATAATAGAAGCATTTTTCACAAAAGGAGAACATTTTGAAAAAAGATTATTCTAAGTTAGTTTTTTGCCAAAATATTGTATTTAAATAATTTTTTTTGTCAAAATGTCCTTCAAACAATTTCATACATATATTCTAATCTAAGTGACACTAAATATTATGAAAATTATCTATTTATGCGCTTTTGTAAATTCACGGTTCCGAACGTAATCGGATACCTTAATGAATTTCAATAACTGGTAAAATTTCTTATTATACGGTCATATAGTGATTTGATTTTGATTTTTTATTAACGGTGATGTTTGAAACTACAAGAGGGCTTTTGGCGATGAACCTCTTACTTTGAAATCACTATCAAATGACGAAGGATGATACCTGAGCTGGCTGGCATCTGATTTTCCAAACGTCCACACCACCCCATGGGAGGGCATGGAGCCTCGACAGATTTAACGTGCATCAAACTCTCTACATAGCAGATCTTGAGTGGTACCAGTCCACGACAAAAGCAATTGTCATTTAGTATTGCTTACCTTAGTGAAAGTGACAGATGTCGTAACAGTTCATCACTGAAATCGCTTGTAAATTGATCAAAACATAATTCAAATACGAATGTTGAATCACTAACGAATGCAAAGTTTATTTAAAATAGAATGCTTCATGAAATGATCCATGGTTAATATTTAAAGGCCTATATTTACGCGACAATTATGCTTAGTTTATAAAATGAAAAATTTGAATGGCATTAAATGTAATTACGCATTATTTTCTTTGCATTTCATTGGATCATAACATTGATAAGTATTAATAGTTAACAATATTTATTCAAAAAATGATTATCCACGGAAAAAAATAATTCAAGGTTTTTTAGTTAATCTGTTTTTGCATTATCCTTGCTCAAAGAACAAACAAATAAGAAATTTAGGACGCAAAAATGAGTCATTCAAAAAGTACGAATTATATAAAAGGAATTAGCCATTTCGTGTTTATTTATATTTATCTTTAAATATACTGGTAAATATTTCTTTTTCATTCTGTTTTTGACACTGCATTTTGACTGTTGATTCATGTGAACTATTCAAATAATCATCTAATTGCATCTTGCAGGAAAAAACCACCACTTACAGACTTCCATCATAGACTTTTTTTTCCTTTTTTTTCTCTTTTTTCTTTCTTTTCTTTTTCTTTTATTTATTTATTCTTTTTTTTTTTTTTTGTAGAATTTGCTGAAGGATTAAAAGCAATTCTTCTGGGAATTGTACTTAAGTTGATTTCAATTTAAAACACTAAATTTATAAAACTAAATAATTTAAATGTTAAAAATGAACAATATTTGGATCGAAAATAGCATATGAGTGATATACATCCTAAAAATGTTTGCTTTAATATTAATGGAACAAAGTATGAGCAAAACTTAGGTAATCAATTTTTAGACTTAGGACTCATAAATTTAAAAGTTGAACAATGTTTACTTATTGATATGCTGTAACATAATTTGAGCAAAACTAGTTGCGATTGATATGAATTACAAATAGGACGAAAGTTGAAAGAAAAAATGCCGCACAATGAATTTTTAAAAATGTTATTACAAAGAGCGGCAGATTTATATCATCTTTTAAAAAAGTGCAGATTGATTCAAAATTTCCCTTTCTTCTATACATGGCAAGAACAGTGAGGTAATAGGGTCATTGTTATCAGCAATTCTGAAAATTTGAAGAATAAGCAAAATACTGTTTCTGAAACTTTCTGGTAAATGCAAATACGAAAATAGCGCGAATATGAATAACAAATACACGCTTCAAACAATATGTGCACGACATTATTCCTTATGAAGTGTAAATTCATCGCCGCATTGTACAGCAATTTGTATTATTAGGTATTTATTTCTATTGTGAATGCATAAATTTTGATGATTCAGAGCTCATTGTTTTCTAGAAGCTTAGATCAGAATGTAATCTCTGATTTTTTATCTATACAGACTTGTTTTTTTTTATCAGGATTTGTATTTTAATACTTCACTTATTTCAATTCTACTCATTATTAAAGTTTAAATCAAATATTTTTTGATTTTTATTTAAATTTAATTTTATGTGCTTTAAATTCAATGCATTTTACACGGGAAAGAGATAAATTTCGTTAAATACAGTCGAACCTACATATTATGAACCTCTATACTACAAATTTTTCTATATAGCGAACTTTTCGTGGAACCAAGAACATTTCACGACTTTCTTGGTAAAATAAACTCCCAATAGCGAAGCACATTTTCTATATAACGAACTTTTTCTCTTGTGATACAATTTTTTTCTCCCTATTTTTACAAGTATTTTTGGACATTTCAAGTTTTATTATCTCTTTTAATACACTTTATGGTGGTCATAAATCTTGAACTGGTTTTATCAGGGGCCTAACTCGCAGAGAGCAATATAATTCAGGGTGTTTCATCCAAGAAATGCAACCTTTAATCTCCACTGTCCAGTTTACTGGAAACATCTTCGATATTCCCTTTCACCCTCAGTAGAGTTGTCTCGTGTACCCGTGTCCTTTAACTAGTCTCCATTCATTTGTAGTGTTGATCAGTCGTACTGGTAGCTTCATTTCTCGTAGCTCGCAAATGTCAAAACATAAGTGCTTGAGCATCAAAGAAAAAAATTATTTCTTCGGGAAGTGAGTAAAGGCTTCAAGAAACTTTCCTTGCAGTTTTTCTTTATTTCTATTCTTTTTTTGACAGGTAAGATATATAAAATAAATGTATATTAATTTACAAAAAGGTGTGAATAATTACTTTTTTTTAAATATATAGTGTTTATGAATTTAAAATTTGTTTTATGTGATTTATCAAGAAAATTGAAAGATGAACCTCTATATAAAGAATTTTCCATAAAACGAAATTTTTTTCTTCCATTAGCGAATTCGTTACATAGAGGTCCGACTATACTTTGAAAGTTGTATCTACTGTATGTGTTGATATTAAAAAATCGAAATGTGTTGATATTAAAAAACGAAATTTTAGGTACTGTAAAAAGATTATTTATGTTAAATGCACACGTTTTAAGATATGTGAGTGTGCTTCTCTAATTTGTATCATCATCATTTCTTAATAAGTGCTTTCGTAAGAAATGACTTACTAAAAAAGCAATATTAATTACAAACAAGAATTGTATGAAATTGTATAAAAAACACGACAAAAGTTAAAATATAGGTAATTTATATAAAATTTCATTTAAACGTTTCAGTGTAAAAGATGAAATAATACAAACCCTTAATGAAATTTTTTCAAAAATTTTGCAAATATGAGATATATTAAAGGCTTCAATAATTTCAATATAACTTTGAACTAAAAATTAACATTACCTGTCTCATCCATTCGTTTTTCCTTTCGGCAATGTCTTGATAGGTTTTGCCCATCATGGCAATCAGCATATTTATAAGAAGTAGGGCTACAAGTGCCATATACATGATGAAAAATATCTGAAATAATTAAATGATTCAAACTGACACACATATTGTTCTACTAAATTCAAATTGTAAAATGATAAATAATCTGATTTTCCTTAAAAGGAACCGTTTTTTTAAAAGAAAAATTTTGAACTGTTTTAAAAAAACAAGCAGGTATGTTTTATAATTTTGAGGCGTAATTAAAAACTCGAAATATATTTTTGTTTTGACTGTGGAAATTTTATAATATTGTACGTTTTAGAATTTGTTTTTATATTTGTATGGATTTTCTTAAAAATGAGGGCTTCAGTGGCGCACGCAAGGGGGGTGTCCTAGGTGTCCGGACCCCCCTAAAGCCCTTGATTTTTTTCCCGATTGATTATAATTCTAAGTATATAGTACGTAAAATTTAATTAATTTGTTATTAATGATTAATTTTATTAATTAATGCTAATTATGTATTCACTAATTAGTTTTTTACTCTTTTTTTGTTCCCAAAATCGACAAAATGAAAAGGAGCATGATACAAAAATGGTGGACTTTCAACCCTGGACCCCCCCCTTGAAAAATTCCTGTGTGCGCTACTGGAGGGCTTCAATTAGTTCAGCTTTCATATTTTTGAAAGGATTGTTGTTTCTACAATTGAAACTCCTACAGTAATAACTTTGACAGTCATTTAGACACACTTGCAGAATTTCAACGAATTTTGGGGATCAGAATAACTGACTTTAGAAAAACATATTCGTTTTCACATTAAATGAATATATACATCAGTGCTTCTCAAACTTTCTATCCTTATGCCCCAATTTCCAGTCATAATTTTCATCGTGCCCCCCTCCATGCAATATCTTTGTATTGAATTCAATAATAATGTGCTTTGATGTAAAGCTACAATACCACTTTAATTAAAAACCGTACAAATTATAAAAATAAGTATTACATTTTGTATATAATTTTATGACATGCCGATAGGGTCATTGGCAATTATTAAGCTTGTTCTTAGCTTAGTACTGTTAAATTAATTATGAAACACGCTGTGCAGTATAGATACATTTATAAGTGTATTATATCAGTGTAAATGTGTATTTTATTTTTTATTATGTCTGATTGTATTTTGTTTTGTTTCCTTTTAGTAAATTAAATTTTTTTTAAAATAATCTTATGTTTTCGACTTTTTGATATACTCGCGCCCCCCTTGTAGGGTTATCATGCCCCCTAGGGGGCCGCGCCCCACAGTTTGAGAAACACTGATATACATATATCTGAGAAACTCTCTTTTATGACAATGAAAATTAAAGCCATATAGAAACATAACTTAAAGAAAGAAAATTAAGCAGACTTAGTGTTCCTCCGTTTTTATTCTAAATTTTCCTTTCTCTTCTTTCCTCTTTTCTTTGGTCTCACCATTTTAATTAATCCTGAAGAAACTCTTCCTCTGTTTGAAGTTATGACGAACTTGGCAAAGGTAGAGGCCGTGGGAGATTTTTTCCTTCTTTTGTTTCACTGTAGCTGAAATTCTTGTAAACACAGATGCGTGTGACTAGCTTCGTTTGCATTCGGTTAAATAGCTTATTTGGTAATGCTAACAGATTCGCTATTAAGATATAATAGCTAAATATTTATTTTTTAAGGCTTTAAATACTTTCACATTAACAGAAGAGAAATAAATTTCTATATAAGCTGAATCATAAAAACTTAAGTAGATTTTTTTGGGGGGAAAAAAAAGGAAGACACACAGATTTAGGCATATAAGCATAAACTTTAAAGTAATTCTTGCATATCATGCATAAATCACGCATAAATATGTTTTAATTCTTTAACAAATAGCATTGTCAAACGTTATTATTTTTTCCTAATAAGATTTTCTAATAAGACCTCGGTCTTAATTTAGGGATTACTAATTTTTTTAGAGTAGTTTTAAAATTATGCTTAATTTTTTAAGTCTTAATAAATTAGTCTTAATTTTGCTCTATATGTAATTTTTAAAAATAATTCATTAATCTTTTTCTGCTTAACTGAATTTCGTAAAAGGTCTTCAAAATCTTAAAGAAGAAAAAAAATTATTTGATTATAGTAGTAGATAACAAACAATCACACTTCTAATCTAATTGTATTTGCATGAAAAACTTTTTTTTTATTTTAGATATTTAACGATATCATAGAAGAAGCCATTTATTATAGTTTTTTACTCACAAGTAATTGGGTTCCATTTGATAATTGGACCCTAAAAGATTTTGTGATTATAAATATTTTTTAAGAATAAAAATTTGTTCTACACAAATATTTTTATTATTTATTTACTTATTTTGAATTTTAAAAAACTCAGAATGGTTTGAAGAGAATAACGTTAAGATATTTTTTGGAGCTATTTATAGTACAAGTATAGTATAATAAATAATCTGTTTATCACTAAATAAAATTTTGTTTTCGTCTTTTTCAAAATATCAACAGGGGAAGCAAAACTGCATCACAAGTAACTTTGAACAAGCCGTAGGCAAGGCAAGACAACCATTTTGTTGTTTTCATTCTTTGTTAATTCTCTCTCTATATATATAATTTAAAGAAAAGTATGATTTATTCGTTACTATTCTAAAAAGAAGCAACATGTCTATCCATAAAATGTTAATTTTTATAGTAAAGGTAGATTTTTAGATAACTCACTAATAAGAAGACGTATATCTTTTTGTTATGGATTGTACCGATTCATCATTTTAACGATGTATGTATAAAAAAGAAGGAATATTTTTTCAATTTCCTCCATTAACATAGTCATTTCTAGATAAATATTCGGTCTTAATTATCCTTAAAAAGTAGTATAACTTGATTTGTGCTTTTTCATTCTTATTCATTATCATTCTTGACTTTCCTAAAAAAATTTCAGAGCTGCTTTGATTATTAGTGCTGTAATGCAAACCAATTTTCCTCCACTGTATTGATACAATTTACTACCAACCAGAATATTTTGTAATAATGCTTTTGTTAATTATTGGCTATTCATGAGATATTAGCCGTGAGTTGTTTCATAATTCGTACAACTAACAAGAAAATTTTAAGGAAGAACATAGGATTAAATAACATGAGATATCTGAAGCCAAAGAATGAAATGTATAAATTTAATATTTAAAGAATTCTTGATCTAAATTTAAAATAACTTCTCAAATTATAATGAGCCATAAAAGGCAAAATAAAATTATTATTTGAGTAATAAGAGTTAATTAATTGTTTAAATGATTTTAAGCAAGAATCACTAAATTTCTTTCCACTGATTTAAAAAAAAGGAATCGTAGCAACTTAAAAAGCATTGACGCAATAAAATTATATAACAGTGAAAAATTTGCATTAAGTAATACTTTTTATAAAATTAAAGCCTTATATAATTCCTATCATAAAATGAAAGCTCTTTAAAGAATATTTATAAGTAATAATGCGAAAAATTTTATTTTCTCAGGACGTAATCCTAGTGTATTCTGATAGTTAAAAATACAAAAAACAAAGCCTTCCAATTAGCATTTTAATAGATTATTTTGTAATGGATCCAACAGTAACGTTTTAAATTTATTAAAACAATATAACGAGTCCAACTGAGATTCTCTATCTAACCGAAAAAGCAAAAAAGTTTAATACATTCTTGAAAGCTTGCCTGATTCCTTACGTTACAAAAACCACTCAATCACACACAAAGTAGTGTCGTATATGATACGAAACAGAATGAATTAAAATGATTGTCTCAGTAAATTTCATTACCTTGGCAATGTTTTGATGACGTGTGTGGTGAAATTGTTCGTAAATATCTCCAAATTCGGATAGTGACATGATAAACATGGCTAAAACACTCTGTATCGGATCATCAAAGAAGCTGGGTTTATCAGCTTTGTAGGAGAGGAAGATAACATAATAAGCTGCAAAACAAAAGAAATTACAAAAATGCTACAAGTTTAAAAAATCATGAATGAGTATCTAAAGACCTGGACTAAAATTAAAGTAGAATAATTTTGTATTAAATCATAATATAGTAAATAATACTAACGGATTATTGTTTTCATAACTCCGGATATTTTAGATAAAAAAAAAGAAATATTAATATTTAATTTAATATATATATACTTTATAATGTTGTGCGTTCTTTTTTTTTTTCTTGTTATGCTTAGCGAATTAGTAGGTATGCAGTCACTCAAGAGCTGCACCTATGACACATTTATTAACAAATTTCATAATTTTTACGCTATATTTGATATTAAAATAAGAATTTAGAGGTGTAAATCATTTATTTTAGACTGCCACGCAAAAATAGGGAAAAAAAGAATTTTCGTAGATTTTTCCGAAACTACTGAACCAATTCAAGTGAAATTTGGTATGAAAATACTTTAAAAAAAAGTATTTCTAAGCAAGTGGTAGCAAAATTAATATTTCTTGTAAATGATCATGATTTATGCTCACGAAAGCATGATAGCTCAAAAATGATGCAACAAGAGAACACTTGTAGGAGGTTTATTATGGAGTATTATTGACCCTGAGAGGCAGAAATACAGCTTTCACAATGAGCGCTCATGCTGCTTACAAGATTATTTATGAGTTCCAACTCTTCATATTAGGAGTTTATAGTAAAATCAGAGTATTCAAACCTAAGACTCCATAGAAAATTGTTGGCTCCAATTTCGATGATACGTAACTCCATCTGGGATGCTAATTTGATACAGTAGGGCTAGGCGTCAAGTTCCTGTTTATGTTCGCCAAGATAGGCGATAATATTACAATATGGTTTACTTTGATATTTTTATCGTGCGATAAATAATTTATATCTGGAAGTGTAATACATTAATATTACTTTCTGTTGCATTTATTTTATGTTAAAATCTTGCCACCACCTCTCCCTTCGAAATCTAGTTTTATTATGAAATAAAAAAAAATAGTGATTACACTGATCGAAGGAATAAATTAAAAGCGGGGCCCGCACTGAGGCATGGCGTAGACAAAACAAGAAGGGAAGTTTTGCTTCACTGCTGCTTGGCGCGATTAAGGGATCGCGTCGAAAAGCACTTGGCGCGTTGCACTCCTATATCAAATCAGTTTCACCAGTGGAGTTACGCAGTCTGATAATTAGGCCGACAATATAGCAGTCTCATACTATTATAATATCAATCCTAAGCTCTTCAAATGCCATGTAGTTTGATTTATCAAATATTTGATATAATGACATAAGAAATTTTTATTAAAGTACTCAAATTTGATGTTCTTCCCATATTTTCTAGTTGGTAACTCATATGAACGACAGCTTATAAGGTCATTGTTTGAGTATAAAAGAGCTCGTCTCAGTAATGGAGCTACATTGCTCGATTCTGTACATATATGAATGTGAACTCAAATTATTCTTAACTCAGTAAGAGTTTGTTCTTATCTATAAAGTTGTAATTATATTAGTATATATCAGTGTTCAATTTTCTCTGAACAAAACAAAAAAAAAAGTGAAATTGCCATTACCACTAAAAGTTGTAGGAACTTTTTATTTCTTCCTCGACAAAAATTGAAAGGAACGAAAATTTGTCTCTGTTTGAGACTTAGAGATGGGATGGACGATACGTTTCCTACATGAATCACTTTATTTCAATGTGATCGTATCTTCTATTGTTTTCTGTTCTATTTTGTATGTGACTTTTATTTATGCGTGTTTCAAGTACTTAGAGAGAGAGAGAGCTTCATTATTACGCTTCATCACTTCATTAAGAATGAACTATTCACCATATTCTATTTGGAATGACATTAGTACTCAAAGGCTTATATTTTACCCTTTATAATTTTCAAAATCAAAGTTCGTTATGTAGTTAATATATATCTAATTTTTTTTGTCGGAAATGCATTTACGTGGAGAGTGAAATATGTGAATTAAATCTTTAGAGAAAAACACATTCATTCTCAAAAGTTGTTGATGTATATGGCTTAAATTGGTTTGTGCAGTTATTAAATACCTTATTTTCTTGCTGAATGTTATAACAATGAGTTAATTAATAATGCATATATTGATCTGTAATTTAGGGAAAATGTATACGCTTTTTTTTATTAATTTGTTAATTTAGAAATAAACGGTGTAAAGCAGTTGCAGTTTGAGAATATTCAGCATTTAAAAACTTTATGATTGGTTTATTTGATTTCATTAAACTCATCGATTTATGCTGAAGTTCGAATAAAAAAATTACAAATTACTGAATCGAGAAATAATTTAATAAGCTAAGAAAGCTGAATAATAGTAACATCAATAATATTTTTTTATTATAAAGTGATAATTAATAAAATGCATTTCCCTTTTTTTCAAACTTATCGAAAGTTAACTAAAAGAGAAGAAAACTGAAATGAAAAACTACAAGGTATTACAATAGTATACGTAGAAGTTTTAAAAAAATATATCGTATAGCATCTCTGTTCATAAAGTGTCAATGAAATAAAAATGATGAAATACAATAAATCCTAAAGTACAAAACCGAAATTCATTTTTTCAAATGCAATGAATGATTCTGTATTAATCATTACTTTCTGAACAGGTAATTAAATTTTATCATAATTATATCTGCTTGGAAAAATACTTTACTAAATGAAATGTTACTTTCCTCTCTAAAAGTATTTTTAGAAATTTTCAAATATATTTCTATTTGACGTCAGTTTGTATAAAGCGAGAATAATTTATACAAATCCCATAAAGTCTTTATTTAACCTTTCAAGAATTTTAATTTAAGTCAGTTATGCATTTAGTACTTACGTTCAATGAAAGAAATAGATTTGAATGATGGAGAAAACACTTAAATTGAGGTATTAAAGTCAGTTGTAAATATTTAATAAGATGATGAACGACGATATCAATCTATCAGTGATAAAATGCAATATCATGAACAATTTTTACTCCTCTTGTTAAATGTAGCTTTTATAATAGACACAATGCTTACGTCTTATAAAAGTACAAGGAAGAAGGAAGGTTGTAAACCTTTTTATGAGACATTGTAAGTGTTTTACGTCATAAAGAACGACGAGGAAATATCATGGTTAACAAATAGAATGGTCACTGATTGACAAACATTAATAGGATCTTGAAATCTATTTATAAGGCGAAACTTTCAACACACAGAAATATATCATTGACATTTTTTTAAGCTGATATATTTGAGACACACACACACAAACACACACGTTTTGTGTTTGATTGATTTTTTGAAAGTAAATGTATTAAGTTTTTAGAAAATAAAATAAAAAATTAATTTTTATTTTATATACTGCCTCAAGGGGTATGAAGCTTAAGTATTTGGGCATATTTTTATGATAAAAAGTCAAAGTAGTTTTTATTAAAAAAAACAGAAGTTATAGTACTCGTTAAAGTTTTTTGCGGTGAGAAGATGCCTATTAAACAGTTTCAAAGGGAAAAAAACCCACCAGAAACATTTAACAGCTTTTTAAGCAAAAATTTTTTAAAAAAACCTGCTGTCGAAATTGCAGCGCACAATAAAGTCCTTTATGACAATATTAAATTTTGAAATTATTTTTTTGATTATTTTCCTAATCTCCATACCGTAGAACATCTTTTCCGTTCCAATTAAGAATAACTTTTTCCCTCCATAAAACCGCCATCCACCCTACTAAACATAAATCGTTTTTCCTCATCATAGAATCGAAATGTATAGCTTTTTGTTTAAGACCTCACAGGCCTCTTAAATTGCAAATTTTTCAATTTTTTTGAAAAAATTATATGTTAAAGCCTCAATATTTCTGAGTATTTTGGTACCATAATTGTGCTGATACTGTGAAAACTTCCGAAGTTATTGAGAAATAAGTAGTGAAATTTTAATGAAAACACTATCTTTCTTATCTTTAACTTCATTTTTCGCGAAACAAAACACTTAAGCTTCCACGCAGGAAACTGTTTATGATATCACAATTTGAAATTTAATACACGTGTTCAAAATAAGGCTCTTCATAACTTATACATCAATCTTCAACAGAAAAAAAAAATTAATTGAATTTTCTTTATTTGAATTTTAATTTATTTTTTTCTTAAAATTTTCGTTATAATTGTATTTAAAAAAATATCTTTTTTCCTCTAAATTTCTTAAAAGTATGTATAACTTCAAAAGTGAACATTTTTATACCAAGTAAAATTAATTTTGTAAATTTTGATCCAATTTGTACTTCAGAATCTTGCGCGGTGTAAAATACTCATTTTCATAGTTTTGAAAAATTGTCCAATTTTTATTTCTTTATAACTTATTTTTTCTCAAATTCTCTGAAAATGTTAGAAATATTGTAAATATATATGATTATCACGTGGTAAAAATTTCAAATTATTCATTTGTTTTGTTGTTAAGTTATATTGGTTTGAAGAAGGATGTTATTTTCGAGTGCACGGATAGCTGTTAAGAATCCTGTGAGCCCTTAAATCGGATTCATTACAAACAAAAAAAAGGCTATACTATTTATTTTTAAGTAATTTATCCCAATGCTTCGAATTTATATTACTTATAGTAGTCCCAAGACTCAATGAATAAAAAGTTTTGTTGCTTCATTTATCATATAAATAATAAATGAAATCATGAATAAATGAACTTTTGTACATTAAAATATGCGTATTTGTCATTGAGGAAAATTGAGATAATATAGTAAAACTAAAGCCTTGTTTAAAGGTCCTGCTTTTAAAAACGATAAACTGTTTAGAAAGGAGACTTTTGTTAGTGTACACTAAATATAGCAGATATTATTTTTTTTAAAAAGTAGAACTGAAAAATATTTAGAAATATCAGAAAAAGAACAATTTTTGTTGGTTTTGAAACTCCACTTTAAAAAAAGAAAGCTACACTAAAATTCCATAAAGTATTACGTTTGGAAGAACTCAATGCTTTATGAAAAACAATAAGGATATTTTTAACGATAAATCAAAAGAGATTTTTGTGTGTTTTCTACTTTGAAGTTTCAATTTGATTTATAGTATACTTATATATACTTATTGATACAAAACATATACCTTAAAATCCACATTTCTCCTGTTTTAGAAAAAAATATTATATTGATAAAAATTCAACGTACTATTTACAGTATAATTATTTTTGATAACATTGTTTTTCAATCAATAAAATTTCTTTAATCATATCATTGTTGAATATGATACCAAAACTGCATGAAAAAACAAAGGAGTACTTTCGGAAAAAGAAGAGATTTATACATCCTACAAACAATTGCTCTGAAATATGTAACTTTTTCAATTGAAATGGATTTTATATTGATCAAAAAGAAAACTGAAATAAAATTTCTGATTTTAAGAAACTCTAAAATTTAATTTAAAAGATTTGAATTCACATTAACTTCAGAAAAGTTAATAAAGAAGTTCAACAAACTGTACGCCATACGCAACTCGAGAAGGATAAAATTTATGTATATATTTTTTTTTACCGCTACCTGCTATTCTGGTTGATTGAATAGACAGAAATTTTCAATTGACGTTTGAAATCGAGAAATATATCCCTAATATTTGAACAAGATCGGCGTCTTTTCGACTGCATTGTTGTGCTTTGCGGGGATTTTGATGTTTTCGACCTTCACCTGCGGTCAGATTTCTTATCAAGGACATACGCGTGCAACGAAAAGCGTAGAAAAGAAGGAGCGTTTCTTGGAAGTTTTTCACCCGTTAGGTGAGGGAGAAAGTCACAGAGGGGGAAAGAATGATAAATACAGCATCCCACGGTGGAGTGTTGCTTGGGATTCAGCATACCTGACGGACATCACGTAGTTTAGACTGCGTGCTAAACTCGCGGGGGGTCGTCAACAAAATATGTTGTTGTTGTTTATGATGCAATTATGTTTCTTTTGCGTCTTCTTTTCCCACTCTTATTATTTGATTTGTATTTTCCGTCAGTGAATGCATGGATTAGTGCTACTGTTAAATCCATTTTAAGCCCTGCTCATATAATTATAAAATGATTTTAAGGCTGTCTTCGGCTAATGTTAAAGGATAGGACCCGAATTCGGAATATTTTTTCAGATATAAAAGTACTCCATTAATATTGTATTCTGGCTTTACTATCCTGTAGTGATTTACTTTTTTTTTAAAATCATATTACTCATTTTTATCTGAGTTGGTACATTCTTTCTTTAATAAAATGCTTCTCCTGTACCATAATGCTGAATGAGCTATCCCTTTACATGTAAAATGAAAATGTTAATTATTTATGGAATATTTTGAAGTTTTTAAAACACTATATTATATATATATAAACAAAGGTATGAGTTACAATGAAACAAATTTTCATGGTTATAGAGGCATTTTTCTGTCCGAAAATGTGCTACGCGTTTAAACAGCCTTAAGAAAGAAAATAAAGATGAGTATCTTTCTCTTCTTTCAGGATGTGATAAAAATGACAAAAATATTCATGTAAAATTTAAAAATTTTAGCACACGTAGATATACATATAAATACAGATCTAACTCAAAGTAACATCTGGATACATACACAACAAAGACGTCTTGAGGCATGAGCCAACTGGGCTTGGGCCCAGGGCCTCACCCTCGGTGGGGGCATCGCTTCGCTCTCGACTCAGTCTTAAGATTATGATCCGGATAATTTTAATGGGGAAATATTATTCCCGTGCATCTCGCAAAACAGGGAATTTCAAACTGCATTTCAATTGGAAAAGTGACAAGACTGTATTATTAGGTGATGACCATTGTCCACACACACACACGCACACACACACGCACGCACACACACACATGTCTAGGCCTAACCCTAATACCATAAACAATCATTCAACTTTTTTGTCGAAATGCGGCCATTGTCCGAGTCGGCTTGTGAGATTGTGAGTCGTGTACATTTACTTGTTTCAAATTACTGTTTGCACAACAGTCTAAAACTAATATAAACTAAATATAAAGATCCTTCTTTTATATCCTGCTCAACGTGTACAGGAGGCTGCATATTTCATATCATTTGAGTTACATGGGGAGGTGCACTTGTTGTTAAATTGGCAAAACTTTCACGCTTGTCTTTTTGGTGTTGCATTGTTTGTTGAATCTCCAGTTATATATATATATAATACCAGATTAATACTTTTATTGGATTTTTTATCAGCTTCGCATTCTAAAGCAACAACGCAAGGGCTTTTGGCAACGGACCTTGTAGAACTTTGGTCAAGTGACCAGGATGACACTTGAGCTGAAACACATCTCTCTAAATTGAATACCACACCAACGTGAGGGCTTTTAGCCACGGTACAACAGCCCTTCTGTATGTTTGCTTCTCAGTAGTACAAGACTTGAACTCACAACTCACTGGACGTAAGTTCGTAATCGCAACCCCTTGGCTACCACGACCACCATCAGATTAAATTTATTATGATGGAATATATTACTAAAAAGTAACAGTTTGCTCCATACCTTTCTGTTAGAATGTATGTTACCTCGAATTAAAAATTTTGACAAATATTTACTTGTGTGATTATAACATTTTTATTATTAATTATATAAATCATAAATCGCTTTCATGCAAGTATATGTAAATGTTTCTTTTAAAAAATGATCATTTAATAATTTTCTTTCAATATATGATAGTTGAACGGCTCTTATGTAGTATGTAGGTCAAAAGTGCACAAATTTAAGCGGATATGAAACCTACACCATTGAAAGAGAAAGCTTGAAAACTTTAATGTTTTTATTGTTCAAAATAATCCGCTTAGCTTAGCAACGCTGGGCTTATGTATACCAGATTGTTCAATTATACCACTTCAAATTAGAAAATTACAATTTACGTTATTCAAATTTCAATTACAAAATTCAATTTTTCAAGAGGTAGTTTGTTACTCTACCTATGAATTTGAAATTATAACTCTTAGAGTAAAAAAATAAGCAGGTTAAATAAGTGTCTGTTGTAATGATTATAACGCTTATAAAATACAAAAGTAAATATTGCAGAGACATAATTTTCCTTTACATAAGAATAAAGAAATATTTCACAATGAATTGCCTAAAGCCTAAATGAAAGAAATACTTAGTAAAGGTTGCTATACTACTAGTAATATATTAAATTAAATTTTAAACTGAATTACATATAATTATTCGCTCACATGCAATAAGAAAAAAGTGTAAAAATATTAAATATGTCGAAGTATTTTTAGCAATGAAAAAAAATGTTAATTTGTATGAGTTAACAGTTTATCTTCACCTTATAGAAAAAGCTATAAGTTTATCATTTATATTTTAGAAGACCCTGGAAAAACAAATATACTTAATGGGTTATATGAAAGCATTTCCGTTATAAATTTTATTTTGAACGATTGAAAAAATAGAAACGCCTTAAACCACAAATTATGTGTGTGTGTGGTGTTTAAGATTCTTTACTAAACAAAATCTAGGGTTTCCCAATAATTAAGAATAAATATTTCTTTCTCTCATACACAATCACTCTTACTGTTCGGTGCTTAAATTATTTCGTAACTGTGCATTATTAGAATGTAGTATCTATTTTTACATACATGAATGTATTTTTAACTCCTTGCTACTTGCTCCCGTTAAAACGATGGAATGAGATTTTGCATTCTATTTCTTGAGCTCATTGTATTTCCGGGCTGGAATTGTAAAAGTAAGGCACTACAAATAAATTTCTTACATAATAATTATACGATACTTATACGATAGCAGTACTAGATTATTTAAAATGAATTTGGAGATTATTGATTTATTTTCAACTAGTTTTGTGACGGGGCTTTACGTGTTTTCTATTAATGCTCTTGGGGAATCTTTGGGGCCAGCAATTGAGTTATTTCACAGCCATCCCTCTCAAAAAGAAACCTTGACGCGTGATTAGAGGACGGGCATTAGCTAGTAAAAAAAATTAAGGAAGTTAGGATTCTTAAGATAACTTCGAGTAAAGTTAAGCTATTAGGATTTCAAGCGCTTATTCACATAGGATTTTGAGCTATCGTTATATCACTCTAGATTTTCCCTCTATAGTTTGCTTGTCTTAGATTAATATATTTAGAAATAATAAATTGGATTTCTCATGGCTAGTTTAGGTCATCAATCCTTACCCCCATAGACTTAGGTCGAGTAGATGGCTTCCCCAGACGGGAGGCCATTAGAGTTTGTATTTTAAACTACATTTATTTTTATACGAATAACTTAATTAAAAAATGCCTTTTTTTTGCTGTTTTTTGAAAATTAATTCTAAAAAGACATTTTTGACTTTTAAGAAATATTTACTTATTTTAAAGGTTCCTTTCTTAATGTTGCAGAATCAGACCCAAACTGGAAAATACTTTACCTGATAGAAAAATGTTCTAAAAATCATAAAGTAATATACTTTGTGACTTTATTATTATATAAAGATTTCATATTTGTTGAATGAAATATTTTTAGGAGACTACACGATAAATGAATGCATATGCTATTAACCTATGACAAAATATTTTTATAAAAACATTTTTCCTCCAAAGAATTTTCATGCTATGTCCATCTTGTTAAGATAGCTTTAAAAGAAATTATTTGCATGCTACGTTGGATTTTTGAGAAAAGTATGAGTTTTTTTTTCTGGAATAAGGTTTTTGAAAGTATTTGTAAAATAATTCCACCAAATGAATGGCAAAACACTTTTTCATTGTTATCTTTTTTTACTGTTACATTTCCTATTCAGCTCATAAATACGCATAAAAGATTGGAATAGAAATAAATAGTGTTATCTTATCATTGAGTATCAATGTATTCCACTTGTTTCGTATTTATCAAATTCAAATGCATATACAACTGTTCTTTGAGAGGATTTAAACGTTTCTTTATTTTTCAATTTTGGTAGCATTATGAAAGAGGAATTCTTCCCTCTCTCTCTATTATATATGAAAGTAACGTTGCTGAATTAATTTTTAATGTAATTATTTTTATTATTAGGCATCATATTTCTTTTCCTACAAATCAATATTTATGCTTTGTTTAAACAAAATGTTGATTTTTTGTTGAGGTTTATTTTATCTATAAGCAAAAAATATACCATATTTACTCGAATCTAAGCCGCCATTGATTCTAAGCCACGCCTCAAATTTTCAAAATGTTTTTGTGAAAAATTGTTTCCATAGATTCTAAGCCGTACCTCCGATTCTTTTCAAACTTTCGAGAAAAAGTTTTAAAAAATACGCAAAAGGCTCATCAATATCAGATACTTAAGAAATTTTTTTAAAAAAAAATTCAGTGAGATATAATAAGTTTATAATAGTTTAATATAAGATATAATAGTTTATTTTACCAGTATATTAAGAAAATTTCAAATAAATACGTGAACCCGTCAATATTATGTCATCTTCTGTGTCATCCAGTTCATTTGTTTTGCAACATTTTTTTTAAAGGATGTATTATAGAAGAATTCAGAAGAGTTATTAAAGATTGTTGAACATTTACAAAAGCAAAAATTATATAATTTTCCTTACGCCTTCGATACATGTTTGTTTCATCCGTGTCAAATTTTCAATGGACGCTGCACTGTTTCCGTTTTTTTCTGTATATAAAATTGCCTCCTTTTTCATACTTGCATCACAGTGAACTCGTCTGGATGCTATTACCGTTATCTTTTATGTTTAGGTTATTAAAAGGAAGCGTATACAAAAAAATTTCCTAAATACGAGCAGGCAAGGATGTTTAGGATAGTGAATACTGGAGATAAACTGTGGAATGTTATAAGTCATAGATGTAAGTTGCCAGAATGGACGGTTACATTTTTCCTTTTTAAAGGGGGGGGGACTCAATTTCTCCCTACTAACAAAATGTGTTTTGCCTTCGATTCTAAGAAGCACCAGATTTTCAGTAGCATTAACACTGGAAAAATAGTGCGACTAGATTCGAGTAAATATGGTGTTTAAAAAATATTATGTTAATTAGTTTTTTGAAAATATAATGATTGTGTTTGATAAAACTTTATTCTCTTGATTTTTTATATTTATAATTATATAATATTTATTAATTTATATTATAATATTTATTAATTTATATTATAATATACACTTATAATATAATTTACCAATTACACATTGAAAATTTTACTCGAGAGATATATTTAAAAGAATATGGATTAAAAAATATCCTGGCAACATAATCAATGCAAAATACAACAAAAGTTCAATTTTAACATTTCTTAAATGGTGTTGAATGGTGTTTTAAAATCATGTCAATTTTTTTTAGCAATTCCTCATTTTAAGTATTTAAAATTGTAGCAGTCCAGACATTGCATTTTTTTCATTGTTCTCAGTTGTTTGAAAAAAATAGCATTAGATATTTTATTTTCAGCAACTTTTTCTAACTGATATTTTATAGTATTTATTCTTTGTTTTTCTTAACGTCAGCAGTTTCTTGAAGTACTCTATGAATAAAAAACTTTAAATGTTCTTGTAACTTTAAAATTTGTCTTTTTTAAATGTTTTCAGACGATAACAGTAAGCAAGAAACAATTTAATCGCAATAAATTAAACGGCTGGTATTTTTAGAAGACATAACATACTTTTTAGATTTTAAAGTACATTTTTTGTGGAAAAAGAAGACATCATTTCCCTCTTGATTTACAGTGAAATTTTTCTCATGAAAATAAATTGGGCTAGTACAGTGTTTCTCAAACTGTGGGGAGCGCGCCCCCCTAGGGGGCGTGGTAACCCTGCAAGGGGGGCGCGAGTATATCGAAAAGTCGAAAAAAAAGATTATTTAAAAAAATTATTAATTTTCTGAAAATAAGCAAAACAAAATACACTCTGACATAATGAAATATAAAATTCACATTTACAATGATAGAATACACTTATAAATGTATCAGTACCGCATACAAATGTGTTTCATAATTAATTTAACAGTACTTAGTTAACCAAAAGTTTAATAATTTCCAGTGGCTCTATAGGCATTCATAAAGTTATATACGAAATTTAATACTTCTCATGATAATATTTACGTTTTATAATTAAAGTCATATTGTAGCTTTACATCAAAGTATGTTATTATTGAATTCAATGCATTGTTTTTGTATGGAGGGGGGTGCGATGAAAATTGTAATTCGAAATTGGGTCGCAAGTATAGAAAGTTTGAGAAGCACTGGGCTAGTATCAGGGAAGCCAAAAATAAATAAATAAAATATCTTATTTAATATCTTATTTCTTTTTTATTTCATATTTTTTTTAAAAATTGTGTGAAGGATATTTACATCTCAAATGTTAATATACAGAAAAATAACGCATAAGCAACCTATATATTAATTTATATTTTTTCTTAAAATATCAGAAAATTTATTCGTTATCCCTGCCTTTAAAATTGATTGCAAAAAAACAAAAAAAAAAATTTCCCCCTAAGACTTAGGGTAATTCGTTAGTAAATGTCAGAGACAACAATATTTATCTAAACATTTTCATTAATTTTGAAGAAAAACAGAAATTACTTTCTTGTTTTTTTAAAATAAAAGAAAGAGGGAACCCTTAGATATAGTAAATATTTTAAGAATCTAATAAATACAAAGCAGTTATAAATGCTAGAATGTTTCTAGTTTTGTCTGTAACATCTTCCACTGTTTTCATACTTTGCTCTTTTCGTTTGGTTAAAACAGTAATCAAAAAAGGTACTGAAATAGGCAATACGTAAATGTTATTTTGTCTGAAAATTGATGAATTTGGGGAAAATTGATGAATGGTGGAAAAATGATTGATGGAAAAATGATGGAAATTTGATGAATTACTTCAAATGTGAAAAGTTATTGGATGAAAAGTATTTGAAAAATCAAATGTGGCAATAATACGAATAATACTTTTTGCACCATATATTCACTCCCTTTCTGAAATTTATGTTTTTCTTATTTTCTTTAGCATTTTTCGACTAACACTATCTTTTACATTTCTGCTCTAGATTCAGTTCTTTAGAAGTAATCATAATTTATTTTTAGTGACTGCTTGCAAAAGGACCTTGATGTTTATCACAAATAATCTCAACAGTCGAATGTGTTGTTATTTATTTTTCTTTATCTAAGCCCACGTGGATAGAACAAGCGCGTGGTAGGCATGAGTTAAGGTTGTTAACACTCTTGATTCAATGTGAATAGTTTTGCTCTGGGAAAGAGGTTTTAAAATAAAATATTCTTATTTAGTTTATCTTGAAAGCTAGTTCAAGCCCTTCTAAGTTTAAACATAGTTCTATTTTCGATTTTATTTAAACAAACAAAGAAAAAGCAAACAAAAAGCAGAAAATGCTCTATTTCTAATATTACTTGGAATAATACTTCATCTTCCAAACGTATAGAATAAATAATTCCCAATAAAAATTAAAATAAATATTTTAAGAAAACTAGGGAAAAAACGCATTTCAATCTTTGAGATAAGAAATTTACAAAAGGAAATCTATATATAATAGCACATACCAGATGGCATGCTGTTTTGTATTCTTATATTAAATAAAGAAAATGAAGGCAAGAAAAAAAATAGTTTCAATTGTTTCTATGGAATTTTCATATTTCTTGAGAAAACGAAACATTGTTGCTATAGCAACCCCAAACACAATTCAGAATCGAATACTTGAACCTATAATAAACCTTTTCTGAAAATATTAGAATCGCTTTAATATTTCTCCTAATACAATAAATCGTACAAATTTTCCGCCAATGACAAACAATATTAATATCGATAAAATGAATCAGAATGGATATTTTGGTTTTCAGAATTAGTCTCAAAAATTAAATTGGAAGATTTTGAGCTGGGTTTCTTTAACTTTTCTGAGTGGCCACCCAATTTTTTGTACAAAAATTTTGTGCTACCCCATAAGCATTGCGCAAAGTTTACATGCGCTTTGTTACTTCTATATGTGTATGTTATTTGTCGTATATTATTGTGTTTTACTGTAATAAGCATCCACGATGAGCTTTTACTTTGCATATGACAGTATAGAAATTTGAATAAACAAAATAAAAAAAAACATATAATGTGTGACGGACTCACGCGTCTTTTCCTTAACATGTCCTTTGGGTTCTTTGGGGCCAGAATTAATGGCAACTCTTTTCCAACCAAACCCAAGAAGAGAAGTGTGAAGGAAAGATGCAAATTAGGAAGCTTTTAAATATCAGAAGTTAGAGTAAACGGCGTGGCAATTTGGGGAAAGTTATGATAGTATGTGATTCAATTGTGAAGTGACAGCCAACAGATAAATTCCGTGGCATAGAGCCATTACGTCAAGGTGCATACCATTGCACTCCAGTAAATGCGCAACTTCCAGTAGGATTGGATCGGTTGATCGAAATTAAGGTAGGATTGACTATTTAATATTAGGATCTGTAATAGTATTGGAATTGAGTTTAGGCGAGTTAGTTATTGATAGTGGTCCGGGTTACGTTATTTCGGTAATATATATATTGTGTGTTTTGTCACCGTAGATTCTCTCACATATATTATTATTATCTAATCTGTTAGATGTTTAAGTTTTAAGATCTTAATAAAGTCAAATTAAGATCATGGCAACTTCTAGTTCTTTCTTTATTCCCACACCTCTAGCTCACGCTGATAATCAAGGAGAAGGGCACCCGAGGGGGGCAACTTCACAAATGTAATTACACGGTAAATTATTCATAAACTATAATCAGTTTATTAAGTGTAGTCATTTTGAGTTCATTCTAATATCATCAGGTTTTATTAACAACGGTATATGCAATGTATCGCGCTTCTACACTACAGGTCCGGGTTCTATTCCCGGGCTGGGTAAGGTCAACTCAGTCTTTCATCTCTTCATTGGGTCGATAAAAGGAGTACCAAGCTTGCTTAGAGACTAAAACACTGGGGGTTTCGCTTTAGACTGACCACCTGATCGGGACATCTGCCCATGCACCTCAGCGCCCAATGGTCACGTGTACTGGGATTGGGGCACAGTAGGCCCTGGCCCTCATGGGCTGTTGCGCCACTGAATTTGAGTTTGAGTATATGCAAGATATTGGTACAGTTTACATTTACAATATATCAGTTCATAAATATTAAAATTAATGGGAAAAAACTACTTATTTTAGCATAACATTTTAATAATTCATTAATAAGTATTAAAGCCCAGTGACTGAGTGGTAGCGTACCGCACTTCCATGCCACAAGTCCAGGGTTCAAACCCCGGGCTGGGCAAGGTCAACCCAGCTTTTCATCCCTTCAGTGGGTTGATAAATGAGTACCAAGCTTGCTTGGGAACTAAACACTGGGGCTTCAGTGTCAGACTGACCACCTGACCGGGACATCTGTCATGCACCTCAACGCCCAAGATCACGAAAACTGAGATTGGAACAGTAGGCCTTGGCTTTCATGGGCCGTTGCGCCTCTGAGTTTGGTTTATATGCAAGATTTAAGTATCAATGGGAAGGATGTACTTGAATATTTTTAATTAGATCTTGGAATAATAGTCGTCACCGCCAGACGAAGTACTTCCTCAATATTCTTTAGATTCGATCGATACTCCAATAAGAATATAAATAAACAATTATAAATTATCTATTGGCTTTCGCTATAGAATCTAAATAAGCAATTAAATTATTATTATTGTTATTAATGCTGAACAGGTATTTTATGCAAAAGGATATATATAAAAAAAAATCCCAAAACTTTTGGCGACCCCAGCTGTTAAGTCACGCGATCCCTAGATTAAGCACTGATTTAGAGCAAATAACAAATATTTTCCTTCTTTCATCTTTTCGAAACTTGAAATGTGTGGAAGCAGCTTGAATAAAACGATGGAGTTTTCTACTGCTGTTTTCTATGGTTACGCTTAGTAGAATTCAGTGTTATCTCAACTTCAATGTAAATATTCATACCAAAATGAAAAAAAAAAAAGCTTTTTCTGTCGTTGAGTTAAATTAAAAATAACCTCATGTTTAGTCTTGACGATGAGTTAACCCTTTCCGGATATCAATCTTTGAAGTATATGTGTGTTTTCGCAAGCGTTATGAGAATTGATGGCGTTTTGCCAATCCTTTTCCTGAAATCCAATGCTTTTTTTTCAATGGAATAATATTGTTTGCTTATTGTTTTTATCAAGTTAGGAAGTTTTCTGTATAGATGAATTTTTGGTGAACTTAATTTATTTTTGCATTTGTTTGTGTTTACTTATAAATTTCGATTATACAAAATGAACGAAAAAAAAAAAAGATTTTCTAAGCTGAAGTTATATATAATGAAAAAGTTGTTTACCATTTAAGGCTCTGTCCTTTTAGTTAGTGATTTCAACATCTTTTGAGAAATCTGATGATGAATTTCTGAACTAAGAGATTGCCATTATTTACGTTTTCTTGAATTTACAAATATTGACTCGGTTTACTTGGAAAATTATTTCAAACACATTTACATAAACAATAAAATTTGTGTGTGTGTGAGCATACAGTCTCAAAATAATGAATAATAATTAAAGTAAAACTGTGAATCTTAAAGTATAACAATTATTGAAAATAGAAGCTTCCCAGATAAAATTCGAATTTTTTTTTTAAAATAAAAGGCTACGAATTCTCTTTTGTGGGTGGTACAATCAAACTCTCGTTTTACCGAACTTTTCAAAAATCAGTCAACTCTACTTCCTTAATTCTATCTAAAGTGTTAAATACGTAGTACTTAAAAAGGAAAAAGGAACCGTAGGAATATATTAAATGTGGCATGTCACGAGTTCAAGTCTTGGTGCTATTGAAGAATCGGCGTGTACAGGGGGATGATGCACGTTAAATCTCTCGAGCTGTAAGTCTTTCTGTTGGCGTGTTGTTGTAGTTCGGAGAGGAGATGCCGGTGCAGGTGTTGTCCTCGCCACTTGACCGAGGCTTAGTATTACGAGGTCCGTCTAGCCTAAAATATGCGTGTACTTTTGTGGTGAAATATCAAATACTTTTGTGCAACTATATATATATATATATAATTATGTGAATAATTTTAAGAACTGGTAGCTTTTATAAGCCATAAGTATATTTCAGCTCTTTGAAATTTTGTTTCTTGTATTATAATACTTGAGTGGATCCGACTTTAAATATTGTGGGTAAGAGTTGAATAAAAGTTAGAAGAGATTAAAAAATAATTTTTATCTATATCGATCAAGAATGCGTAGTTTTATTAAATACAATGGGTGATGTGGAATTAGAGCCACTTATTGGAAGGTCATCCATCAAGGGACATGAAAATTACCTGCATTATGCATTATTTATTTTACTTATTTTCATCAGATATTGATCTTATAAGACTCTAATCCTAGGAAGATCCACTACAGAGCAGATGTTCAACATCTGTCAGATTATGGAGAAAACAAAAGAATTTGGAATTGATACACATCATCTTATTTATTTTAAACCACTTACGATAGCATCAATAGAAATGCTCTTATTGCAGCCATGAAAGAGTTTAAAGTTCTTGACAATTTTTAACGATGGTAAGCCTGACATAAAATGAAACAAAAATCATGGCCAAAATACAGAACTATCTTTCAAACCCATTGGAAATAAAAAATGGCGCTCAACAGGGAGATGCGCTAGTGTGCCTTCTCTTTAATTTAGTCTTAGAAAAAGTGGCAAGAGGTTCCAGCATCAATACCAGAGGAAATATCCTTAATAAATCAATACAATTGATTTCTTTTGCTGATGACATTGAAATTACTCTGCTCGAACACCTACCGCACTAATACAAGCCTTCTTATCTTTAGAAAAAGCTTTCAGAATGGGACTGAGAATTAATAAGAATGAGACCAAATACATGCCTTGCACTTAATCATGTTTTAACAATCCCCACACTTTAAAATTGGAGAGTATAACTTTGAAGGGTTTTTTTTGTTGACAGTTTCACTTATTTAGGTTCTGAAATTAACAGTATGATTGATTGTACTAGTAAAATCCAAAAGATAATTACTATAGCTATATATAATAGATGTCTTAATGGGATACGAAAATATATGAAATCGAATGTAATCAAAAGAAAAGCAAAGGTTTACTTGTATAAAAGTCTTTTAAGATCAGTATTAACTTATGCATGTGAAACTTGGTCCATGTCTAGAACAGATGAGAACACGATAGGTATTTACGCGAATGGAAGATTTTAAGAATTACTTTTGGAAGAATTCAAAAAATGGCTCGTGGCGAAGAAGATCAAATTTAGAACTCTATCACACTTACATATATATATATATATATATATATATATGACACCGTTGGATTCATCAAAGTACAGTGAATTAAATGGGTAGGCTACGTTGTCAGAATGAACGAAGACTACACCATTAAAAAGTCTTCAATGCCAAACCAATTGGCACACACGGAGAAAAGGTAGGTCAAATCTAAGATGAATTGATGGCTTAGAGAAAGACCTCCTAGTTTTGAGAACTAAAAATTGGAGAACACTAGCAGGAAGAAGGCTGGCCTAGAAAAGGCTTCTTGAGAAGGCCAAGGCCCATCCGGGTTGTCGATTCCCTGGAAAAAGAAGAAAGAAGACTCGAATCCAATGTGTTTTTCGTCAATTTATAACAAATATTTATTAATCAACCCCCATCCCCACAAATTCTTTAGATCAGCGTTTCTCAAACTGTAGGGTGCGCCCCCCTAGGGGGCGAGAACTTATTGAAAAGTTGAAAACAAAAGATAATTTTAAAAAACTATTAATTTACTGAAAGTAAATAAGCAAAATACATTCTGACTTAATAAAAAATAAAAATAAATAAAAAAAACATTTACACCAATGTAATACACTTATAAATGTATCAATACTGCACAATGTTTTTGATTATTAATTTAACTATACTAAGTTAAGAATAAGTTTAATAATTACAAGTGACTCCACGGGCTTTTCATATGTAAAATTATATACAAACATTAACACTTATCTTGATAATTTTTTGAACAGTTTGTAATTAATTCCTTAACTACCGATTAAAAGTTACGCGATTCACTCCCTAATGCCACCGTTTTGCATGTATGCAAAAGAATGTAATGTATTGGGGAGGAGGAGACAGAAGGAATAAATAAGAAAATCGCCAAATCGCCTGAAATAAATAAATCCTTCGCAAGCACTGTGAAATTCATTTTATTGTATTCCAAAGAATTCGGAATAATTTTATAGATAGCAGTGGACAAAAAAGATCGTACTTCGGAAAGACGTATAAATACGCCCAGCGCAATTTACGCATTGGCTGAGCGAAACGTTTATATACACCGGTGGCACTTAAGAGGTTAAATTCATGTTATAGATTTAGCGTCAAAGTATCTTATTATCTAATTCAATTCATTGTTATTGTATGGAGGGGGGGGGCGATGAAAATTATGATTGAATATTGGGTCGCGAGTATTGAAAGTTTGAGAAGCAATGCTTTAAATAAATTGTTTTTGTACTTTTTAAAATTGAGTTTGTTTCATATACAGAAATTTTTTACACACTGAAGTAAGCATAATAATTGGGTGCAGAATATCATAAACGCTGTTCAAATATAAATGTTCAGGTTGGCTTAAATAGCTTGAATTTTTTAGACTGATCATCCAAAGAAAATAGTTGCTTTCACAAATAATCTGGGTTTTTGAAAAAATATATAATATTTTTCCAACAAAAAATAAGATTGCAATTGAAGCACTGAATAATTTGCAAGAAATTGTGATACCGCCCCCCTTTGGTGACCGTATCTTTGATTGTCAGCGTGAGCTAGAGGTGTAGGATTTGCAAAAGGAATAGACATTTTTAATTCTTAATATGTCTTTATTAAGAATAGAACTTAAATGTCTAACAATTTAGATAAATTTAAATTAGCGAGAATCTATAATGAGCAAACACACAAAGATAGTTAAGCCGAATCGCGTAATTTAGACCTCTTTCTCTAAGTTATAATTATTTTCCGCCTACTCTTACTTCTAATAATATTACAAGTCCTAATATCAAATAATCAGTCCTACCTTAATTCAAACTTAGATTCGATTTTTATATGGAAACGTCTGGGCGCGCGTGCAATGGTATGCACCTTGTATTAATGGCTGATTTTTCCAGGTAACTTCACGATAGGCTGTCAATTCCCTCTAGTCTCTTTCACACATAACATTCCCCAAATTGCCATCCCACTTACTGAAACTTCTGTTCTTTTAAAAGCTATCTTATTTGCATTTCTTGTTCACATTTCGCTTCTTGGGTTTTGGTTGGAAAAGAGTTGCCATTAATCTTGGCCACCAAAGAACCCAGAGGTTATGTTAAAGAAAAGACGCGTGAGCCCGTCACAAAATGAGTCTAAAATGAAATGATATTTTTTAAAAACCAATCAAACCTTGTGTGTTGGAAGATTTTGTGATAGAGGAAATATGTGCTATTAAAATAATGGGTGGGAGCATATATGTGCCACTTGTAAGGCGTAATAAAACAGCATGATGAGAGAGCAGTTTAATTTATATAATGTAATATTTAAATAAATTCACGCTTAAGATGACAACAAATTTATGAAATAATACTTAAATAACATCAACTATAAATAATGAATTTTAGTATATTGTAAAAGCACCTTCATTCTTTTATTCGCTTGGATCTTTTCGTGCAATGATTTTATTCTGTTAATTCTTTTCCAAAAAAAAAGAAAAAAGGATCTCACACACAAAAAACCAGACTTAATCGATTTAATCATAAATCAAACATCACTATGCTTTTACTTCCTTCATGTGCAAAAAGCTTAAGCTTTTTTAAACCAATACACTTATGAATTGCGAGTGCTTACAAAATTTAATGCACATTAAGAGCACTTAAGATAGAAGGAAAGCATTTTTTTTCCGTCTTTAGAACAAACTGCTGGTAAAAGTAGTTTTAAATAAAAGCCTTTCGACCTAAAACTGAATTAAATTAAAAAAAAAAAGGGTATATTCAGATTCTATAAAATTTTTAAATGAATTATTTTTGAAAAAATTAGATGACGGAGAACTGTTAAAGATTAAAACATTCGGAAAAAAAGTCCTTATCGAACAAGATTAAATTATATCTTAGGTATATTAGAATTTATGTAAAACATTCTCTCTGTGTTGTGAGTTAATTCAATAATTTACTAATCTCATAAAGGTTTTTAACTCTTACATTTGAAAGAGCACAGTCTTAGAAGAAAGAAAGGATAATTATATGAGGATGGAAAAGAAGTTTGATTCTTATATAAATATTTTCCGACGTTAAAAATTCTAAAACTCTTGCGTCAAATACGTGAAAGAAAATAGAAACTGCTCAATATCTGGATTGAAGCAATTTTAGGTGATTTGTATTTTTTTTACGAAAGTTATACAAGTATATTTTTAGATGCCGTAAAACAAGGATATGTAATAAATCTATATCCATTTTATGGAATCAATATATTAGAACAAATTTTGAGCGTGTATTTCGTAATAGTAAATTGGTTGAAGAGTTATGAATCAAAAGAAGTTCTTAAGGCTGTTTTGGGCTAATGTTAAATAAGACCCAAATCCGGAATATTTTATCCGATATAAAAGTACTCAAACATTAATATAACATTCTGGCTTCACTATCCAGTAGAGAATCACTCATTTTATCATACTACTCATTTTTATCCCAGTTGACACATATTTTCTTTTATAAAATGTGTGTGTTCCGTATTTTTTCTCCTATACCATAATGCTAAATGATCTATTCCTTTACATGTTAAAAAGAAAAACTAATTATTTATTAAATATTTTGAAATTTTAAAAACACTATATTATGAAAAAATGCATGAGTTAGCATTTCACAAATTTTTAGAAAAATTGAGGCATTTTTTCAGTTTGAAAAGTGTTAAGTTTACGCCCTTGTGCATCTGGCGAAAACAGCCTTAAGTACAACTAATGAATTATTTTAAAGACACAGTTCGTATATATATATATTGGATTCATTTTAGTTCTTTACAAAATAATTAGTTACTTAATCTTAAAATAAGTTTCTCTTGATGTTTAGATACAGAAGTTTAAAGAAATGAAATTTAAAGTGCTACATTTGATTAAAATGTTTTCATTACAGTACAAGGACTTTGAGAATAAAGCAAACTAACAATTTCCAGGAAATGTGCCAAATGTTTCTAGGACAAAGACAAGATGAAGACAGATTTTCTCGAGTCATCTAACCAAACACTCTCATTAAAAAAAATATTTTAAATGCAGAAAAAATGGGGAAAAGTCTTTTTTTTCACTATCTTTTTTCAAAAGGTTATGACATTAAATATGTAACACTTATATAAAATGTTTTAAGAGTTTGTGCTCACTGTTTTCTTATATTTTAGCCAAGTGCTCATTGTCTTCTTAAATTTTAGCCAATTTTATGCAAATAACAATAAAGTAATACTTTGACTTATGCTACCACGACTTAAGCGATTTTCAAATCTCGTCGATTCGTCTTTTGTTTAAAAAAAAAAGAATTGGTAGAATTGGTGAAACTGGCTATTTGATTGAAGAAGTTGTCGATTTTGCCAGCCAAATAAATTCAGAAGTGGGTAGTGATGACGTTCAAGAATTGCTGGATCCTCACATTAAGGAGCTGACAACTTATTATCTCATAGAAATGCATTAGCAAGCAAGAAATTAAACTAGAGTCTTTAGACGCTGCTCAATAAGAAAAGCGAGTGACGGTTTGGAATTTGACAGAAGGCCTCTGTTTAATTGAGAAAGGGTTACAAATTATAAAAAATATAGACTACAACGAAGAGCGCATTTTTTCAACAAAACAAAAAAAATGTTGGTTTGCGATTTTGTATCAAAACTATCTAAGATTTTATTAAGCATTTTCCTCCTAAACTGTTATTTTCTTTCATCTCCAGCCCCAACAAAAAATAATTTATTTGTATTTATATGAGAAATTATACCCCGACTTACGCGGTTATCCCTCAATCCTACCTATCGCGTAACTTCGGGAAGTTACTGTACTTAATTGATTCCTTAATATCAATTTTACTTCCCCTTTCTTTATTTTCAAATAACAGAGTACAGTCGAATCTTGCTAATTCAAACCTTCGATAATACGAACCTCTCGCTAATTCGAAGTATATGCTCACATCACCTAGAAAAACTCTTGATATTTCGAACTAAAACAATACGTTTTGGTTACACTCTATATTTCGAAGTAAAATCTGCGACTGGCCAAACTACAACACGTGATTATCCGAAATTATCTAATATAACTCTCGACAATTCGAACACTATCATGTAGAGTGCTGTAGCAAGCAGGTTGGAGCTTACAATTTTTGTTTTGTATTGTCTCTGCGTGTCTCCCCTTGTAACATAGCGCCTTTGATGACCATCTGTCAACCATCCTTTCTTTGTGTTTCCCGGTTCCTCAGACAAGAAGACACTTTTTTTTGCTTTCCTTACAATGGACAATAGACCGGCCGCACCTGTTGTTAGCCATCCATATCTTTTGTTTAACACGTGGCCTTACTACGCATGTGTTCAGAAAGAATGGTCTGCTAATGTGAAGAGATGGGCAGGATTGTGTATTTTGCGTTGAAGTGACATGACGATTTATGACTCATCTGTGTGACTTATAGCCTGTGGCACCAAATAGAGCATGGGCCGGGCTGGACCCTGCCTTGAAGAACCAATGGTGATAACAGATATTTTCGTCAAAAAAGATTAACTATATACTGAATATATCCTTTTAATAATTGTTTTTAATAGATAAGCGTATTTTTTTTAATACAGAACTTTTAACTTCTGTGTAATATTTATACTGTATAATATGTACCTTTTAAAAGTACTTTAAAATAATTTTATACATATGTATAATTGTTGTTTTATTACATACTTTCAAATTTAAATGTGTTAGAAAAAATTTCTCTTCTTGTATTTCGGGAGTTTTCCCTACCCTCTTGATGATTCGAAGTTTTTTATTGGTCCTTCCAACTTCGAATTATCGAGAGTCGACTGTATTTGTAAAATATCTAAGAGTTCAAAATGTTGTATGCATGCGAAAAGTTAAATTTTTTTTTTTTTAAAAAAATTAGTTACTTTTAAAATATTATTAATTTATTCGGTCACGCTAACTGATCTATTTAGATAAAGTATTTTTATTAAATACTTCCCTTGTTAGAAAAAAAAAATCAAGCGAAAAAGAGAACTTTCAAAAACGCAACTCATATTATAATTAATATAATTTTTTTAAAAAAAAAAGAATTTTTCCTTGAATAAATTCTAAAATAAAGATTTGAATAAAGCCTTCAATAAGTATTCTTTTAATTAAAATATTTCTGGAACATTTGCTTACAGTATGCATCTCACCCAAATTACCCCTTGCCATGAGTTAATGTTCCTTGGCGTGTAAAAATATCTCTTAAAGGAACTAGAAAGAGAAAACACGCTGAACTCTAAGAACAATACCCAACGTGACGAAAAACTCTCTCTTTTCAAAAGAACCTAGTATTCGGATAAGTATCAAACTCCCTAAATAAAGTTCATTTTTTTTTCAAAGTAAAAAGAACATGTGTGAAGGGGTCCAGGTTTAATTTACAAGTTAGTTCTGTCTGAATGTTTTCTAAATATTTGTCGTTGTGCTTACCAAACTGCTTCGAAAAAAACCCCTCAAGAACGTGGCCTTTGGCTTTACGCCAGAAGCATCACATAACATGTGAGTAAGACGATGAACCACCATGCTCAGGGCGATCACGCTGTCTCGGCGTGAAATTTTTATTTTCTACGACTGACACAGTCTCAACGCCTTTAATTTAGTTATAGTTGTTTGCTGGGGTAATGCGGCATTGAAAAGAATCCTTAGATATATGTAATGTTCTAAAGTTAGATGGCTTAAGTGATGTTACAAGAGAAGTGAAACCTATACTTGAATTGCTGTGAGGTTTTAACCCGTTCTCTTGGTGGAACAAAGGTGCAATTTATTTTGATGATTTTACAGGTGAATGACTCTTGGGGTTTGTTTCAGCAAATGGAAAGTTGATAAAGAAAACGAGAAAGAAAAGTTACGGATAAAAAAATAAAAGGAAATAACAAAGGAAGAGAAAGAGAGAAAAATGCAAGAATCTGTTTGTTACAGAAGTGGTAAAGATTGATTACACGATTGTGTGATCGCGTTACCCCCCCCCCTTTCAAAAAAGAGGAAATTGCTGGAAAAGTGTTTGTGCAACAATACAATTCAAGGCTTTCTTTTTTTAATGGAAAAATCAGTATAAATACACACCAGTTGGAATTCTATTTAAAGTTTTTGGTTACTTTGAAGATCGTTGAAGTTTAGTTTCAAAATTTATGAAATACTTAAAACATCCCCTTTATATTGACAAATATTGTCTATAACAGATGCAAAATATATCACTCTGAAAGATTTTGTTGAACTTTAAGACATAAAAAAAATTGAATAGCTTTATAATTCAATTTTAGTTTAGTTTTATTCTCTTTAATTATATATTTTGAGTCTTTTAAATAGGTTTTTCAAATAATTAATAAACCCGTTTTGAAATATGGATATATAAATATGGCAATTACTATTAACAAAAGAGAAGCTAAATGAGAGAGAAAATGAAAGAGACCAATATCTTTAATAATTTAGAAGCTCTAGCCTGTTTAAATTGGGGGCGGGCGGGGGGGGGGAGGTCGAGACAAAAGTGTGAAAACTACTACATTAAATGAAAAGACTTGAAACACGCTAAATTTTATCTTTACTTAAATTATATTCATGTAATAACGTCAAAAATCCACTTTTTAAAAATGTGTGTCTTTTTATTAGAATTTCAACAATACAGGCATACATGCAATCAGATTTCAATTTTCTTTTATTTTGGTGTCTTGAAACTAATTATGGATGAGCAATTCAATGAAATGAATTTACGTGATAATTTTCATTTGGATTAATTCCCATAAATTACGAGTAATGTTTCAATCTGACCTCTCACAGGTCTTACACCATTTAACAAATAACAAAAATTGAAAGAGAATTCCATAACCGATTTTAATTTATGGTATAGATTCCCATGCTATGAAAAATTAAACTTTCTACAATATTACAACGGGACAGTGGTTAGGTGAAGCTGGCTGCTGTGCCGAGTGACCGAGTCTGAATCTCGGAGAAGGAATGGATGTTTGTGTGCCTGTGGTGTACTCAAAATATTCGGTGAGAGAAAAAACTGTCTAGAAGAGTGGGAGACCCTCAAACCACCCCTGGGGTGTTCTCCCCAGGGATGGAACAGAGCAAAATCGTACTGGCACTTGGAGGGGTGCTCAAAGCTGAGACTAATGACAGACGTAATCTACCCTCCTCGTCACAATGAATTTCGTGGGACTATCTGACTTTGTCGGTAGGGTGGCATTAGTAACGACAACAACATATTTCTGCTAACATTCTACGTGATGTGGTTCATAAAATATTTAAATACGCTTTAACTCTATATTCTGACGTAGGTTGTGTACATTGTTTCTTAGGCCAATATTAGGCTACAACTTTTGTTATCGCTTTAAATTAAAGGTATTATCTTCGTTTCTTTTCGTTTACATACTACTGTAACAAAAAAATATCTGATATGCTTCTTTTAACAATACATATACAGTTTAATACATTATCTCTCTGTGTGTGTTAATTTTTATCAAATATTTTTATTACTTGTAGAAATATGTGGCAACAATCAAAAAATTATTTCTTTTTATCATTTAAAATAAATTTTTTTTTTTAAATGAGAAACGTATGTTCATTTTAATTTTACAAAATGTCGAGTTTAATTAAGCAAAGAACATGCCTAAAGTTTTGTTTTCGCAATGGAATTTCTGTTGTGAACACATTTGAAATATCTCAAAAAGCTTTTAAAGACGACTGTTTATCAAAAACAACAGTACTGACAGTTTTCTTGGTTGTCACGTGATGATGCATTATGGATTTCTACCAATTGGATAGACGGCAAATAAAGATTATTATTTGAGTTTTTTTATGCCATTTGCGTGAAGCAATTTGACGAAATCACCCCGAATTACGGCGAGATAATTCATAGGTTTTGCATCACGTGGATACACCTCTTCATAAGGCTATTAATATTCATGATTTTTTTCCGAATAAACATTAAACGAATATGGCTCCATGTTCATCGCATAGAGCATCGTGAGATTTTTTCTTACTTTCAAGGTTGAATCTGACTTAGGTCAACTTTTTTGAGTTCATTGCTGCAATAAAAGAAAATTCAATATGAAAGAGTTTTGAAAAAACTATTTTAAGGTACGTTTTGAGCATTGGAAAAATGGCGATAGAAATGCATTGAAGTTGAAGGACATGCAATAAACTTTAACCGATATATCGATATCCTTGTTTTCGACAACATTCTAGATACTTGTTAATCACGGTAGTAAAATGTGTGACTATCAAAAATTTATCTAACAAAAGAAATTGTGACTATAACACAATTGATTAAAAGAGCAAAGGCATTTTTTATAGCTATACTTTTTCGTTACAAGTATTAGAATTTCAGAAAGATTTCATCCCAAAAAACAGTCAATTAAAAAAAATTTTAAGAACAATTTATATTTTGAGAAAAATATATAGTATAAGATAAACCATAGTATGTTTTAAAAATCAATGCATACAAATTTTGTAGCAAATGATACATTTTTTTTTACCTCACTAAAGATAAATAAATTCTTGTTTATAAAACGAAGTGTCTATAAAATGAATTGTTAGAAAAGAAAAATCATCAATTATTTTACTGAAGTTCTACAATTAGTTCTACTTAAAAAAACTCAGGTAAAGTACGCGCTATTGACAATTTTAAAAGTAAGGTCTTTCGACTAAATCAAATAAAAATTGCAGTAAATTTAAAAAACTCTTTTCTTTAAGCATGATTCAAAGTAGTCTTGCATCCAAAGTAAGTTAAGAAACATTTTTTTACCACTTGTTATCTAAGTATGTGATTCGGATAAAAAATAGAACAATGCGTAAGAAAATAATTTAACTTGTGACAATTATGTAGAAATACGTTGGGAGAGACGATAATGTATGATTTATGGAAACATATTATAACAACAGTGTATATAAATTTAAAAGACTTAAACAAAAAAAGAAAATTTTCGTTTTTCTACCATAAAGGAAACCGGAAAAAGTGTAAGAGAAATCAACTAAAAAACAGAAATAAGTGTCAGTAAAATGTTTTTCGATCGGTTGTTTTTCGATCATTTAGAAATGAAAGATGAAAAATTCGAATAATAAATGTCTTCCTGCAACAAGAAAACTTAAAGGGCTTGGGTAGCCTAGTGGTTAGAGCACCGGACTCCGGACCGGAAGGCCTGGGTTTGATGCCCTTACCGCCAAATACCCTCCGAGTACACGCGGAGCACGTGCTCGTTAAATCAGTGGGTCCGAAAGTCTTGTGGGCTGAATCACGAGTGCAGGGAACTGGATAAAATTTCCCTCCAATTCAGTTCCATGCCTAAATTGTAGATGTGGAGAGGTGGTGTCGCCATCTATCGTTCCTTCGGGAATTTCTCCGAGCTAAATCGTACTGTCACCTGTATGGTGCTCAATGCTAAAAGCCAATGACTGGCGTACATCTAGCCCATTGCCACGATGAATTTCGTGGGCCTCGATCTGACTATGTCAGGCAGGTGGCATAAGCAACACAGAAAACTTAAATGAACATGGGATAAATGAATTTCCTTCAACAACTTGAATAAAATAAGAATTTCATGAACATTTAAAGAAGTTATCTATATAGTAAGAGTAAAATTTATATATCTATAATACAACCAGTCCGTACAACTATATATAAATTCCACAGGTATTTATTACAACCAGTGAAAAGCGCCGCGGACTTGTAAATTTTTTGAAGTACAGAGGACATTTACGAGAAGTATCATAAAAATCAATTACTTTACTTTTAATTATAAATGGACAGATCTTTTGTGTGAAAATATTATTATATAATTTTTTAAAGTAATTCAGAAAAAAGAATGATAAATTTAAAAATGTGTGTGTTGTTTCTAATGCAACCTGATCGACGGTGTCAGATCGAGGCTCACTGAATTGCTCGTGGTAAGGGGCTAGTTAAAATGTAAAAGTTAAGAGAAGTTAAGAAAATGTGATAGTTTAGAAAAACAACTAAAGCATAAAAAGTGGAAATTTAAACAGCCTAGGTACTAGCTTATCTAGAACTGTTTAATAAAAACTGAAGGACTCAAGTTCAACATTTTATTAATGGATTTATGACTAATTTAAAGAAAATAGGCAAATCATACAATTTTACTAAAATAATATTTGTAAGTTGTTACAGTTTTAATGCATATATTTTCTAATGAAATTTGAAGGATTGAAAATGATTACAAAAATGCTACACTGAACAATAATTTTTCGCTTTTTAACTTTTAGTTTTAACCTTACACTTTTGCATTTCAATAGACATTTGAAATATTTATAAATACGAATTATCTTAAACCAAAAAAAAAAATTGATAGTTTCTTTATAATACATTTATTCCACCTATTGATTTAAAAATATGTTATTTTTATAAGAGTAAAAGTATTTCTCAGACAATTTTTAATATTTTCAAGCAATGCTTTTACATATTTATGTAAAAATGAAAAACTTTATTATTATGCATGCTATTTTAATGTATAGAATTATAGTCATGTTATTTGCTTTCATGGGTGATTTTTTAAAAGCCTTTGTACAGATCACAAACAGAAAAAACCAGGATATTTCTGAATTAAGCATAAAATATTTAAAATTAATAATCACATTAATTCTGAAGATTTTAATATTTGATTTTATCAACTTTATATTAAAGGGATCCTTCAGTGAATATATGCAATTAGTACTTACGTTAAAAAGAAATATGCAATTAATATAGAGATTCTTTGTTATATTTCACATACACTGTAGTTCAAATTTTTGAGACTTTGCCGGTTATCTCTCGAACTACTGGACAGATTTTAATGAAATTTGGTATGTATATAGGACTTATATAATTTAAAAAAAGTAATTTAACAGTTAAAATACACATGCGTGATCATGCGTAATACTCATCGAAGTCCGAAGGTATGAAACCGCAGTTGCTGAATATAACTAAAAAAACAACAACAAAAAAATGGTTAATAAGGGGTCCCTGGTTCTCTCCATATATTTTTTCTGTACTTTCATGTGGAGAGAACCAGGGACCCACTACCTGCCTTCCAATGTCCAAGAAATCGTCCGTTACGGCAGAGGTGGCTTGATGATCTGAGCAAGCATCACGTTAGATGGCCTCACACACCTTCATATCTTTGAAAGAGGCACTGTGGTATAGGCAAGAGGTATTGGAGCCCTATGTTCACCTTTACACAGGGGCAGTTGGCTCTGATTTTATTTTAACGGATGCCAATGTGAGGCCACATAGAGCTCATCTGGTCGACGAATTGCTGGAAAGTGAGAATATTTGACTGGATTGGCCAGTAGATCTTCAGACCTCATCCGTATAGGGTATGCCTGAGACTCCCTGAGGAGGGCAATTTTGCAACTCACAAACCCCCTTAGAGAACCATCCAAGGCCTTAAAACAGAGTTGCTGAACGAATGGGGTTAATTGCCACAGGAACTCGAAAATTCCCTTATTTTTAGTATAAAATCACGGTGTGAGGCCTGTTTATTTGAATTAGCCAATTTTGTTTTATTATATTCTGCAATTGCTGTTTCTTACCTTCCGACTTCAATTAGTGTACTCACAATCATGCGTGTGTATTTTAAGTATGGTTTTTTTCTATTACATTATATCAGCCATGAAGCCCTGTGGCTGAATGGTTAGTGCATCTCGCTTCCACACCGCAGGTCCGAGGTTCAAACCCCAAGCTGGGTAAGGTTGACTCAGCCTTTCATCCCTTCAGTGCGTTGATAAATGAGTACCAAGCTTACTTGGGAACTTAACATTGGGGGTTTCGCGTTAGACTGACCACAGAACATCTGCTCATGCACCTCAGGATCCGTCACGTATACTGACCTGGGCACAGTAGGCCTTGGCCCTCATGGGCTGTTGCCCCACTGAATTAAGTTATATCAGCTCTATGTACATACCAAATTTCTTTAAAATCTGCCCAGTAGTTCTAGAGATAATCGACAAAATCTAAAAATTCTCTTAATTTTGAACACCAGTGTATACTAAATAACTCATAAACCACACATAAAATAATGAAAAAAATAAGATATTTTAGTTTTTTTCGGTGCAAAATACAAAAGCAGTCGTGGACGGTGATTTCTATTATTATTTCTGTATAAAGTGCCATATTTCTTCATCATAGTAATGGAAAAAATAATACTAATAATAATGTGCCTCACATTTGACCAAACCTTAAAAGGCATCACGGGTGAACTTCATGACCTAAAGGCTGTTCTCTTAATATTCAGGGAGGTATAGGGCTCTTTTATCAATGACAGATTTTAACCGTGATATCTCCTCATAAAAATTAGAGCTTGTTCTTTCATCATCACATGGCTCCATTTCGATGAGAAGTCGCCCTGAAGGATTGACTCTTCCCACGACTTTTTTTTTTCTTTTGTAATTTAGGGCACTTTTTTATTACCATTATCCACCAATGAAATTACTGCTTAGAATTTCTGGAATAATGACCAGGAATTTTTTACGGGAGATTTTATTGAATTTTAAAGAATTAACTATTTGGTAAGAGCTTGTATACCCCCATCTCTTCACTTTGGGTGAACTAATATAGTATGTTCATAAAATAAGATTTTATGAAATCAATAAAAACACACACACACACACAATTATTTGCTGCCCATAGTGGGTTATCACCAAATCATTTCAATAAAGATATATTATCTTAATCAAAATTGCATGATTACTAGACCTAACAATCGAATGATATTATAATGTTGATAGTATTTTTTTCCGAAAACCATCAAAACAATTATAGTCAATCAAAAAATTTCGCTGAAAAAAAAAATTAAAATTCGAAATATTTATCACTATTCAAAAAATTAGTTTCAATGCAATTTATTAGTTTCTTTTGAGAAAACTTTCAGGCATTAAAAAATAGTAAAGATTTCTAAACTTAGATAAAACAAATTCAGTGCTATAAAATGTTTATAGCCTTGAATGTCTTTAAGAATAGTGGGACTTTTTCCTTAAAGTAAGTTTCTAATAAGAAAGAAAATTTAACGTATTATTAACCATTAAAGTATTTTTATAACTGTTTGAAATTTATACTGATTAAGAGGATTCTCATTGTTTCGAAATTTTTAAAAGGAATAGAATAACTTAAGATGCTAAAAATCTGTACAAAATAAAGACATTTTATATTAGAGGCAAATAATTTTTTAAGATAAACATTATTCGAAACATAATTCTGAGAATGAATATTTTAAGATATCAGTAAAATAAAGAAAAAAAAAGAACTATGGGATTTAGTATAATAAAGAATTTTATTTTTATTTTTAATTTTTCCTTAAAACCGAAATAGAATCCAAACTATTAAATTTAAAAAAAAAAATTAGAGTATAATAATTAATTGTAATAATTCTGTAATTTTAATTTCTAATCAATGTCTAATTAGAGTTAAATTATACAAACATATGTGTAATAATTTATTTAATCAAACTGGTGCTGATGATTTTAATTTCCCACATTAACCTGTCGAAGAGATTATTAGAATACATTCTTAAAGATTTTTTAAAAAAATGTGAAAAAAAAATATTAAAATCTAATCTAAAACTCCCGTTTCTAACACACGGGCTATGAAAATGATAAATTAACTGTTAAATAGTCCAAAAATAGTTATAAAAGCTTTAATCCAGCAACAAAACAACTCCCACACACTTGTATCTATTTCAAAAGAGTAAAAGATTACTGTTCATTTGTCGGGTAATTTACTCGATAAGATTTTAGTCTTTTTACTCAGAAGTCATATAGAAAAAACTAACACGCCGAGATGGACGTCACCAATGTCTCTTTGCCAGTTGGCACATAAACCTTGCTAATTTATCATTTAGAGTAACGACCTGAGAGAGCTGTTTCTTGAGAAATAATCGTAAATTGACCAATTCTAGAAAGTGACTTGAATTCGAATTACTTGAGCACTTTAAAGCTTTGAAATGAAACGAAAGTAGTATAAACTAGGTAAGTGGCTATACTTTATTGAGTATCGTCGGCAATTGCCTATGGAGAAAATTTTATATTTTCTTTCCCACTATGCACGTAAAAAAAGACATTTTTACAGTTTATGTATTATTTCTAAGGTATAGTTTAATGTTAGAAAATGATGCAAAAAATAAGACAAATCACATATTTGAGTAAAAACAAACAAAGTTGAAGTAATAAAAAACTTCAAAGAAAAAAAAATTAAGATTTTAGTTTTTAAAAAGAAATCTTAGATTAATATAGAACCTCTTTAGGACGTTAATTGCAGAATTCATAACGCTTATATAATTGAAAATTTCTTGATTATAACCAAAATGTTATAAACGTTATTATTTTTTCGTTTCCGTAACGTATCCTTTAAGATCATTAATGATCTTTTACAATTTTTTCAAAAAGAATTTAACATAAAACGTCAAAAATTATATCTTACAGAATAAAATTTTTAATAACATCTTTATATTCTCTTTTATGGAAAATTTGCTATTACTCAAGAGTAGTGGTCTTCAAATTATGTTCTACGGAATCATTGGTTTCACAACGAAAAATCGAAAAGAAAATTATAAATGTGTATGCAAAATGGGTTGAAGTAATCTATAAAGTTTGTATAACCAAAAGTATCTCAAGTTCAGGCATTTAAATTAGAAAATTTTATTTATACGTAATAACTTTATTAAGTAATACTTTATCTTTTATAATAACATAACAATATTAAAACGCTTTTCTCTTTTGTAATACCCACATACACACACACATAACTAGATTGTAATTATTCTATAATTTAATATCTTGAATTCCCCGAAATAATTTTACACTCGTTAGTACAATGTTTTTCAATACTAAATGGTTTCCTAATGGAAAAGGCCCCTTTTTTTGTAAGTGGGAAAATACTTATAACGAAGGAAAAGGAACAGCCTATCGCCTTATCAACAGATTACACGTTACAATCTATATTTAAGCAAAAATAGCTCCTAAATTTTAGGTTGAAAATTCACGCAAAAAACACAGGATTTCTCTAACAGTTAACATTTTAATGCCATTCAGAACAATTCAATTGAGTAAAATATATTTCTCAACGAGAGTGGCTAGGAAAACAAAATATAAAAATGAATTAAATGCAGAATATGAAATTCGACTGCAGATTATTTCAATACATCTAAACTTCGACAATTTGTGTAAAATTTACAAACACACAGCCCATTTACTAAATATAACGCATTAGTAGGTGACACTTGGATCACAGATTAATATTATTAATGAGTAAATTATGTTAACAGATATTTTAAAAAATTTTAATAACAAATACTATGTTTTTTAAAATTGTCCTTACACAAAGTACCTATAATATGTTGATCTATTTTCAGTATTATTTTAAGATGTAATCTTCCAAGTTTGTGTGGGAAGGGGGGAATTGGGTTCTACGAAAACACTTTTTAGTTCTAAGGGTTCTGAAAGTCGAAAAAATTTGAGAAGACCACTACTCTAGAGTTACAAAAAATTATGGACCATTATATAAAAGATAACAAACATAATAAAAACTGCTACCTAATTAGAAGCACTTTTAGCGAGTTATACTTAAAACTGCGAAAAAAATACTACATATAATATCCCCGATGTCAGGTAATATCAAACTCTTTTAAAGGTATTTTACTCTGAATGACATAAATGGATAAATTAAAGTACCCTATAAAGTAATATCAGAAAGTATGAAAGTAATGTTGTTTCTTTCAGTAAAATTGAGTAACTAATTGATATACATTTTTTAAATATTTGTTACATTTGATGCAGTATATATCATAATAAAAATAAAGATTTTTTTTCAAATAAAAGGAGTTTTGTTTCCAAGCTAAGCACTGTTAAATTATGATTTTAAATAATGACCAAATTTGGAAGAAAGTTGTATTTATTCATATTTTTAATTTAAGGGATCACGGATTATTAATTTTTTTATGAAAGTTACGGTAGCAAGCTTTAAAATAGATTTAAAACACACATGTGGTTTATTCTTTACTTAAACTTTGGCAGATTTCCATGTTTTTCTAACTTGTTAAGCCTATAACGACATATCTTAAAGTAAAACATTTCAAACGCTCCTGAAAGAAGTAAAATATTGTATCACATACTAAGGACTAAGATTCAAACGAAGCTTCTTTCTAATTTTAGTTTCACATGTGTTTTCAAACTCACTTTAAGCTTCAATTTACGACGACTTGTAAGCTTCAGAAGGTTAACTAAACTTAAAATCTGTTTCGTTTATTACATAATAAACGTTTGGGAGCTGAGACAGCCTATGTATATTAAGGTATTCGACTACTTTAGGAAGCTTTATTTTGCAAAAGCGTATAAATGGATAATATTTACGATATTTAGTGTCACTTAGATTAGAAAATGTATATAAAATTGTTTTAAGAATATTATTACAATGAAAAATTATTTAAGTACAATATTTTGACAAAAAATGAACATAAAATGACCCATTTTCAAAATATTCTCCTTTTGTGAAAAATGCTTATATTATAATAATATTTTGCCTGTATACAGCTCAGAACTCTGGACAGAGGCTCAACTAGAATTTTTGAAATATATAACTTAGAAGTGGGTTTATCCACGTTTTACGACAACAGAGGGGAGAAATTTTAAGAAAAAAACGTCGATAATTATTTCAATTGGTGGTAACTCTGAAAATAACGTGAATTCATCAAAAAGAATAGTTCAGACTCTCTGGATAATTCTTTACGTTATATAAGCAAAATATTATTATTTTAGAAGCATTTTTTATAAAAGGAGAACATTTTGAAAAAAGGTTATTCTAAGTTAATTTTTTGCCAAAATATTGTATTTAAATAATATTTTTTGTCAAAAGGCCATTAAAAAAGTTTTATACATTTATTCTAATCTAAGTGACACTAAATATCATGACAATTATCCCTTTATGCGCTTTTTTAAAATCACGGTTCCGATCGTAGTTGGATACCTTAAATTGAAGAAATTTATACCAGAATTAAACAGAATAGAGCATCCATTTCACAAAACAAATAACTCCAGACATAGAATTTTAAATATTTTAAAACTTAGATACACACATATCAGCTACTCACACAAGGCGGGGGTCACCGGGAACAGACCCCCAAAGCCCTTGATTTTTTCTCGATTGATTATAACCCTATGTATATAGTTTATAAGTTTTTGTTATTAATAATTTTTTTAATTAATGCTAATTATCTATTCAATAATTAATTTTTTACTGTTTTTTGTTCCGGAAAATTGACTATTTCAAAAAAATATGTTGGGCTTCGTATTGGAGCATAATACGAGAATGGTGGACTTTCGACCCTAGACCCTCCCCAAGTCCCTTGAAAATTCCTGTGTGCTCCACTGATACATATAAATGCATATTTTTATCCAATATATATATAATTACATATTTTTTAACCGAACTAAAAGATACATTTTTTTTCTCATTTTATAATGACGCTAAATATGAATGAAAATGTACTCTCAATGAATCTCTTTTTATAATAAATTATTTTATAAAAATAGTTACATTCATTAGAAATAAATAGAAAATTACGTAATATATAATGATAAAAATAATTTTATAATCTCAAGAATATTTAATTTTTTTTTCTTTTATAAAATATATTATTTCTTCAGATTTATTGTTTGGTAGCATAGTAGTTATGGCCACAAATTCATGGCTGGCGTTTCATGAGCTTGAGCCCTATTGTCCCTGAAGACCCGCCGTATAGAGAGCATAATGCATGCTAAAGCTGTTGAGGGTCAAATAGTCCTCCCGTTGGAGTAGCATGGAAGTTTGGAGAAGTGAGTACCAACTCAGGGGTCTTCCTCGTTACTACACCGAAGTTAAAAATCACAAGCTAATAATCTCTCATGTTGTTTTATAAGGTAACGCAAAAAAACACTTATTAACTCATTAGATTTACTACTAATTATACCTGAAAAAAACAGCTAAACAAAGATTTTATGAATAATATTTCTCCTCTTAAAAACGTGAGTTTATGTCATGCGAAAGTAAAAATTTGTCAAATCATCTGTAATAAAGACATTTAATATTTGACACGATTACTCGTAAAAATATACAAACTACTTGTGAATCTGATTTTTTAGAAAATCTGAAAAAAAGATAACACACGAGCACTTGCGCTGCAAGTCTTTTTTTGAAATATAATCCTTCAAACACCTACATAACAATACCACAAACAAAGACAGGTCCAAAGACTCATTTATATAAGCAGGATACGAACCAACTTTTCAGTGACAAAAATAGAATGGCATCAGAATGTAAACTCATTAGTGTATGCTATTAGAAGAACTGTGACATAAGGATAGAAACAGTTTTTTGTTATTACATTATTTACATACTCTCTACTGTTTAGTTTTCTACAATGGTTTAATTTTATCGTACCAAAGAAACATATTTGTGGTAAGTTTTTGAAGGGAAGAGCTCTTAGGATGGGGAAATATTTTTTAAATACAATTCGTACTTCATTTTTCAATTATTACTATTATTTCACAATCTCCCTAAATATATATATATATCTTGTTTAAATTTTCAATCGTTAATAAAATACTTTCTATTCATCCATTCAAATTCAAATACATTTTTTAAACTTGTAGTGGATGATACTTGATGTTAATACAGTTTTTGCAAATGTTAATTCATTAATTAATGAATTAATAGTAACAAAAATAATAGTCCAACTCCATACATAGATGTTTTGCCCCTGCAGCGCATTGGACTGCTAATCCAAAGGTCGTGGGTTCGAATCCTACCTGGGATGATCTAATTACTAAGAATGTGATTTATGAATGAATAAATAGTATCACAAACACAAAAATAATAGTGCAATACCATCTATAGAAAGGAAAATCGCTTTCTATTTTGCAACTTAATATTATGATTCTGTCATATGTGTATACATATTTATATTAATTGTAATTATTTAATAAAAAGTGACTAAAATAAAATTTTTCTTTGTTGACCTAAGTAGAAATTGACATTAAAATTTTTTTTATATTACTTGTTATACATAAATTTCGATTTTGATGAAAATAATGTACTTTCGATTGGACTGAAATAATTTTTTTTTTAAATACAATAAAAACTACATATATCAAGAAAAAAAGCAATTGAAACAGCTAAATTCCGGCTTTGATTCTTATAAAATCCTGTCATTTACAAAGTTAGGATACTCTTTTGCTGGTTTTCAAACACTGACAGATAAAATTCCTGAAACCCATACCGAATGCCCAAGAAAGCTTCAGAAAACTTTTGTTAATATTCCGCCTGGGGGGTACTACTTAAAGGACTTATATTCCATAAAGAGGAATATATAGGTGAAATACATTCGCGGCAGCACTAATCCATGTTTTAATTTCCTGTTTCAATAGACCTTTTGGAAACTATATCTTATCTCTTTAAGATCTTAAAAAAAATATAAAACTAATGTCAATTGAAAAAATAAGGGGATTTAGCGATATGTTTAGCTAGAAATGTACAAAAAAAAATTATTGAGGAAGAAAGAGGTTCAGTTATGATAAAACTTAGCTTTATATTTTTTTAAGTCCCCTCTCTGAAGTAGTCTTAATATAATTTTATGTAGTTAAATAGAAATTATATATTATTTGATATAAGTTTACAGAAATTTCTTTACAGTTAGATGGTTAAAAGAGATAATTTATGATGTTAACTTTACTAGAAAATTAGAAATCGTGATACTGATTGCACAAAAAATACAAAATAAAATCAGAAAATTTTCTTCCTTTATAAATAATAAATTGGTGTTGTGTTATTGTGTGTTATATAATAGACAGTGAGTTCTTTACTGCTACACAATTAACAAACAGTTTTTTTAGTAATATCTTGTTTGATAATATGACTGGGACATCTTGTTGCACAATTTGAGACAGCTTAAATGATGCACAAACATATATTTTTGCTGCAATGTGCTACAGATTTCATACAACTTGTGCTAATAAAGTTGCGCAGATTTATATTATAAAAAAAATCATAAGAGAAAATTATAAGCTTGATAGTTTTTGAAAACATTTTTGAATATGATACAAATTTTTAGCTGTTGACAATGGATAAAAAATGAATAGTCAGATGCAAAAAATTTGTTTTAATTGGGTAAATTTCTCTTAAAATTCCCTCGAGATTTATTATGTTTCTTTCTTCATTTTGGAAAGTACTTTTTTAATTTTTTTCTGATGTTAAATATGAATAATATAAATAATCTTTATTTGTCGCCTTTTATTTACACACAAAGTTTTGAAAATTAATTTTTTGATGAAAAAGAATGCATTAAAATTTTAAAAATAAGTAATAAGCATTTATTTTTTCCCTCGACATCTCAAAGTGTCTCAGAGAAATATCAAGTTATAAACATAACACGCTTAGAAAATATTCACACAATAACGTGGACACACACACTTAACACTTAAAATGACAGTAGATTATATGGTTCTTTTTAGTACATAGTGTTCATTTTAATATATGACACGTTAAAAATAATAAAATGAGTTGCGTAAAGTGTGTAATGCAGGAACTCTCTTAGTGTGATAGTACAATAAAGAAAAAATAATTTATAGAACTTAGGAAAGAACGTACAATCTAGATATATATTATAAATGCGAAAGTTTGTGAGCATGTTTGTCCGTCTTTCACGCAAAAACAACTGAATGGATTTTAATAAAACTTTACAGTAATATAGCTTATATATCAGAATAACACATAGGCTATAATTTATAAAGATATTGTGTGAAGTGTTCAAAATATAACGATATTTGTCAAGTAAGTAGGAAAAAATTCTGCCATCTGCAAGCAATTCTGGCGTGCGCTGCGAAAAAGCTCACGACAGCATATATCTATATTTTATTTGTGAAGAAACACTTTTTGTTTTGGCTACTCAAGGCGCTCGCTTCTAATTAATTCCTGTGATCAGCATAATCCCTAATTTTTTTTTATTTCAGAATAAAACTAGGTTTTGAAGGGAGGGGTTGTTATAAATCTCTCTTTATTTGTGTGTGAATGTTTTTTTTATGATTTTATTATGCACATTTGATAGTAAGAAATTGATCTTCTTTCAAAATAAATGCTTTTATCGGTTCTGGTACTTAAAGTAAATAAACTTTCTCTTTCACACTACATCATTTGGACAAATTTTCAAAATTTGTTTGTGGTTAGTAGTTAATTATAACGCTATAATTTTAATTGAATAGGCAGATATTGCATTTTTAAGTATAAAAATAATTATAACTATTGTACTGTATTTTTTGGAGTGAGTGAGTGAGTGAATATTAACTTCGCACTGTTCAGCTACACGAGGGCTTTTAGCAACGGACCACGTAAGTTTGAACCATGGTTAAGTGACGTGGACGACACCTGAGCTGGAACCTCCTTCTCCTAACTACCACACCACACCAACTTAGAAGGAATATCCTACCAATACTTAGCAGGAATATTCTTTGAAATCCACTCTTCCAAGATTTATGGCAGCACGGGTTCTATGATGAGTATTTTAGCGGGGAAGGCGAATAGTTTTGTAGCAGATATTGCGTTTTCAGCGCATTGCAAAGATTATTATTTTTGTCCCGAATAAATAGTTTATGTCAAAATTTAAGTGTCTTATGTTTTTGTATGTTAATGAAGGCCTTAGAAAACGATTTGACTATTTATTTTAAGTGAATGGTGTATATAATTAATTTTACAGAGGAATATCTTTAATTAATTTATTAGCTCTAACGGATTAAATTTCCCAAAGTGGAGTATTTTGTTTATGTATATCCCTTAATTTTCAATGTGGTGATCCAAAAAAAATTATTGTATGAAAAAACTGCAGTAAATCATTACGTGGTATATAAAGTATTAACGTGCATCGCGCCCCTACAAGGCGGGTCTTACAAAGCTCTAATAAAGCTCGAGCTATGAAAGTAGCTAGACATTTGCCAACTTGACTTTATCGTTAACATTTCACTATGTTTTTCATTGAATCGCCATTATAATTTAAGAAACGGCGTTTCTTGCGAATATTACAATTTTAACATAAAATAAATACAACATAAAGTAATATTAATGTATTACACTTTCAGATATATAAATTATTTACACTATTTTAAGCGTTCATTACACAAAACTTTTAACAATGTGTTACTTTTGCTGATCAGAGATCAGCTTAGGGAGGTATTTTCAAAAATCGATCCTCAAGAGTGTTACGGGGAGTTATAAATAAAAAAAAAAATCCTTTTTGTCTGCTATTAGATCTACATACTTAAAATTTAACAAAGGTGTTTTTTTTTGTTTGTTCAGCTGAGATATGCAAAAAGCTTTTTTTGTTTAATTTGCAATTCACGTAAAATTAACTCATTAAAAGCTTCTTTATCCTTCAATCTGTGTTGTTGAATTTTTCAGTTCACCCGTGCGAAGAACGGGTATACCAGCTAGTAATTTAATAATTTTGCTCCATTGACCTGGTCAGGATCATCAGGATTAACGATTTCCTGTTTTCATATTTGGCGACTAATTCCAGATCCCATTTCCAGATTTGGTGACTAAAAGATTAAGTTACAACCGTTAAGTGAAAACGCTCATGGTTAATACAAATAAAACAAACAAAAAACGATCAACAATAAAAGCATGTTTTTTTTGGTTTTTTAAACTATCATTTTTTTTTATATTAGCACCTTATGGGAGAAAATCAAAAGCCAAACTCCAACGCTTAGAAAAATTTCATAGGAATTAAAGTTTACTACTACGATTTTTTTACGTAATTTTCTTTTCAAGCTTTTGAATCGTCGATGTAAACTGAGTCATGCTCATTGTATTTGAGATTTTTCCTTTGCTTTTTTTTCAAAACAATTTCCTACATCAATAAATGGGGCAATTTACATCTACAAAAAAAAACAAATTTTTATACTCTTTTATGGTCTACTGCATTGGCAAATTTTCCTGTCCTGGAAATCATCCGATTGCGCTTTCATTTGTCCCCAAATAAAACGTATTCATCCTTTATGCACATTACTTGCGTGGATTTTTTTATAATCCTAAGATTTTTTCCAGACTTCTGTCACATTTCTTGTATTTTCAAAATTTATATGTGTTCATACCATTTTATAGTAAAACATAACGGAAAAATTGATAGTTTTAAATATGTTTTCATGTTTCATGCATTTCAAAAATTGTGACTTGTAAAATATCTTCAAAAATATGTGTTGACAAGAAAATTTTGTGACTGTATATTAATTATAAATTATATAACAGTTAAGTATATACCTTCAAATTAGTCATTTTAATCATACGAGGACTTTTAAATAAAGTAAATTTTAAACGTTTAATAAATTATTACTTGAGATTATTTTAGGACATTAAAAACGCTTTTAAATTAGTTTTTTTAATATACTATAAAATGTTTCATTTTATTTGCTACTTAAAATATAGAAAGTAGTTCTCCTCTTTTTAAAAAGAGGAAATTAATTGAAACTTCTTTTGCATAATAATTAGCTACTTCCGTTCGGAAAATTTGACGTAACTTATTTCCGTTTGTCTGTCTCGGTTTTCTTAAAATTATAGCCTATGTGTTATTCTGATGTTTTGAAAAATGGTTAACTCTTTTAAAACATACATTGATAAGAGATTATTGATAATCCTTTTTTCAATTTATGCATATAGAATAATTTTATTGGCTACTTTTACTATCGATTTACTACATGTTTTTGGTACTTTCTATTTGCTTCACTATTCATTACTGCAAAATTATAGTTCTTTTACTCGACTTTTAAATTGTTATAGAAAAAAGAATATTAGAAAAAGTAATTCATAAAAATATATTTATAAAAAAAACATAAATACAAAGCATTTTATTATTATTGTTATCTCTAAAATAATGGTATATATATTATTTAAAAATTTGGATTTAAAAAAAAAACGAATGTATGACTTAATTAAATTCAATTTTTCACAATAAGCTATTCTTATTGACACTTAATTGGAAGAAAAATAGATACTTTGTATATGCAATCATTTTTAATTTAACACCCATACTTACTTAACTCAATGTTGAGTATTTAATATGTATTCACGTTTGTTATTATATTTTCTATAAAATTATTTTTTTTTCCTATTCAAAAATTGACAATTAAATTTAAAAACAGCACTTGAACACCATATTTGTGGAATTTTTGACAAATAAAAACAAAATATTTTTTAGAAGAAAGATACGATCTTAAGCAAAAAATATGGTGTATAAAATGAAAAATGTCTTTCAAGGATTAAAATAAAAGAATCAAATATATAAGAGAGATGAATTTTTGTTTTAAAACGAGTGTTACTGCGCTGTGCCTGCTAAATTTCAGTTTAAGAATAATTTTAAGGGGGGTGGGGAATGAGTATTTTATAACAGAATGTATAATGATTACATTATAGTATTGAAATATATGAGTTTTGAATACAAATAATTTTAAATTCTTATTTCCTTGAAAGATGACGAATATCTACCCAACTAGTAAGCTGAAAAAAAATTCGTTAACATAATAGTCAAAGGATTGAAAATTAAATAAAATCATTACTCTAACGTTTCGCACATTCATTGTACTGATGTACAAAGTTTAGAAAATTCCTGTTTTATTTAAAAAAATACTGAAAACGAATATCCCTAATATTCACAAAGAAATTATAAATCGAAAATTATGCAAATATTGTTTAATAGGGAAATGTAACTTTAACATACTAAACAAATTTGTTTGTATAAGAGATAAAATATAAAGAAACATTCATAAACTAAATTTCGTCAAACTACTTGAAAGGTAAAACAACAGTTTTTATATTTTTAATATTGCCGTTTAATGCCACAAGAATATTTTTAAAAAGAGTTCAACTGGTTAACACATTTCAGAACTAGTTTTCAATCATATTTACATTTAGAGATAAAAAGGATGAAAAAATATTAAAAAATAGAACAGACAAGCTTTTATGTGAGACTGTGCACGTATGCTTAAAGTTATTACGGCTAGACAGAAGAGGTGGAATGGTTGTGAAAGTAAAGAAAACTATTGTATTATTTATAAAAGAGGTTTACGTGAGTAAAAGTACAAGAAATTAAATATGAATGAAATGAACCCGTCGATATAGCCTGAAAGGTCGCATGTTCTGAAAAAAAGTGATATTTTAGAATTAACGTCTCTATATATTAGTCTCTAAAAGGAAAGGTCATAAATCTCGAATCTGTTTTATTGTTTCATTAATTTTCCTTTATTATTTATATAATTAAAGTATAAAATGTAAATGTAAAGTATAAAATAAACTATTGAAGTATAAAATGTTGAGAAACACATTTTATGTAAATAGTTTTTGCACATATATGTTTTAAAAATCTGTTTAATTTTTAAGCAAAACTGTTTAAATGTTAATTATTTAAGAATTTAAGAATAAATTAAATAATAAGAAATATTCTATGTAGAGTATTCCTATCTATACAGATGAGATAAAATTCTGCTTTTTATCTTCTTAGAATACTATATGGCTGAAAAGACAGATTTTCAGGATAATATAGTATAAATGATTACGTGAACGTCTGACCAGAAAAGTACCTAAAAGTAATTATAAAGTCAAACATTAAAAATTCAAATTTCATGAAACTAAAAGCAGAAGTGTTGATAGTTGATTTCAAAGTTCACATGAATATCAGAAACAGCGTCTCTGTCTTGATAGTTGAAAAAAAGAGTACTTTTGAAAAACCTGTTATCGCTTATGCATATAAAGGAAATCCATTTATCAAGCAACTAGCCACAACAACTTATTTACCTTGAGAAAACTGATCTTAGAAAAAAAAGTCTGCATAAATTGTTGATTAATGATGTTTACGTTCGGCTTTCTTTTTAAATCTGTATTCAAGCACCACTGTCTGGTTAAAAGGATTTTTTTAAAAAAATATCAGTTGATTTGCGTGCAGTACGCATTTTGTATTTTCATCCATTCACTCCTTGTCGAAATATCCCTGCATAATCAAGTTTTATAACTCATTAAATCAGCAGTTTCACTGTATTTTGAAATTTCTAGTAAACATGCGATGTAATTGAGATACGAAAAAATGCAAAATCATCTCATTAGCTTTATAATGCATTATATAAGAGTCTGACGAAAGGCTTTGTTTATGTGTGTTCGTTTAAATTTATTGATAGAATAATATATTTCCAAAAATACATATATGTTTATATTCAACTAATTACATTTAATTAAAAATGTAGATTAATTATGATTAATCTAAATAATAACATGTAGTAGGTATTATTTAGAGTATTATTAATATAAATAAAACTGCAATGCGTTGTATTTTTTCGGAAATCAATTCAGTCGTTCAAGAACTTTGTGATGTAGATTTTATTTCATTGTAAGGAAATAAACATAAAATAAAATTTATTTTGTTTTATGTTTTAATTATATCCGTGCAAATTGCATGCTTCCTTTTCTTTACAAGAACATTTTTATGAAGCGAATTTTTTTTTACGGCTTCACTTTAAATTTTAGGATATGTTTTAATATAAATTTCTCTCAATCAAAAGATACTGAAGCAATAACAAAATGCTTTTCTCAGTTGTTTGTCATTCAAAATTTAATATTCTCTTGTTTCTGATTTTTTTTTTTTTTACTTTATTGACAGTTGTGTGTGTGTGATTATCAAAAAATTTTGACCAATCTCAAATCTTTTCATCTTGAATTTGTTATTTAAGGGATGGTGGTAGCCCTGCAGTTACAGTTGCGAACTTGTAGCCGAGGTTGTTTCTGTATTTCTATTTGAATTTTTCGATCCGAAGATTAAGTCTTGGTTTCAATAAGGACCCACAGTATGGAAAGGCTGATACATGTCAAATCTGTCGAGGCTCAAAATCCTCACATTGCTATTGGAGTAATGTGGAAGTTTGGAGAGTGAGGTACCCCACACAACTCCGGTGTCATCTTTATCAAGAACGAGGTATTTAAGCCATTTTAAAACTTCATAGAATTTAAAACTGCATGTTAAGACTTGCCTGGAAGTTATGTAACTTAACTTTTGTGTATTTCTCTAAAATTGAGTAAAGGTATTTTTGCTCAATAAAGGCTGATTGTGGGGTTGGTTGTTTCTAGGGGCCGATTTGTAGCTGTGAACCCGTTAGGGTGAGCTCGATTCCCTTGAGTATTCCGTCAATAGCCCTCATGTAGCTTCAAAGGCAGACGCTAATAAACAATCGACGAAGTTGTACATTTTAATTATTTGAAAACTTTAATAGTGTATCCCTAAAAGAATTTGTAATTTCAAAAAAATTAAGATAAAAAAAATAAAAACTTAGTCTCAAAATGAAAATATTGTCAAATATTATCAACTCAAATAGTTATAATAATTGCATCTCTTCTTGTATCTCTGAAAAATACCAGGTTAGGAAGTATAAATTTGAATTGATTCACTAAAAAGGGCAATATTAACCTCTATATCCAATCTCATTTAGCTTAGGTATATAATAAGTAGACCTCCCCCATATGAACGTAAATAAAAGATTTTTGCTTACTCTAAAACTACATCAAAGCTAAAAAAGTTTCAAACACTTATGTACTATATTTTATTTGATTCATTATACTGTTGAAAAAAAATGTATGATACCTAAAAAAACATAAAGTAAAAAGGTAGTTTCAAGAATTAATTAATCATATCCATTTTGCTTAATAGTTCCCACAAAAATTTCTCTAACTCAAGAACAAATTTATTTGTTTAATTCATTCAATAATTTTACAAAAAATAATGTTTGACTTTCATTAAAATTAAATTTTAAGCGATCTGTGAAAGATCAAAGCATTTATACTTTCCGTTTGCTTCAATACCTCACTTAACTATAAATTACATATAACTTATACTACATATTACCTATATTTTTTCAATACACTTCAGTGGGAATAAAATATAACTTGAAATATAGTTCAAAAACTGATGTATATAGATAAAAAATTTGCATATAAATAAAAAGAATATTAAATGGCTTAAAAATGGTTATTTATATAATTTATACATTTATTTCTAATGAAGCAGCTGAGACATTTTAAGTTTTTAAAACTAGTAGGCACAAAAATTTAAAAACTAGTAGACAAAAAAGACGTAAAATTCATTATTAAAATGTAGTATCACAATAAACCACATTTACTCACCTTGCGCAAAACCAAGCACAAAAACGATGTAAATGGTAACAAAGCAAAGAAGATCGGTGAGAATCATTTTATAGATCATCACAACAAAAGGACCAACTAATTTAAAGCCTCTAAAAACAAACAATGAAATTAATGAGAAACAGTGATAAAATGGAAAACACTCCAAATAAAAAAGATTGTACAATACATTTTTGTATATTTTGAAATAATATGGATGATAACTAAGAGAGAAATAGGGAAAAAATATTATAAAAGAAAATTTAGGAGGATATATATTCATTTCAATGCATACTTTATAAATTATTTTTATAAGACGTACCAAGAAATCAGGGCTATTATTTAAAAACTATTAAAATTAGTAAATAATTAGATGTTCAAATACTTATACAACGTTATTTTTAAGGAGATAAGACATAGAGAGTATAACAATTAGTGTATATTATTATAAAGGCATGGAAACAAATTTATTTCTATCATAAATCTACGTGTTTTTTTTTTATGAATAGCTAAAAGTTGATAATTATTTTTTATTTCAGAATTTGTGAATTCAAGGATATGATTTTGTCTAAATAATGAGAACTCCCTCCAAAATTTTGAAGAAGCGTGTGTGTAAAAAAATTGGTTTTTAAATTGAATTCAAAATTGTTTTTGTTCCCATTAAAATTGGCAAAATTTTTTAATGTGTATGCCGGTCAAAAATTACTCAATTAAAAATAACTATCTTCCGAATAATAAATGTGTCTTAATTTCAAAAGAATTTAAATTAATTTAAGGATTATTTTACATATTTTTTTACGTGGATTTCTCTATATAATGATAAAAACATTGATTTTTTAAACTTCCATTCAAGTTTAATTGCACCCTATGTATGTATCATCACATGCAGCTTTGTCAAACAATTTTCTTTAAATTTCGATATTAAAGTAACATAGTTTTCTTATTTTATTTTTATCGACAAATGCAAATACTTCAAATTAAAACTAGGCACTACAAAAATAACTTTTAAAGTATTTGAAGATATAAATATAGCTATAATTTTCAATTACATATATATCGGCTTTCTCTCTCCCAAAAGTTATGTTGATTTATATTTTCTTATAGATTTGATAAATGACTCATACATCTTTTCAATCAAAAAATGCGAATATAAGAACCCTTTCTCATTATTATTACTGTAAATAAAAAAATGCTCACCACCGCATGATAAAAATACGAGATAATTATTATGGTTTAAGATTTATTTCCTTTGGGATGTACAGCCTCTCTTAAAACTGACCTTCATGACACATAGAAAATGTGTGACCTTGATAGTTATTCAAATGTCCTATATGCAATTAAATTAATAAACTACCTTAATCGTGTTCTTCAAAATCTCAGACAAAAGTTTTGACTTCATTCCAAGTTTTTTTAATTTTTTAAGCAGATCTAAGTTTTTGCAACGTCAATGTGAATGATGAAATATCTCTTCTCCTTTTATTTTACATTTCCTTTCCTTTCCTTAAAATTTAAAAATAATCAATATGAGCTGTTTTTACATGCTGTAAGATTAAATATTGTTAAAAATAAGTCTGTAAGTGAATGATTTCATGTAATATAATTGTTAAGTGATGGGGAAGTTAGGAGAGTGAAGTATCAGTACACACAAAAATGTCCATGTTAATGTTTTAAAGTAATTAAAAAATAAAAGATTCATGAAAATAATCTTCGAGTAACTTTTAAAATGCTAAGATTCACGACAATAATACTCGGGTTACGTTTAAACTGCAACATTGATTTACAACCAAAAGCAAACAATAAAATGTTTGGGGATGAGTTATTTGTTGTAAAGATTAAGACTGATTATTGTTAAAATTTAAAATTTGTTTATAGATTTTTAAAAAAAATCATAACCAAGATTTTATTTAGATATATGTATCTATGAAAGCCCAGCGCCTGAGTTGTGGCGTACTGCACTTCCACGCCACAGGTTCGTGGGCTCAAATCCCGACTCAGCCTTCCATTCCTTCAGTTTGTTGATAAAAGAGTACCAAGCTTGCTTGGGAACTAAGCACTGGGGTGTTTGCATCAGACTGACTGCCCAATCGAAACATCTACTCATGCATCTCAGTGTCCAAGATCATGAAAACTGAGACTGGCACAGTAGGCCTTGGCCCTCGTGGGCTGTTGTGCTATTGAGTTTAGTTTATATGTAACTTCTTTCTTAAGTATTGCAGAAAATTTGCGTAAGCAAAAAGTTTGTTTTGAAATCAGAAAGTATACTATTTTAAATCCTTCTTGCATATTAGTTAATTCTGAACATACTAATAAGGAGAAGATGTGAAAAAAAATCCAGTGCTTGCTTCAAGAAATAATATTGTGAACTGAATATAGTAAAGATTATCAGAAATTGATATAACTACAGCGGTAGTACTTCTTTTTACAAATTTTATAAAAACTGTAGTTAATTATTTTTGATAATAATGTAAATATAATCGTAAGGTAAGTTATTTTTATAATAATAGATAAGTAAAAATTAGTTTTTATAAATCAATTCCTCATATTTATTATAGCGTAATAACAAACTGATGCAACATAATTTTACAATTAGAACAACACATATGTACCAAAAAGTTTCTAAAGTTTGCTACTACTTATTCTTTTCTTGGTATTCTATGTATATATTTATTGCTAAATATGTATTATTATATATTTTTGTACATTACTGATAATAGAATCAAATCTAAAAAGGAACTCTTAATAGATACATCAAAACCGAAGTTCAATTTAATTGCATTTAGCATTAAACGAATGAGCGAAATATATATATATATATTTAAAATTGAAATACAAGGATTTTTTTTGTTTGTGGTTTTCAGATTTATTTTGCTAATTACACGAGTAAAAAGCGAAAGCTGTGTAAGGAAAACTTTTTTAAATATCAAAATTAAGTAAAGCAGTTGTACTATATCAAAACAGTTGTAACTTTTGCACTAGTAAATGGAAAAAAAAAGTCTTGGTGTCTTTATAAACCTAATAAATTGAGCTCCAAAATAAACCATAAAATTTTTTTTTCAATATTTGGCTATATCCGCGATTTTAAAGTGGTTGGTATGTCTATAAAATACCTTAACTATATAGATACAGTTACTGGCTCAATAAATATCATTCTAACATAACTTGAAATCACGCGGCTATTTTCATGACTTTAGCATGTGTTTATAATAGCTAAGATAAACATATGTACAGAGAATAAACATCGTGCACGTTTTCGTTATTTCACTTTTCAATTGTTAACATATTTAATAGTTACATGAAAGGAATACTATTTTATTTCTATTTGTCTTTGAACAAGGGTTTATAAACTCTGGAGTATTTCTTATCATCTTTTAAATAAAACAGAGCTATTAGTTTTGTTGATTTAGTCAAAGGAAAAAGTAGTAACATTTATAACATTTTAAGATAAGCGTGCGGGATTCCTTTTTATTTTCAGTTGTTTCGTTTTATAAATATTTCTATTTTATTCTATAGATTCTATTTTTTTTAGAGATCTCATGTTCCTTTCTCAAAGCTGTTTATGCGAGCATTCAAAGAACTGCAGCGAATCACATTTTCTATTTTAATATATAACAGCGTTCTTGGATGCAGTCAAAAAGAGAGAATGATATTTTGATTTGAATTATTTCATTAAAAGGAATAAACGACAGCTACTTTTCGTTTCTAGTGGATTTAATTTAAGAGAGCGGTAATTTTTTTTATATGTAACATATTAGGCAGTACCGTAAAAAATCAGGAGTATAACGCTCACTTTTAACACACAAAAAATACGACAGAAATTTGTTTTTTCTTCAAACTAAAATCAAAAAGAAATTCAGAACTGTTTTTAGTATAATTTTTTTGAGAGTTTTAAGTACCGTATGACGTGCACTTTTAGCACAAAATATACGATCGAAATTTATTGGTGAGATTTATACACCGGGTATAAAAATGATAGATTTAAAAATAAAAAAAAAGGAGATGAGCATGAAAAAAAAAGTTAGACTTCTTTATAGATCAGAATATTGTTTATTTAAAAGATTTGAGACATACCTAATGAACTTAAAGGGTTGTAGTTCTAGAAGTATACTATTTTTTCAAAAGCCTGGTATGTCTCAAATAAATGACTTAAAAATGTGAAAGTATTGCTCAAGTACATTTCAGGTTCCTTCGTAAAAAAGGGAGTGCGTGTTATATGACGATTA
>BMAV01025789.1:231703-251836 GCA_019973955.1 Trichonephila inaurata madagascariensis
TTTTTTTTTATCAAAACTATTTAAAACAGAATATTTATTTCAATATATTAATTATTATCTTCAATCGAAAAATAATTGAATCTTTCCTGTTAAATATATATATCCTATAATATATGTATCATAGGAAAGCTACAGATGTGCCCTGGATATAAAATAATATATTTTTTAATATTTTAGAATTGTATAAATGTCAACATTATGTTCTGAATTACATAAATTTTCATCATAAGTAATTAAACGAGAATTCGTTAAATGTTATAATCGAGTTTCATATATTAATATTTAAAGATAAGAATTTTAATTAGTATAAACAATCAAAACTCAAAATGTTCGAGCATAATACTCGGGTTTCAGATTTTCAAGTAAAAATAATTTTGTTAAATGTTAGAGTGGCTTCATCAAAGGCTTTACTTGTATTATTAAAAGTTCTTGTCAAAGAAAATAGCTGAAGATTCTAATTTAAGTTAATTTCAGAAGCAACACGAAGAGTTAGATAGAAAAGTATTTAATAGAAAGAGTTTAAAGGAGAAAAATATTTGCTGATATAAATCAAGTAATAATTTTATGCACTTTTCTTAAGAGGGTTAAGTGAGCTATTCTTTCTCAATAAATGATTTTCTTTAATTAATTCATCTCTGAAAAAATTTATTTACATATAAGTCTAATGTAGAAGAACTAAATATTAATTTCGATGAGTATTATTCTGATTAAGAGAGCTTCTAAACAGATTTTAAAATTCTCCATATTGGTCAATTATTAAAAAGAGTATTTCATAATTGAAATTAACATTATCTAATTAAATTTATATTATCTCTAAAATGAAGGCTGCTATTGAATTGTAGATTTTTTTTTCTCATCCCTATCAAGTATATATATACCAGATTGATTTATACAGATACAAATACGGGTGCTGCCATCTACAAATCTAAATGATTATATGATTTTTAGAATTCTTTTTGCATGTAATCCCAATACATAAATGAAAATGCATTATATTATTCACTTTTCACGATGATAAAATTGAAACTTCCTAAACAGTTCGTAGGTATTTGACCATTGCAGTGTGGTTTCAAATTACTTAATTCAGAAATATAAGAAAAAGGCCATAGAAAGCTTTCAAAAAGTAGGGAAATAAATGCACATATAAGAATACTTAGATGCAAAATTTTTACGTTCGTTAATATAAAAGATTTATGCACTTTTAATGCAGTTTTCTTATAAGCAAATAATTTTTAAGGTAGCCACAAAATTTCTTGCGTTTTTTAATTACTAGCTTTCTGAAACTAAAACGTATTGCCTATTTATCCTTAAAAAAACTAATTTTAACAGGGCTAAACAGAGCTAGTGGTGCCCTGTCTATCTTAAATGTTGTTTTTTTTTTTCATGCAATCTGTAAGGTAAAGCGATGCACGATGAAGGAGTAATCCGAATGGAGTGAAAATGAGTAGATGTGATGTACACCTATTGTAAACAAGCAGCTAACAATATCACAGGAATTGAAAGTTTTTTTTTATTCAGGAAATACTACAAAAACAATAACTTATTGGCAGACTTAGGGCCGTTATGCAAGCAGTTATTTGGCTGTATATTGACTCGAAGAGTTGGTGGATGTCCTTCTGTGGGATTACTTGCCATACACATTCCAGTTGGCGAGTAAGATCGACATGATCTAGCGACGGATGGAGACATGCTACTCATCAGAGCCCGAAGTTGCTAAACAGGGAAGAAACCTGGTGATTGCACAAGCTAGGAAGATGATGGAGAAGCATGAAGACAAGCAGCTCATTCAGGTTGAAATGTAAGTCCAGGAGTCCGTGAAAGGAAAGGAAACTCTACGGGGTCTAGAATCTCGTCGACGTTCCGCTGTGTTGTAAAGGTGTCACGGATGACAATCAACTTTGTCCGGTGATCAAATGAAACGGTACTCCGTATTATTACTTCTGACTGTCGGGTCCCATTACGGTGTGCAACAGTAATGGAAGATCGGCGTAAAGGCCTCCGTTACTTTAACCTCCATTCACTCAGTTTTCTATGGATGGTCATAACAGTCAGAGGTGTCCCGGTTATACGTTGGATCATTCATAGGGCCTTAGGGGGACCAAGAGTGCCGATCTGACTATCACTCTTTCCTCGTATTCTTTTTTTCGGTCAACAGCTACCTTCGATATGCATGGTTCACACGTTCCTGTCAATATTTTCAAATGATAGTATCACTCTGATCCAAATATCAAGCAATCTTGGGATATAACCTCACTGCGGTCTTTAGTTCATTTGCTGATCATCTCTCAATATACTCATACTTTTCGCTGATTCATCTGCAAAGAATTGGTACAGTCCACATGGGTCAACGCAACGGAGCCCCATTTGTATGGAAATTATGCCGTTGCCATCTGTATTATACATCATCCGGATGTCCCTTTGCAATGCCTTGGAGCTGCAGAAAACCAGTCATTCATCAACAAAACTTTTTCATTTGAATACCATATCTTAAGGTACGTGCATACCCATTTTTGTCCTATTTAGATTGCTCCTTCTTCCTGTCACTTTTTATGCTTCAGAGTGTAATTATATGCATGTGTGATAATAAATGAAAAAACTTTTAAACTAATTCTAAATTTTTTCAACACAAAAACAACCATAGAGTTATTGCAAAGTTATCCAAGAATTTTCTCTCAACCAATAAATACTTCTTTCTTGTGAAATTGTTTAAGGCTTCAATTAATTCATAATCTTTAAGCAAAGCTTCATTTTTTAGCATATGAATATTGCTAATAAAATTAATTCGTGCCTTTTTTCAGTTTTCACACTGTGTACACAATTTTTTTGTTCGTATTTTATATTTTCAAAATATTTGCTAGGAATTTTATGTTCAATTTGACCTCTATTTCTTGATCATTCTCCATAGAATTTAATTTGGTTTCCATTATTTTAACTGTAGAACTAGACGATGATTACTGGAAACATATCTCGTGATTTTGAATTGTAAGATTACAACAGGTAAACATCAACACATTTTTTAATGTCTTTGCTGAAGACTAAAAACAGGGTGTTGCTGAATTCGACCGACAAATCTAGAGGGGTGATAGTTGGCAGCATGGGGACGACAAATCAGCATAGAACATGGGGTCACAAACCACGTTTAGCCGGTGAAAAATGGGGTAATAGTAACCGTTGGCAGAACGATGAGCCAGACGAGGAGAGTGGCCAAACGAATACTGGGATTTGGAGTGCCGTGGTAGTGTCGAAGGAACGCGCACGTATTCTAATTTCCCACTTTTCCCAGAGTTACTGCAGGAGGTACCAGCTTGTGTATGAGACTACGGTGGCTACAGTGGAGGATCCAACGGCACGGGTCATCATCGCTTCAGCAGACATCGTAGCACATCTGATTTGTTTGAATTCGCTTGGCAATCCATTGTCCGTCAGTATCAGCTGTGTTATGTCCTTTGTGGGCGCAATTTCGGACAATCCTTGTGACAATCACTTGTCGTTGTATTTTTGACTTCGATCTGTGATGCATTATTCGTAATGTAAGCATGCGTTATGTCTAATAAATGTACCTTTTATTGTCACTTTTCATTCTACTCGACATCACACCCTTCATAACTGCTTTTGCGAATTACTCCAACTAAACGTGGTTTTCGAGTTCATGTTCTGTGGAGATTTGTCATCCCCATACTACATACTGTCACCCCTCTGAATTTGTAGGTCTAATTCAGCAACATCCTGTGTACCGAAATTGATAATTACAGAAAATATAAAAGGATATAAATTTCGATTTACTGAAATGACCACTTATAAAGATACGAAAATATAAACTGATCACTTCAAATTATATAACTATTTTTATTCATTATGGAGAGAGAGAAAGAGAGAAAATGCACTGATTAAAATTTTCTTTTTCATAATTAAACGAAAATTGAATCATAATATATGTATGGTGTGAATAATAATTAGTATAATTGGAAGCAAACTTCCTTTATTGTACCATTTTCTGTATTATGGGTAATTAAGAATAAATTTATGCATATAATTTATATATTAGACATATTATTTTTCAATCGGTTGTTAATTTATTTAATGATACTTAAAATTAGAAATTTTTATAAAAATACACATTGAAAATTCGGTAGTACGACACATTTATTCTAAAATTCATTTCTATTTCAATTTGTGCACCTTTAACGATAGATCTCACGGTTTCCTTTCCAACACCATTAATTTTGATAGAGGAATCCTAATTCTGTTTGTAAAAAATCATTATATGAAAACTCTTTCAAAATAAAAAGAATAGTTTTCATATACAATATTCATGGGGACTCAAAAGACTTCTATACAGAGATTTTTGGTGTTCAGAAATTCCTCATACGATGGTCCTATTATTGTTTTCGACTATGGATTAACTCAGCGCTTTTCTTGTCAATCATAAATAAAATCATGAATACTAACATGAAAACAAAATTAGCGGGGAAAAGCAGTATAAAATACTTACCTACAGAAGAACAAAAAGTAAGGAGCTGTAGTAAGCATAACGAAAACCGCACTTATGTCTTCACCTTGATGTGAACAAGTAAATCTTAAGGGCACCATTGTCATCATAATGAAACAAGAACACATGAATAGCACTCTTGATGGTACAGTCATCTATGAATTGAAAACAACATGGATTATTATTAAACAACATTGTGAAACTATATTTTCAATTATAGATAAACATAGCACTTGTATATACAGTGTAAATCACAAGAGTATGTTAATTCATATCCCTTATGCAAAAATATATATGCGCTTACGTTATTTTTTAGTATACTTTATTTTATTTTGAAATCTACTTACAACAAATAAAAAAGACTTCAAATAAAAAGATAAAATCATCCCATCTCTGTAGTTCTGTTAATTACACATTTAGATAATCACACTGCCGAGCAAATTAAGAGAATAACGGTTTTTTGAACAAAGAATTGATACAAATTATGTGATATTATGATTGTGTAGTTCTGAGGTACATAAAACAATTCAAAGCTAATAAATTTGAAGAAATACTTAAATATATCTGTTAGAAAACGCAAGAAAAAAATTAAAATCAAGTGCACCCATGATAGCAGAGGAATTCATACTGTGAATAATTTTACAAGTAAGAAAACATTTTAAAATGTGCCTTAAAACATCATTTAATGGACAGATAACCTGGAATATCATGTTTGACTGTGTTCAAGAAGCTGCACAATTATAGTCTATTTTTACGACGACCAGTATGTGGTTTATATCATTAACGCCTGCTCATTGGAGACAACGTTTTCTTCAGTTCCAGAAACACAAGAACTCTACAGATCAACAATAAAGGCAACTACTTTTTACGAATGAAAGCAGATTTAAGGCTATTACATTCCAAGGCAGTATACAGTGAACGGTGAGAATAGAGTTTGTAAGAGGTCTTCGGGCGTAGGAATTAAGGACTGATTGGCTACATTTTTACTGCTCGCTGCTTTGATCTGATTGAGTCTTTAATCCAACCAATGTTCCAAATGCATGCACGTCTGGAGAAGTTGGGAAACACACAATAACTTCTCCAACATTATCGGAAGGGACCAGTTTGGAAGCAGCGGAGTTTTTACTTTGGGAGGTATGATTGGTATTACACACCCTATTGATTCTCACATCTTCCAAAGAGGTCTAGTCAATGGTGTCATTATCATACTAAGGTTCTCCTTCCTCACTTCCGTCTTTTTAGACATGATATGAGTTCACCGTTTCTTTTCATGGAAGACAACACTATCTCTCGTCATACAGTGACTATCGAAGCGTTCGTGGAGGGTGAGTATGTATGGATTAAAGACAAGACCTCCTGATCTAAATCCAATGAAACCTATGAAAAACACTATAGAGAGACCCTTGAGATTGGTGATTGCTGATGACCAAGGGTCATCAGCAATCACCAATGATTTTGAGGCTTCCATTGGCACTACAAAAAAGGAACACCTATCACTTAACATGGACGTTTCTGTCTTCTGTCCAATTGTACTCGAAGTTAAGCAATGAATTGTACTCGAATTTAAAGTAATAAATTTTCAAGATAATAAAATATTGATTCAAAGGTTAAGTATCAAAATCTGTGAGTGTGTGAGAACACAATCAAAATATTTCTTTCCACAATATTTTTTAAGAAAATTACTTTCACAAAGATTTTCAAACTCATATTTCATGTAATGTGCTTTATACTTATATTTATTTTTATTTAACATCATCTTGAAAGAAATATTTTTATGCAAAATTATCAATAAATTTCTAATAAATTTAAAATATGTGGTTAATCTCTCTTCCTTTTGAAAAATTTACAAATTTTAAACATATCACAATGTTACCTTTCAAGGGAAGTTAATGCAAAAAAAAAAAAAATAAGAAGAAGAAAGAAATGGTAAATATTTTCGTACCATATTTTGAGTAAATGTGTGGTATCCTAGAAATTGAGCTTCTTTTGCAGCATCTAAAATGTATATTAATCCTCCCGCTGCTGTTAAAACCTCTAAAACAAAACGGACCTGAAAAAAGGAGAAAATAGTTATTATAATGGATAACACTCTCCCTCCTTTTTAAAAGTCTCATTTGTTATTTTTCATAATTATTCAAAATTAAACTAGGAATAAGAGTTTTTGTAATATATTTCAGTGCCTTCGGAAATGCTAATTTAAAAATTAGACTGACACATTACCAAAGAATTATTACAACTGATGTAGTATTTCTAACAAATGGATTTTTTTTAAGGCTATTTTGAGAATTTTTTAACGTAATAAGAATTCCGCTATTTAAATGGTTTTGATATCTATTTAATTTGCAAGTATGTCTTTTACTTTATACTAATATAGAATTTCTGATTCTGATACAAGTGAAAATTAATCGACTTTTAGTGTTCAGTAACTCCACATCTTGGTCTTTTGATATAAAGAGAAAAGAATATGATTGGCATGCCGTGAGATTTCCGCTACCGAAAGATAAATAATTTTTTTAAAAAAAGGAGAAAAGCATGACTGTTGTCGTCAGAAAAATTTAACTTTAATTTTAAACTCATAATCATAATATCACAGGAAAGGTATTCTATTTAAAAAAATCATTCTAATAGATCCGAAAATACATAAGAAAATTATCTCAAGGAATAAAAACATTTTTCCTGTTATAATTTTTACTAAGGGTTACTGTATCAAAAGATTATATATAGGTGTAGTTTTTGTGTATTTATTATATGTTTTATTTGAAAGAGTAAGAAAAAATAATAATAATAATGTTGGGCATTTTCTTTTAAATAGTTTAATTAATTAGTAATAAAATTTGCAGTTAGTAAATCAGTGACTGAATAAACATTAATTAACTTAAAATAAATATAGCAATATAGTATTCATGAAATTACTCTCTAACTGGTTGAGGTTTGTAAATAGGTAAAAAAAATATTCTCTTTGGATGACCTATACCAGTTAATTTCAAACTGAATTCTACGAAACCCTAGGATTCCACGGGTCAAAATAAAAACACAATTGGAAATTATATATATATATATAAATGTGCGTGCAAAATGAATTTATATTCTCTACGAAATTGAGACACTTGGAGCACAAATTAATTCTATTAAAGAATATAAATTACGTTAATATTATCTTAAAAATTTTAATAACAAATACAATACATCTTTAATTGTCCTTACATAAAGTAACTATAACATGTTGATTTACTTTAAGGCTGTTTTCGCCATATACTCAAGAGCGTGAACTTAACGCGGAGCACATTTTCAAACAGAAAAAATGTCTTAATTTTTATAAAAATTTATGACATTGTAACTCATGCATTTGTTTATAATATAGTGTTTTTAAAATTTCAAAATATTTCATACATAATTAGTTTTTTCTTTTAACATATAAAGGGACATCTCCTTTAGCATTACGGTATAGGAGAAAAAATGCGAAAAACATTTTATAAAAGAAAAAATGTGTCAACTCGAATACAAATGAGTAGTATCATAAAATAAGTGATTCTCTACAGGATAGTGAAGTCAGAATATAATATTAATGTTTGAATACTTTTATATTTGAAAAAATATTCCGAATTTGGGTACTATTCTTTAACATTAGCCGAAAACAACCTTAAACATTCTATTAACATGAGGAGAGTGATATTATCGTCGTACTATAAAGCTGCACGAGGGCTATTGGCGACAAATCTCGTAATTTTGAGCCAAGGTCAAGTGACGAAGACGACACCCGAGCTGCCACAGGAATGGGAGGGTGTTTGAGCCTCGACAGATTTAACATGTAGCTGCCCCCTCTACACGACGGGTCTTTAACGGCACTAGGCTCGAACTCATGACACGTCAGCCACGAGTCCGTGACTGACCTTGACCCCTGAGGCTCTCTATCGCGGTCGCCATCTATTAAGAAATGTTCATCTAAGGGTAGAATGGGGTTTCCCGAACACACACCTTATAGTTCGAAAGATTCCGTAAGTCAAAAAAGTTTGATCTATACATACCATGTACGAATTATGGTTTTCAGCATTTTTATTGTCTCATAGCATTAATAAACTAAAATGATTCTGAAAAAAGAACAAGAGTAAATAAAAATATACCTGTGACGTTGATGAATTATTTTCTAGGAGGTAACATGGATTTATGTGACTTGTATTTCCTATAAGGGAGGGTGATTTAGTTGTAATATGTGGATTATGAGGGGTATGAAGTAACTGATGCTTGTTAACTTTTGTTCCCATTGGTCCTGGGCGCATCACGAAACAACTTAGAGATACAACGAAGTATACAAAAAATGTAGCAAACTGACGAAAAAACCTAAATAAAAAATATAGAATTTAGTTTAATATTTATAATGACAAATTTATTCAAACATAGTTTTCTGAAATTTGTGTTATTAAAAGGAAAGAGTTTAGATATTTATGCATGAATAAACTATGTTTCATAAAGATTTCTAATAGTGTTTAATTCTTTAAAATTAATTGTAAATTCTAAATAACAAAAAATCAGTTAATTGTTTCTAATATTATCACTGTGCATTCTCTCAATGTTATAGAATAAGATTTGGAATACAATTTCAGACAGAAAAATGCCTCCATATATTAATATAAGCTCATATAGTTGTGTAACACGTATAAATGTTTAACATATTATATACTCAAGATTTTAGAAACATTTAATGCATAGCATTTTTTTCACTTCAGATCACTTTTTAGATTTTTTAGTAAAAGATCAATTTGCAATTTAAGTAAGAAATAGAAAATATGGGACGCATTACATACAAGGAGAAAAAAGAAGGATTGACTCAAACAAAAATTAATATCAGATTAAAATATGCAGCTCTTTATATAGTAAATTCAAAACGTGATATTAATATTATTGAAATAATTTTCCATCTGAAAAAATGATGCCGAGTTTGGATCTTATTAGTTAGAATTAGAAAAAAATAATCATAATAGGATGTAAGAAATACAAGAAAGACTGATCATAAACAATGAATAAGGTTTTCAAATAAAACCTTTAAACATTTTAAAATAATTTTGCCTGAAATTTCGAGTAACATTAAAGATAACAATAACTGTAAAAAATTTAATATGATCAACTACAATATTTGATATTAGTCCTCGATTTTTCCCGATAATTTGAAACACTCTGTTTTTCATTGAAAGGACCAGGGGATTAAGTTCAATTTTAGAAATATTGAGACATTCTTTATAGTGGCTACTCCCAGTTAATTCGCAACTGAAAACTGTTTATTATTAGCATAAATTTTGCAACATATTATATCTTAAACTTTTAGACTTCAACTTGGTTATGGTCAAAACATTAACTTTTCCCTTTTTATAAACTATTCCTGGGTGGATTTAGATGAAGGCAAGGCTCATCCTCTTTCTGAACCACTTGATACCATTTGGACCTTTATTTTGGTTGAGCCACATAATAAAGGTCCAAATGGTATCAAGTGATCACATACAGCAGAGATGGCGAACCAGTGGCACGCGGGCCATTGATGCCACGCGACACAATATTTTTGGCACGCCAGTGATCAAAATGGTTTGTAGTTTATTTCAAAATTTCAAAGATCACTGTGAAGTATTACGGACAAACGCGAGTGATCGGTCGCGGAGCGGTGGGGAGCACACTCATTTGTTATTGTCTTGTCTTAGTTACGTCGTAGACTACAACTGCTTATGATGTAAAGTTTGTCTACGCATAGCATAGTCAATTTCATTGACACAACTGTATTTTAAAGTTTATCTGAGTTATATTTACGATTTTTAACTGTTATTTAAAATGGCTAGTTCAGCAAAAGAACAAAAAGTGCGAGATAGGAAGTGTAGCAGAGAATTTCAAATTTGGTGGACCGAGAAACATGGCATAGTTAGAAAGAGAGACAAAGAGGTGTGTGTTTTATGTTCTGGAATAGTGGTATGCAGAACATCGTCTGTAAAACGGTATTTTGAAACAAATCACAAGCCCTCTTGTCAAAAAAAGAGAACCACAGCAAAAATAATTAATCGCTCAGAAATCGTTTGGCAGATGACTCCAATTCAGCATATATTCCACAAAAAGTAACATCTTACAATCCTAACCTAAATGATTTGTCATCCACAATCTGCAACAATAGAAATCACACTAATGTTACTTTAATTGGAATTACACGTATAAAACATTTATAACTATACAGTACAAAAGGTATTTTTTTGTAATAAATAGAGTTTTTAGTACTTAGTTTTATTATTTTCCCAATAATTACGTCAAAACTATTTGACGGCACGTCTATACCTCATTAAACGCTTCTTTAGAAAAAATGTCACGTTGTTCCATAAAGGTTCGCCACTTCTGACATACAGCATAGATTGACACAGTGTAGAGATCATACGTCCAAAATTCGTTATAAATTGCATAATTCATCGCGACAAAAAGCTCCCTAAACCACATCTAGTTCTCGAAAAAGCATTGCTTCGGTTCTTCCCTCAAGTCACCACAACAATGTTTATAGTCAGCAGGACCATCAAGGTTAAATATTTGTTCATCAGAAAGCATAATTTGTTTCCACTCATCACACACATTCCATGACATGGCTTTTTTATCTCATTTCAGTCTTGCTCCTGGATGATAGTTCAACAATTTTGGTATTTCCTTCATTTTCATAAATTTTGTACCAGTATTTAATTGAGGCTTTCGAATTATGACACATGAAGTTTTTTTTACTGAAATGCTTCAAAATTTCCCGAGTCGAAAGACTTTTTTTCAGTCAACTATCGAAAAATTGGTGTTTATCGTCCCGAGCTCTCCGAACCCTTTTTCAAGTCGTTTTATTTTGTTTGAATCATCTTTTCTAACTATGGCATTATGATTAGCAGTTTTAGAACGCTTTATTAACATATAGTCAGTTATTTCTCATTCAGATTTATCAGAATACGTATTATATAAAACTTTTCTTCCTTCTCACTCAGATAATCCTTTAATTCACGATATTTTCAAATAAATCGGAATAACACAATCAAAATGTTCACTTTCGCTTCTCGGGTAATGTCTTCAGGGAATGCTATCGGATGCCTTTTTCAATGATTTTGATGTAATATATAACATTTTAATTTTCTCTGGTGGTCTTGTAATTTTTCAACATTTTTTTAAAAAGAAAAACTAGTAAATTTTAATCAAATTTAAATTAATTTTCGAAGTTTCAACTAATACATTAAGTGTTTCACTATAAATTTAAAATACACACACTGAAAATTTACATGTCTTCTTTTCCAGAAATGTACTAATTCGTTAGTGGTCTTATAATTTCTTAACGTTCCGTATTATACAATCATTTGTAATCAAAGAAGTATAAACAAAACAACTAATGAAATGAATCTCAAAAAGTGTCGAGAGAAAATACTTCTTACCTACTCACATTAAATACAAGAGAGTATTATTTATATAGATAAGGTCATATAAAAGAATTTCTTTTTTGACATTATAACAGATGCGCGATTAGAAACATGTGAGCAAACAAGATGAATACTTAAATAAGGTATACTTTATTGGAAATCACCTTCTACTGTTGATTTTTTTCGTACATTTTGTTGAAATAGGTGCTGTAAGAATAAAAGCAATCTGTTGGAAAATTTAATGTAATGCCACTGGATTGATTTCTCTGCAATTTAGTGAGCACATCTTTCTTTCACCTTTGTAGTATAAGGATAAAAATTGGTCACATTGTTGATAGGAGAGAGAGAGAGAGAAAGTAGCGGAGAAAATCTTTATATGTTTCTCATTCGGTTATTTAACATCTAATAAGACAACACTGATTTATCTTTTAAGAAACATTAACTAAATTACTTACTTTAATTAAATCACTTAAAATACAATCTTTCTTTAAGAAAGAAATTGAACTTTTCGTGTACATAAATTTTGTCGAGTTCCTTAATACTAATCAGTCTTTGTCTACAAAATTACCGATAAATTGATTAGAAATGCTAATATGTACGCTAATGGAATAAAAGCGATATCTCATTTAGAACACATAATATTTAAATAGAATTGTGTATGCATACAATTTTCAAACAATTTATAGAAATTTTAATTGTATATATATATATAATTCCCGATCATATTTTACCCTTAAAAATCGGGCAATAATAAGTGATAATCAAAAGGAAAGATAACTGTTACAAAATTTAAATTTATTCATGAGGTCACATTTGATAGTTTACTGGTCATAGGTATCCCCCTTTGCTTTAAGGTATAAAAGAAACAAAAACAAAAAATAACATTAAAAAAGACAATTTTGATAAAAATAATTATATTAACAGCCCTACGGATATATATACATATATAAAATCAGTAATTTTGTGTGTAAGAATCGGAAGTAACTACAAATATGTACAAGAAATTTTGAATTATGTATTTTACATTTACTTTTAAAGTACAAAAGTAAAACACATCCCGTAAGATTATATGTTCAGTGTCAATTTCCTACGATAGTGTTCAAAACTTATCTTAGATATAGCCTTTTCCTCTCTAAAACCTGGTATTATGGTGTTTAAGAGATAATTTTTGACGTTCAAGATGTTCTTGTTTGATTCGAACTACAAACTTACAGTTCAAAAATTAATAAAGGAAGTTATAGTTTTTGAGTATGGGACATTTCAATCAGAAAAGGGGTCAAAGATTTATTTAAGGCATTGAAAAATAATAAATTCCTTAAAAAATTAGTTAGTAATAAATAAAATTAAAGATATAAAAATATTTTCCATTTTTTTTAATTAATTGATATAAAATAGGGGGAAAACAATATTACCTGAATTTCACAAACTTGTTCCATTTAGCATTTAGAAGATCAGCCAAAAGTCCACTAAGCATATCTAAGTGGTCAATTTTTTCCTGTAAATTCGTTTTTGCCAGTAAATAAAACTAATCCAGATTACGCATAATATATTTTAGCATAAACTAACTGAAACAAATTATTTCTGTGTAAAATGCAGGAAATAATTTATATTTAGAACATAATACGTATATATTTTCATAAAATAGAGTAAAGTGTGATTAATCCTTTAATTTTTTAAAGATCTATCTAAAATCTTTTATTAAAGAATAAAATAATAATACATTTATCAAGTTACTACTGTGTGGTGTCAATTTTATTTCATAAAAATCTCTTTATTTTTATACAAATTTCGAAAAATTAAAGTAAAAGATATTTCCAAATTTATAGTATTTTTAAAGTATTAAAACATTTGTGTGGAAACTAGAATATTGTTCAGGAGAAGATTATTTTCATAAATAGGAAAACATAATTTTTACACAAACAATATTTTCACTACAAACTAAACGTTTAAAATAATTTTTAATTGTACATATTCTTAAACTCCCGATATATGTCTTGTGATTAGTTCTATGATCCAGAGACTAGTATTCTAATTCTTGAAAAGTAACCTCGTAAAGTAAAATATTGTGTTAAAAGGTTCTTAAAAAAATTAATGACAAACATACTCCGTAGACAACGAGATTCAGAACAGAAAGCTTGTTGATCTCCCCTGTATTACTGTCAATGGTGTCAACATCATCCAAAGGATACGCAGCACATGTTATATTACCAAGTTCCCAATATATTTCTCTTTGAAGTTTCAAAATGTGAAAGTAAATCTGCAAAAATGTAGTAGGATAAATTATTCAAATTATACAATTTTCCAATAACATCAGAACTTACTATTAGATTAAAACTTCATCATTTAAATCTCACGACAAATATTTTTCTATTTTCAGAGACATACCAAAATCAGATCCAATATCACTCCAATTGAAAATTACACATTTCATTATTAATCATTAAGTTTAGTAATAGATTGAATAAAAATCTCGCATACGAAACTACGCGAAAACTATTGGCGAAGGACTTCAATTTTTCAACCACGGTCACATAACGAGGACAACACCCGAGGTGACAACTAACTGTCCACGCTTCCACACCGCGCCAAGCGGGCGTGATGTGGTCAAGACGGATTTTGGCCATCAACAAATTTAACACGCATCAGCCCCTGAACGTTACTGGTTTTGAAAGGAGCCTGTATTCGAACCGAGCAACACTGGACATGAGTTAGCGACAATGGTCACTTAAAATGGAGTGAATATTCTTATTATTTTTAAAAAAACAATATTTGATAAGTGCAAATATTAAATGCTTATACTTTAATTTTTGTGGATAATATATATTTATTCAAAACAAAATACTTAACTACTTCTGAAAAGTATACTTTATTAAACTTTATACTTATCAAAAATTTAGAAGAATCCGATAAACTTGTTAACTAAATGAGTTTAAATATTTAAATAAAATATGTAATTAAATAAGAATTTTATAAATTAAAAAACATTACCCAAATTAAATTTAAATGCTTTTATTTATTTTTGAAAACATATGAAAACGAAGCGAAAATATTTTCTTATCTTCAAATACAACAGAATAATTACTGATAATATAAATAACTAGATTATATAGATAAATTATACAATAATTAGCATTATGAATAATTGTATTTGAATTGTATTATTCCATAATTCGTAGAAGGAAAAATTATACTTGAATGGGTTACTTATTTTTTCATAGTTTCTTGTACTTACAATTCCAAGTTTCTGGAAACTAAGTAATTACTAAACGAATATCAAAACAATTAACTATTACATATTGGTCCAGGTAATTATAATTATACATGGAAATATATCTTTTGTGTGCTTATTTTTGTCAGAAACTCCAGTAATATGTCAATAAAATAGTGTAATTTAAAGCCTAATTATCTGATTTGGAAATATATGTTGTGGAAAAATAATTATAAAGTAATAATAGGCAAATCAAGTGCACAAAACTGATTAGATTAGGAAGGGAAAAAAACATGCAAATTTGAGAAGGAAATTAGGATTTTATTTTGTGCTGGAATTGTAAGCAAATATTCTTACATCTTTCATAGCAAGTTTTGCAGCTAAAGTTAGAGGTGTCAATCCTTGCCGATTTTTAATGTCCAGAGAGGCTCCACATTCATAGACCAAATCGAATATCTCCTGAAACCATTACATGAATACCAATTTTTAGATTCATTCTGAACAAATATATTTTTATTCGTTTACTAAGCTAATATGTATTAAGTACAATGCTTAATGCAAAAGTTAGAAAGTTATGATTAGTGCAAAGTAAACGAAAACAAAAACAAGAAATAAACCCTTTAACCGGTCAATTTTTTTGCCGAAATTTAAAAAAAAAAATGCACATTTTTTTATTGCTTATAAGTAAGCATAATATTTAATTGAATGAGAAAATGGAAGAATTTTACTTTAATTTTTTCAATTTTAAAGTTTTTACACTATATTTTATTTTATTTATTATTATTATTTTTTATAATTGTGGAACACAAAACCCCCCTAAATGTTTGCTTTTTATTAGTACACTATGCATGCTAAGAAAAATGTTTCGTATATCTTAAAAGAATTTCTCTCATACTTACGAAAAATTTTCATGTTCGTACTTCTTTTTCAAACGGGGTTAAGGGTTTTGTGTGTGCGTGTGTGCATGTAATACACAAACACACACACACACAATTTGAAACACAATGCAATACAAATTCTTACATTGCAATCGAGAGAGAAATATATCGGCTTTTTTCGGATAATTTCTCCATTTTCATTTCTTCTCAAGCAGCAAACTGCATGTCTTGCCATTCCCTGTTCCTTATTGAAAACTTTCAAGAATTTTAATTCCAGCCTTCATAGAAAAATTCCCTCCTTCATCACAAAGAAAATCCCGAATGAGAAGTATTTTAGTACCATGGACAAACTGCATCCCTTAAAAACACTAGCACCAATAATCTCACAATAAGAACTAAAAAAATGTGCAAATCAAAAAAAAAAAAATATCGGTGCCCGTGCAGCGTACGGGCAAACCCGGTTGCGGTCAATTTTCAGTAGCCCACACTGTTCACGGGAAAATCACAGTTAAAGGATTAATACACAAATATATTAACCTTCAGCCGAGGGATTTCATATTTACATTTATTTTTTGTATAAATTCATGAATCAGTTTTATTCTCTATTTATAACAGTTATAAGGATTGATTTAAAAAGACAAAAAAAAAAAAAAAAAAAAAAAAATAGTAAAAGGTATGAAAATGTGAAAAGGGAAGTGACTCGGGATGTTTTGAAATAAAAGAATATAGATTCGAAGAGAGAGAGAAAAAAAAACAGTGTTTCCAACATTTCTATGCCATTGAAATTATATGAAACATGATAATAGCGTGACCCGCGAAATTGTGTAAGAAAAGTTAAACGTGATATCTACTTTCTCTGCAGTTGGAGGGTTGATGTATTCAAGGAAAAAGAATTAGAATGAAACAATTCAACATGTACATTAAAGACAGCAAACAAAACTTTTCAGTACTCAAAAACTTTTTCAAAAAAAATTTATACGTTATGAGGCAGTAATTTTTTTATGGCGACAATTAGATTTTGTTAAAATATTACATTATAATGCTTCACTTATAATATTAGTGAGTGGAATTTTATTCGTTTCATATAAGTCAACTTCAAGCATTATTTACATCCAATTATTTTTCAATTAATTTTTCGGAAAGTTCCAATCGATTAGTAATCAATTTACTAAAAAGAGAAATCTTAGTACTTATTTGGGAATTTATCAAAATAATATCAGTAAGGTGGGATAACACCTCACATGCTCATTCTAATAAGTATTATTCATAAAAAAAAGATATTTTTTTTAAAGTAAATGATGAATTTAAGTAAATAATACACTGCTGGCTATTAAAACTGCAACACCAGGAAGAAAAGCAAATAATAAAACTCTACTTATTGTACGTATTCAGCACAGTAGGAAGAAAATATGAATAAATTTGTAGGCAATTAAGACGTATACTAGGTCAGTAATTAGTACAGACAGCTGTCGCTTCTGTAAGCTCAAACGACTCTAACCCAGTTAGGAATCGAGTCAAAATGGGCTTTGTTGACATTTATGGGTAAATCTGTTCATGTTGCTTCAGATCTATGCCACATTTCATCAATCGTAGTATCTAGAGAGCGATGGTGGCCCAGTCTTTGAGTAACCTGTGACCAGGGGTTTTCAATGGATCTAGGAAACGTGCTGGTAAGGGCGACATTAGAACACTCTCTGTGTTGAGGTAGATCAAGAAATGATGGGTAACATGCAGTCTTGCATTATATTGATGCATCTGAGGCCTAGAAGAAGGGACACAGCCACTGACCTCAAGATCTGAGAATTATAACGCTGGCTGTTCAAATTATCCACAACGCAAACAAGAGGTATTCATACACTTTGGTTACCGATACCATCATACAAGCTGCAGAGACCCTGGGGCAAGACTGAACGTAAGCAGTCCACAGAGGTTCTCTTTGCCTCCAGGCACGATTACATTCATTATGATGTTGCACGGAAAACCGGAATTCGTCTGGAAAGAGGACATGCTGCCATGCTTGCATCCAGTTTTGTAGCTGGGTGCACCACAGTCCTCGCAAATCTCTATGCTGCAGTACCAAGGGAAGTCGGAGTATTGTTCGCCGTGCAAATAATCTTGTAAACACTTGTCGTGCTCAAGTTCCTAACTCAAGGTGCGCTATGTGGCTGAACAATCCTGCAATACCAACCAACACGTTTGTCTTGTAAAGTGTTAGTAGTGGGAGGTCATTGAGATCCTGTATGGCATTCAGTTAGACTCTCCTGAATCCGTCGATTCCATACTCGGATGATGGTCGTTGGATTCTGACCAATGCTAATAGCAATATCGCGTAACGATAAACTACACTTTCGTTAGGCCAAGATAGGGTTTTGACATGTTCTTGTAGCCTTTTCTCCTTCTTATATGAAGCATAACACGATTTTCTTCCAAACAACCACCATTTAAATCCAATTTTCGAATGACCAACCCTCTATATAACTTTCACTCTATACAGAGTTTGATAAGCCCCTTTCCATCATACTTCGTTTGATTACACTTAAATGCTAATCATTTGCATATTCCAGCGTCTTCTTCCTTTCACATGAATATTTGAAGAGTTTCTATTATCCTTCCTTTATGATGTTGCAATTTTATTGACCAGCGGTGTAAAAATTGTCATGACAATGAATTTTAAGTTTAATCATGATGAATTTAGACAATGACATTGGTCCAAGTTATTTTGTCTTAATAAACAACTCCTAACTTAAGACATTTACAGAAAAATGTTGTTGTTGTTTCTTATGCCAACTGATCTCAACTGCGTCAGATCCAGGTCCACGAAATTCATCATGGCAAGGGGCTAGATGTACGCCTGTCATTGGCCGTAGCCTTGAGCACCATACAGGTGACAGTACGATTTAGCTTGTTTCCACCCCAATTTTGAGGGAGAACACCCTGGAGGTGGGTCAGGGGCTTTCCACCTCTCTTCCCCTTCCACCAACCTCACGAGAGGACTTGCGGCTCAACGGCTATTTAGAGTACCCCCATGCCGCAAAGGCACTACACCTATACAAACATCCATGTCTTCTCCGGGATTCGAAAACAGGCCTTACGATACAGCAGTCAGCGTCGCTAACCACTATACCGGATGGTCGACTGAAAAACGTTTCACGTAAACTAATTTTGTGTTTTTATTGCGAACTTTAAATGATAAAGACATCAAACAGAAATACTTTAATAATTGTGAAACGCTTAAAAAAATAATTTTCAATACCTAGACTTATAAAAGATATATTTCTGTTCCTTAAATGGAGACTAAATTTTCAAAAGCACGTCTAATTATGGTTAGTTAATGCATTGATTCCATACTGCCCTTGTGATGCAACATTAGTAATAAGTAAAGCTTAGTTCTTGGTGATCATTTGAATAAAAAACGTGCTTTATTTTGTTCCCGAAACGTTTCATAAAACAATAATGAGATCTGTAGAAAAACTGAATAGGAAATATGGTAATATGTAAACTATTTCTGTTATTATCAAGTATACGTAATTAAATATGTAACGGATCCTATTCATGTCTTTCCCCAATCATCTTGGGAATAATTCTTAACTTTTGTATGATTATAAATCACTTTCTGTGGAGAAACCCTCATTTATGCTAATGTGAGTTGCTATTTAAAGTCAAGTGAAGAGAGAGAAGTAGTCGATCGCCGTCAGACTGATACTGAAGTGTTAGAGTTATAACTATTGAAGCTATCGGAGTTTAAGTAAGGGGATTTTACGTTTCACAGACCAAGATATTTCGTCAAGTCAGGAAAAGTAGCATTTCGTCGGATCTTTTCGACAAAGATAAGTAATTTAATAATTATTATTGATATTTAAGGGGACACAGTACGATTCAATTCACCAAAATCGGTCAAAAAATCAAATTTAATTTTTTTAGCCTAAATTTTTTTTTTATATTTTTTTCTATAACCTCACAAAATTTGAAAGTTCTTAACTTAAAAAACGCAGAATTATGATAGCATTTACGTTCGTTTTTATTCACATCCCTATGGCAAATCAAAACTTTAAAAACTGCCGTATCTCAGAAAGATAAAATAGCTATTTTGTCTTCATTTAAAATGCAAAATGCTTTGAAATTTTTTTTACCTATTCCCAGTAGTACATGTAACAA
>BMAV01025789.1:287510-298761 GCA_019973955.1 Trichonephila inaurata madagascariensis
AAAGGTTTAAGTACTTATATGTCAGTTTATTACTATAAAAGTTTAGAAGAAAAAAGGGCAAATGCTTATCCTGCCATGCTATAGTATAGTCTTACTATTTAAAGTATTAAATGCTTTTTTTTAGATCAGAATACAACATGAATCACTCTCCAAAGTAAACTCATTCGAAAAAAGTACTTAAGAACATTGTTATCCAGTTCGTCCATTACTTTCGAGTTAATGTATCGGCACAATGATCTAAAATAAACTGAGTCACACAAAGTAATGTTCTTTTTCTGTAATGAGGCACAGTAATGATCGGATTGCAAGGAGTAGAAAGCAATCTTGTTCAGGGGTTGTAATATAAGGGTAGCCTAGAACAGCGCACTTTTGTTGATATTCAAATTTTCAAATTCAAATTAATCCCACAATCGTTTTGCCATACGATGAGATACATTAAGATTTCTCTCTAGTAACAACAGCTTGTGATAACCTTATTTCCATCCATTCGAATGCTCTCCATCTTAAAGAATCAGGTAAACGACATTTCCTAGACATGACCAACAATATTTTAGTACCAAAAATAGTTAAGATCAACCAGCATAAAAAAACTTCACAGGAATTATAAAAAAAGATATATATATATATATATATGTGTGTGTGTGTGTGTGTGATAACTTAAGGTATTCGACTAAGTTCGGAACCGTGATTTTAAAAAGGCGCATAAATGGATAATTTTCATGATATTTAGTGTCACTTAGATTAGAATACATGTATAAAACTGTTTTAAGGACATTTTGGCAAAAAAAATTATTTAAATACAACATTTCGGCTAAAAATTAACTTAGAATAACCTTTGTTCAAAATGTTCTCCTTCTGTGAAAAATGCTTCTATTATAATAATATTTTGCCTGTATATAGCTCAGACCTCTGTCCAGAGGTTCAACAAGAATTTTTGAAATATATATCTTAGAAGAGGGTTTATCCATGTTTTACGACAACAGAGGGGAGAAATTTTAAGAAAAAAACGTCGATAATTATTTCAAATGGTTGTAACTCTGAAAATAATATGAATTTTTCAAAAATAATTGTTGAGCCTTTGTACAGAGGTCTGAGCTATATACAGGCAAAATATTCTTATAATAGAAGCATTTTTCACAAAAGGAGAATATTTTGAAAATGGGTCATTCTATGTTCCTTTTTTGTCAAAATATTGTACTTAAATAATTTTTTATTGTAATACTATTCTTAAAGAAATTTTATATACATTTTCTAATCTAAGTGACACTAAATATCATAAATATTATCCATTTATACACTTTTGCAAAATCACGGTTCCGAACGTAGTTGGATACCTTAAAATGATATTCGAGAATCTCCTTTATTTATAACATTTAATTTATAAATCCTAATACCCTATTTTGAAACGCGTCTCAATTTATCTTTTTCTAAACCATTGAAAACATTATGCTGTTATATTTATTACTCATTCTGTTGACTTTGAATTTTTGATACGATTTACTGGCACTTTCAAGAGATACAAGATCATTAATTGTTTTCATGAGTCTTACTAACCGGGATAACTTCCCTGAACAATGATGACATTTCTATAAATAACTAATTATTCCCTCGCCTAAACACGTAACTGTATTTTTTATAATGCATTTTTTCTTGTTTTTCCCTGTATATAAAAACTTGATATTTGAATAATTGTCTCTATTGTATTTTGGCACAGTACGAGGAGCATGCTCATATAAATGATGGGATCACGTACAAGCCTCTTTAATTTTAGGGCCACAACCACTTAGTCATTTCTAATCAAATGTAAATTTTTCGCGGGCAAATATATTATATATGTGATGTATCCCCAACCCTTAAAGTGCCAGTTGGAGTAAAACCTACCAGAACAACTCAACCCGCCTCCCGCATAAGGACTTTGACTTCGACTCCGGTGAACTTACGAAGAGCCACGTGAACGAACGAGGCACTTGCTCCTGATCGACGCTGAAATAAGACTTGTTTTGTCATGGCTTGGAGTACAGACTGCTTTGCTGAACATTAAAGACAATATGATAAACGGCTGCACGTTGCATTTCTCCTGTCATTCTAAGAATTACTCCAATACGTGATATATATATATATATATATATATATATATATATATATACATACGGGTGGTTATCAGATTAATAGAAACACCTTAGAATTATAAAGAATCCTTTATTAGTAGGTGCAGGACCGCTTTAGGTATGTAATACAGCATTGGTTCGCCTAGGAATCTATTCATACAAGTGTTGAATAGTGTTTAGAAGAATATTGTACCATTCTTCATGAAGATATCGTTAAAGCTCTTGGAGAGATGCCGGTGCAGTATACCGGTTACGTATGGAATGCTCTAAAATAGACCATAACGGTTTCAATTATATTGAGGTCGGGTGACTGTGCAGGCCAAGGTGGATGTTTAACTTCATCTTCTTATTCATCAAACCATGACTGGACAGATTCCGCTAAATGGATAGGTTCATTATCATCCGGGAAAATTCCATCTCCTGTAGAAAACAAAGTTTACATCCCAAAATAGATCTGGTCAGCTAAAATTTCTCTATACTTCTTATCAGTGATCCTTCCTTTCAGGGTTGCGATTGGTCTGCCAGAAAACCACGACACGATTGCCCGTATCATGACAGATCCACCTCCATGATTGACAGTTGGAAGGAGACAATGACGGTCTTACGCTTGTGCAGGTGTCCTCCAAACGTTCACCTATCCTGTTGTATGGAAAAGTGGGAAAAACGATTCATCAGACCATATTACTTTCTTCCACTTATCAATCGACCACGTTTTGTTCGTGTTGCACGACTGTAGACGACTTTTGGTTTTCACATCTGTGACAAGTGGCTAAGGAATTGTTGCTCTGCCATGTATGTTCTGTTTATGAATGGGCATTTTAACTGCAATCATTGATATTGGAGAATCCAGATGTTGATTGAACTGTGCGGTCATTTTTGCTGCAGTTTTTCGCCTTTTAGCATTACAGTCCGCTTCAATACTCGTCGGTCTCTTTCACTAATCTTCTCTTTCCATTAACTATTGAAGTGAGTGAGTGAATATTAACGTCGCACTGTTCAGCTACACGAGGGCTAAGGACCACGTAATGTTGAACCATGGTCAAGAGACGTGGACGACACCTGAACTGGCACTCCCCTCTCCTAACTACCACACCGATGGGAAGACGTTTCAGCTCTGGACAGATTTAGCGTTCATCGTTGCCCTACACGGTGGGTCTTTAGTGGTACTGAGCTCGAACTCATGACAAAGCCAGCCACGATCCGATACCTATACCACTCGGCTGCCACGGCCACATTCACTATTAAAGGGAAGCGGTCTTCGTTAATTGTAGGTAATTTTTACATTGGCCTTGTTTACAGGAAATGGTTAAAACTCCTTAGAGAGAGGGAATTTGGTAACAACAATGGATCACACAAGAAACTTACAAACCTCAGTCTATGACCGTTTGATGGCCACATTGTAAAAAAAAAAAAATTCCTGGGGCCACGTACAATATTTTTTCAACAAATTTAAATAAAAATTATCTCTATGTAGTTTTATTAAAATAAATTAACTTTTTTTTATCATAGTTTGTTTCAATTTGGATTAGATATGTATGCGTACACATTTATTTTAAATTTGTAAAAGTTTCGTTTTATTTAGTTTGGATTTCATAAAGATGGAACATATTAAAATTAATGAGATGGATGAGAGAGAGAGAGCGAGAGAGAGAATTTGCTTTTGTTGAACAAGCAAATCGATTTTGGGTTCAATAGACGAGGTTGCTATTCTTAATGCATTTTGAAGGTGTTTGTCAGTGATCTTATTTTTGTCTTTTATGTGCTTCATTCTTGAAAATAATTGTTCACAAATATAGGTACTGCCAAAAGCTGAAGACATTAATAAAGCATGATTGTGAAAATCAGGATATTTATCTCGGGTTATGTAATCTTTATATATAAAACTTCAGTATAGAAACATTCCCAAATTTTTCTTTCCTTTGAATGTCATTTTTCAGTTCAATGCATTCTATTTGAATATTTGAAAAGGTAATTTATTTATTTCTAGAGAAAATGAGGTAGAAAATATGTGAAGAAATACTCTTCATTTCCTCGAAAATCTTGAAATCTGCTTTCAGACTCTTGAATTAAATAAAAAATTAATGCAGCAAATTTTGAATATTTTGTGCTACTCACAGGTTTATGTGTAGCCAAAGTACAGAAATGTGTCAAATCATTTACTTTTATTTGATTGTGTCAAAATTTCAACTTTCTTTCAAACGCTGTTATTGTTTGGAACATATTATTAATAAATAATATTGGTTTTTTCCTTGAAGTTTCAAATTTAAGTCATTCAAATGTTTTGTTAAGTCTACTAAAAAGCTAAATCTAAAACCCAATCTTCGTCTTCAAATTCAGCCACAGGTTTCCCTTCTGTTTCCATAATTATTTTTATTTTACTTCTCAAATTTTTATTTCAAATGCACAAATCTTTTGAGCATTTTCTTCTTACTGTGAGCCTTTTGAATAATAAATAATATTTGCAAATTCGGTGCCCTTTAACTTAAAAAACTCTTGAAATTGTCTATGATTACGCCCTTTTTCTCTTATTAAGTTAATGGTTTTTATAACAACGCTTAATACTCTTTCCATTTTTTAAATTTTTCTACATAAATTGCCCTTATATGCAATGCAATAATAAGATGTTTTATTTAAATTTTTATTACAAAATGAATGCCAACGAATCGATTATATAAAAAAAATATTGCAAACATTTATGTTTTTAATAAAAATGTGTAAATTTAAATACTTTTATTATTTGCGTTTGGGCCGCATTTTAAAGGCTTTAGGGCTGCACTTTAGACAAGCATGCCTTAGTTAATGTATCGTTGTGCGAGTGTACTAATGCAATTAGAATGTTTGGATACTGTAAAATGTTATTGTAGTGGACTTATTTTGATGTAAATCGGCGAAGTTTAAAAACAGGAGCACAACGTAAAATGGTAGAATTTTCCAGATTTTTTTTTTGAGATAGCATGTAACAGAAATTTTAAGCAAAAATTTTAACAAGGGCCAACTCCCAGCATCCTCTCTCTCTTGATGAGAAGTAAGTTTTTGTTTGAATAATAGAAAATGCTAGTTTAAAAGTTTTGTTTGAATAACAGAAAACGCTAATTTTAAATCCAAACATATAAAGGAAATTTATTTCTAATTGATTCGGAGTCTTTTTTTAAATAGAACATATCTAAAATAATTAATTAAGACAACTATTTATGGCTCCGCATCACTATTTTGCTTTTCCGAGCTTGCCTTGCCGCGCTCTATGTGTATGCTGTCATGATTTTAGGCACCTTACCTCTAGAAAAGCCTAAGAGTTGGGATATTTCGGTCCACTTGCTCCAGTTGGACGGGTTCCTATAATTTGGGCTCTTGGAAAATCTCAGAGGTTCGATGTCTTACGCTTTTGGAAAAAATCCAAGACTTGCAGAACTTCAATAAAGTTACCGCATACTATTATATAGAATATATACATTTCTATTTATCAAAAAACTCTGATAGCTATTATTATATTTTAATGCTTACGATGCGCATTCAAAAATTTCACTTTTATTCACAGTGTAAGGTATTCGCCCGTGGATGATGCCTTACTTTTAAGTTATCTTCGTGATCTAGGGGTGTGGGAGTGAATGAAGAACCAGACGTTGTCATGATCTTAATATATATCTTTATTAAGATCTTAACTTAAACACTATACAAAGATAATAGTTATATTTAAACTTAGAGAATCTGAGATGAGAAAACACACAATACGTATTACCAAATAAGAGCGACTTTAATTACTATATTCCCGCCTATTCCTAATCTCAACTTATACACAGTCCCTAATATATAACAGAATTATCCTACCTTAATCTCTTGGTTAATAACAATCCTCTCGGATCCTAGATATCTTTTCTTGATCTCGCGTGGAATAGTATCCACCTCGACTTCACGGATAGCCTGAGGCTTCACGGTTCTGTCACGGATAGCTTCACACTAGAATAACGGCTTACTTCTCTGACTTCAGTTTACGCGCTTAAACTCAGACTAGCATAATCACTTCCCAATAGGCCATACGTACCAAAATCCTTAAAATATAGTGTTGGGATCTTTTATAAGGCTTTATTGAAATTACTTATGAACCTTCATATAAAATACATTTTTTACTTTTGTTTTTTTATTAGCGAGTATAAAAAAAAGAAGCTTATATTTTAACTTTTAAAGGTTAGTGTATTTATAAATTTTCCCTCCCGGGAGAGCAAACGTTTTTACGTTTTCACCAGGATTACTATTTCAAAAAAAATTATTGCTTATAAGCCTATTTGCTTTAAGGCACTGCCTATAGGAAACAAACTATTAGCTATGGTAAGCATGGTTTGCCTGCTCTCAAACCTGTGAATGCCGATGCTCAACACAAGTGATAGATTTGAGTCTTAATTCAAATAAGTACCTGTCGTGCAAGATGAGGGCTGATACAAGCTAAAAGGAACTAGTCCTCAAAATTAATAAGCTTTGTGAAAGAAAGAAGTAACAGGTATGGTCATCCTCGTCACTTGACGGTGGTTCAAACTTACACAAGGGCTGTCACAAATAGCCCTCATGTACAACGTTATAATTTAAACCAATCAACTATAATTTTTAACTAACAATCGCATGTAAACTGGTGTCTGCGTAGATCGAAGATGTGCATTAAACTATGGTTTTCGAAGCATATTCCTTTCAATGCTCAAGAGATTTTACATATTTAACCAATTTTTTTAAGGTATTGAACAGAAGGTAAAGCTAATGCTTCCAAACAAAGATATAAAATTTTAGATTCGATTATGTAAGCATGCATGGGCGTGTTGCATTTAGAAGAGAATGCTTAGTAAATACACGGATCAGTTTCTAGAAGACTGTATGAGAAGTAGAAAATCTGCTGTTTGTATCCCGTTTACTTATGTGCACAAGACAGTGTTTTTAACATGATGCAGAGAACATCGACATTGGAGCAAGAATCAATGGGAGATCGTTTTTTCACTAATGAGTCCAGATTCAGCTTAACCACTGATTTTTGACATATCTGAGGACCAGGTATTCTTTAAATATCCTCCTATATCCGACAAAGACATCGTTATGGCAAGAGAGGTTTGATGATCTGGGCAGACATCACTCTGGAAGTGCGCATAGACTTCCATATCTTTGGCAGAGGCTCTGTGACTGCTGAATTGCTAAAAATATAAGGATGGAATTTTGAAGCTTTTTTATAGAGCTCATCTTGCCAACGAGTTTCTGAAAAGTCAGGATTGCCAGATGGATTGGCCAACAAGATCTCCAGACCTTTTTACAATATATTTAGGTTGCTCTTAAGGTATCCGACTACGTTCGGAACCGTGATTTAAAAAAGGAGCATAAATGGATAATTTTCATGATATTTAGTGTTACTTAGATTAGAATACATGTATAAAATTGTTTTAAGGACATTTTGACAAAAAAATTTATTTAAATACAATATTTCGGCAAAAAATTTACTTAGAATAACCTTTTTTCAAAATGTTCTCCTCTTGTGAAAAATGCTTCTATTATAATAATATTTTGCCTGTATATAGCTCAGACCTCTCTACAGAGGCTCAACTATGATTTTTGAAAAATTCACATTATTTTCAGAGTTACAACCCATTGAAATAATTATCGGCGTTTTTTTCTTAAAATTTCTCCCCTCTGTTGTCGTAAAATATGGACAAACCCACTTCTAAGTTATATATTTCAAAAATTTTAGTTTAGCCTCTGTACAGAGGTTTGAGCTATATACAGGCAAAATATTATTATAATAGAAGCATTTTTCACAAAAGGAGAATATTTTGAAAATGGTTCATTCTATGTTCATTTTTTGTCAAAAGATTGTACTTAAATAATTTTTATTGTAATACTATTCTTAAAACAATTTTATATACATTTTCTAATCTAAGTGACACTAAATATCATAAATATTATCCATTTATACGATTTTGCAAAATCGCGGTTCCGAACGTAGTCGAGTATTTGTAATTCATATTATCCCTCCCAGAACCTGGACATGAGGTTTCTGGTGAGTAAGTGAATTTTTACGTCTCACTATTCAGCAACTCGAGGGCTTTTGGCGACGAGCCTGGTAATTTTGAACCCTGGTCAAGTGACAAGGACGACACTTGAGCTGTGCACCCCCCTCTTCTAACTTACACACCATACCAAACGTGGGGTTTCCGGATCCATAAACTATCTCATTTCTAGTATAAATTCACGTTTTCTGAAAGCTATATATTTATAAAATGGGACGAATCAGAAAATTTAATCTTTCTTTTTTTTCAATCTTTTAACTTCTCTTTTTTACTTTCCTGCTTTGATGAGACGAACACATAAACCTGCATGTGCACCCTAACTACTATATGCTTATTCCTTTTTTGTTTTATATCAACCTATTTTCATTTAAACCTTCCTAAAATACTTCTAGAGATAATCAGCCAAAGTAAAATTGCTCCTGATTCTGAACATCAGTGTATAATTTTAATTTTTACAGATTTCATTAACATAATGGACTGAAAATTATTTTAAACAACCATTCCTAATTAATTTGAAAAGAGCATTTAATAATCTTAAATCATCCATTGAGGATATTTTTTCCTTATTTTATAAATTGTTAATTTAGAAAATTTAGAATTTTTGCTAATCGTTCTTGTTTTCACCTTTCAAACTTAAAAGCATTTGTGAGAAATGGAATATAATTTAATTTAACATAAAATAAATAATATTGGTAGAGATTGAGAAAGATTCTTCATTCTTATTGCTCTAACAGAAAAAAATATTCGCGAGAAAAAACTCTAAAATATATATAGAAAACATTACTTTTCATGTGTGTGTGATTCATTTCTCTGTTTTCTACCGACAATCTCTCAAAATTTCGGGGTTTTTGCCGTGACGACATGTAAGACCGTGTAAAGTGTCACGCAACTTCGTAAAATGGAGCATGACCACGCAATCGTAGTTTTATATATAGACATTTTACTGTGTTCATTGAGAAGTTTACGTCATTACACTTCAAAAAAGGTCTTTTGTTTCTTATTCTTTTACGTACAAAAATAAATAATATCACTTTTATTTCAAAAATAATGCATTACTTATTCAGATATTAAATACTTCATTTTCTATTTTAAATGACAATTTAAACAATTAAGTATTTGAACTAAAACGAATAAATAATTACTAATTGTAGAAAAATCAAAGAAATATTTTCATCAAATTTTTAGTTAATTTTTGTTCTTTAATTACTAATTCTAATAAGATTTATAAATTACGATATTCAAATAAATATTTACTCATCTCTTACGTTTATTTCTTTGAATAATTAGAAAAAAGTATTTGAATTTTTAGAGTAACCATCTGTAATTAAATTCTTCAAACTCTATGATATTTGCTATGCTCAGATTCAGCATTTGAAATTAAATCTTCAAAAGCACACTGTTTACTTTAGTTACTAATTTAATACTGAGTTATTTTTTGTAAATCCAAGAAATCGTCAGACTCTCAACATTTCATAACCAATCTTTCTTATGTAAAAGCTTACAAAAAAAATTCCATTATTCCAAAAAAAGACATTGGAATTATTAATGCCGTAGACAAACAACAGTCCTTGTTACTTCGAATCACGAACAGATTATGAGAACGACATCTGTTCTGGTACATATGCCAAGATATTTGAAAAATGTACATTTTCTTCAAGAGGGGAACGTTGTGTGACGAAATCATTAATCTTATTTAATTAGTTCGTGAAACCGTGTGAATCAAAACATAGGAAATAAATCTACTGGAATTTAGTTAAAGAGATAATTGAAATAGTCACACACACACACACACATATATATATATAACCGTTAAAATTTACTAAATACAAACGAAATTGACTTTTAATATTAGAAACTGATTTTAAAAAAGGTTGGAGAAAGTAATAATTTTTAATTTTATTCACAGCATATGTTTCAATTGTGAAAAACAGTACACACATTTGAAAAAGAATAGATGTTAATTTAGTATATATTACAGCTGCCATCTAACACAATGAATGAGCTTTCTTATGAAGTGAATAGCCTTTTTAAAATTTTTTACATGTTTTCGAACGCGCAGAACGTACATTTCTGCGTTCAAAAACGTTGTTATTGAATAAAAATGAGCATCATTACGAAATCTGATAGTAATGCACTCTAGAGAATTAGCCTTCAAATAATGAACAGAAATACTAAAAAATAGTTTAACTTGTCTATACATCTACACTTTAAATTTCTTTTTAATTAATCGCTTACACAAATGCCGTTTCTAAATATTTCAAGATCAAGAGGTTTTCATCTAAATTAACTATTATATCAAACAATAATAATTTTCCTCTTCAAAAAGATCCACTGTGAATGGCAGGTACAAAGAAAACGATACTGTAAACACACATAAATCTGACAGTTAATCTCAGGCTAAATAAATTATGAACCTCGTTTTATTTTATTAAAACATTTGAGCTAACAAAGGCCGGGAACCTGACTCTGTCATCCATTGTCTTGCTTTCATGGGAATGTGGGGGCAGGGATTTACCTTGGAACAAGACTTGTGTGGAAAATGACTTCTCGTATTTTGACACCATTCCTGCAACGTCACGCACCGCAGTACCTAAGTATCTTATCAAGGTCGAAGTTAGAATCCAATTGGGTGCCCCACCCTTCAAAAGTGGGACAAACTTCTCTCAGATAAATATAACGCTGGACTTCTAATTTTTTGATGAGACCTTCGCGGTGATGAGACGAGGGAATGAAATCTCGCCAAGCTCTTCTAGAACAGAAAAAAAATTCAAGTTTTTGAAATTTTAAACGTCATATTTCACATGATTCAATGTTATGAATTATTTCAAAATTGTAGTTAGAATTTCAAAAAAAATGAATTAAATGTTCGTTTTCATTGTTATTCTTAGAGCAAGTTTCTTTAAAAAGCGCGGAAATATCTTGGAATGATTTTATACTGAGATATGATTTCTGAATTTTTGCGAATTATTTCAGCAGAAAAATAATATAAGAACAATTATCTTGAATAATTTAAGAACAAAAAATGTGATATCATTAGTGATGAGACCTTCGTGGTGATAAGATGGGGAGTGAAATCTCGCCAAGCTCTTCTAGAACGAGTATAAATGT